>JAOXJK010000012.1:100469725-100484329 GCA_025774025.1 Xenus cinereus | reverse complement strand
CCCGGCCTGGGAGTGGTGGGTGGTAGGGTGGGAGAACCAATAAATGTATGAGAAGGCAATGTATTTTTCAGCCATGCTTAATTTCTGTACATCACTCATTTAGCCACAGACTTGCTGCTATCACACACAGCCCTAGTGCTATCTTATAATTTATTACTGTGAAGTAACAACACTAAAATTGGCAAGCAGGAAGTAAAGCAGTTCACTTACCTGAGATCTATTAAACATTACACTGGGCTTTAAAAAATGTATGATACAAAAGCTGTATCCACATGAGAGAATTTGCCAAGTTAGGCACATTTGTAAGAACCCTCATGAAGACATGGTTGCAGCAGGTCCTGCCAGTTTTTCTAACTTATAAGGCAGGACTGTCCCACTTGTGAGGCTGAGAACAAGGCTGGCAGTAGGAAGAACTAATGGGAAGTCTTCCCACTAATGAAGGACAGAAGTTGTCACAGAAATAAAAATCTGCCTAGGTAGACCCAAAAAATAAGGACCACTAAAATCAGCTAATGGAACAGATTACTCCTTTAACAGTGAAAATAGCTGAAAGCCGAAAAACTGAGCAATGCCAAAGAGATCCTGATGGTGTCAAAGGAGTCACAACACAATAAGCTGATTGTCATATTTCTTGTATGGATCAATGCACTGGAGAAACACTAACCAACATAGAAGTTATTGTTAATTACCTAATACCAATTGCAAATAAGAAAAATTAATATATTTAATTTAGATGCTATGTAATTATTTATGTTAATTAAGACATTACCTATATTAATTATATGTAGGCATTACATAAAAGTATAAACTAATGGTGAAATAATAACATTTAGAAAAAATTAAAACCACCAATGTACAGGTTAAGTCATTAAGTAACAAAGAAAAGAAGGATCTTACAGAGAAAATAGAGGCGTAAAAATTAGCCTAGAAAGGTATGCCCAATGCCACACTCAAGCGCTCAGGGCCCTTGAGGCTTCAGAGGACCCACGTTAGCCTCACATGAGGCAGTGCTTCAGGCTCAAAGTTTATGCAGATGAGTCTGGCCATGGTGATGCTCTCAGGAAGCTGTGGAGATGCACCCTTAGGGGCTGGGAGGCCCCATGTCTTGTTCCTGCTTTCCACAAAAATAGGTGCCTTCTCTGCTAGTGATTAAGTCTTGACTTCTGTCCTGCATAATCAGTCTCATCATACTGAAGAAGATTCAGTTGTAGTTTAATGGGAAAAGCTTTCAAATGATAGATATCAAGAAACAAAAACCAAGGGCAAGAAGGGTGAAGTACTGTCATTTAATCAACATGTAAATGCTGGCTTCCATTCTTTAATGCCACCTTGGCTTAATTTTTATTTTTTCAATCAGGCCTCCTCTTTATTCCAGTACTACCTAGAACACACACCTTTATCTGTGCCTATTAGGCCAACATCTAAACTGCCTCTATCTCAAGTACATTCTTCAGGTAATATACCTGAAGGTGTGTATATAATCACATCTTTCACAGGCTTTGCCCCTGGCCAGTGTATCAGACAATTTAGCAGCTCTCAATTTTTCATCCCAAACCACCATTTTAACTTGTCTTGAAAATGTAGATGAAGTTAAAAAATAATGTGCACATTCTTCCGTAAACAACATTCTGAGGCAAGAAAGAAGGGCTAAATTATACTGTTCAAGAGGCAATACTGTAATAAATGTAGGTGACAAAAAAAAAAAAAGAGTGAACAAGGGAAATTATAGCCCAATGTCACAAATAACAAAATGGTTTCCTCAGTAGTCCTTGTATTATTATAATTACTACTAGTTGTAGCAGTAGAAAATTTCATTACTTTTATGCTTGCACTCTGACCCAAAAAATTATTAAACTATAAAATACTGCAGCTTTTTATATTGAAAACACATGCACGTGTTATGACATTTTCAGGGAAGGCTGGAGATTTTGACAACTGAGCGGGATGTTCTGCCTAAGATCCAAGAATGCACTTTAAGTATTCAGATGCACAATCAGTACTACCCAAACAAATGCTGAAAATATTTTCAGAAAAACAAATGGAATCCATGCTAGAATGGAAATAAATGTATAAATGTCTCCACATAGCTTTGAGAGTGTTTTGACCATTTGAAATAAGTATGTTCTGGGGCTGAAAAACTTTCCCTTCTCAGTTACACGATTCTTTTCATGCATATGCCTAGAGCTGAGGGCATTTGCACATACAGTATCTCTTCTAGCAATGTTTCTTGGACTGCATTCTGGAGACAGGAAAGCGGCATATCGCTGAGCAGAGCCTTTCAGTCTGTGACCCCTTTGCAGAAGAGTCTTTTCTCTCCCCTCACTGATGGAGGGAGCTCCGTCTGCCACAATGTCTGCTGTGACTACTCAGTGGTCTCAGCAGGCCATCAAAAAATCATTTCTATTGTCACTGGACTTCTCCTGCGCTTATGAATATGACTTTAAAATTTTTGTGTCATTTGAACTAATTACAGAGAATGGCGAAGTTTGATAATGATGTCCTGGAACAAAAGTGGTGAGAAAATGCTATTAAAATAAAAAATTACTAGCACAGTGCAAAGCAATAATAATGAAAGCCTGGGCTACTTGTGATTTTATATTACATGGTTCTTTTCTGGGATAAATCTACTCAAACAGTTAAACTATCTCTAACTTAAGCTAGTATTACCATAGCATTTGTCACTGCTGAAATTCAAAAACACACAGAAAATTTAGATTTGTTCTCTTCACAACATTTTAGTAAGGATAACATGGTATTAATTGCTCTATGACAGTACAAGATCTCATATAGAACTAATTTATGGCTGCTTTTACTCTCCTTTACTTACCTAGGAAATTTAGGCCCAAACTTTTAATCTATTTCTTGCTGTTTATTGCTCAGTTTTTTTGCTTGGTTAAGCAATGTCAATTTACCAGCTTGTCACAGTGAGTCATTGGCTTAGCAAGATTAGAAGACAGAATCCTCCTTATTTCTCAATCTTTGCCCTACCCTGCAAATTACAAGGCCTCTTTCTTTGCTGTTCAGATAAAATCTAGGCTGTGGTCTGTGCTATACGATATAAATAGCCCAATGGTCAAAGCAAGGACTGGAAGTCAATAAACTGGTGGATGGTTTAGAGTTCTCCTTCTGAAGGAATTTGACTTACCCAGATGCTCAAGATCTTAATTTAGCGTTGTACTGTATGAGAAGCAGTAATAGTGAATTACAAGTGCACAGACAAACAATTCCACCAAATACTCATAAGTATTAGCGAGCTCATGAATGTATCTACAAGCACACTGAGAAGATGTTGGTCCGTTGTTGTAACCATGTCATTCAGTCAGAACATTGAGTAACAAGAATATTTTTCTTCATTTTTGTGCAAGAACAAAATGACGATGACATTACCTCTCTCCCCAAAATGCTGGGTTTGCACCAGCCCAATGCTTGATCGTGTTCACTGTTCTCTTCCAACCTCTTCTTTCTCACCACCCTTTTGCTCTCTACAGTGAAAGCAAAGTTTCTAGTTTCATTTTAAATGCTGCCTTTCTCTGATGAGTTCATATGAAACTATGTATTCTTTCCTGAAAAGAGCTTTGGCATCTTGCATTAGACAGTACTGTAAAACTACGAAGAGTGTGTGTGTGAGGGTGTGTTCATATATAAATCTCTTTTCATAGTGTATGTACACATGAATTGGAACATTCTTTAGAAAGTGGTGGTTTTGTCTTGTGGACGTTGGAATACATGTTTATGTCCTGTTGGACTTCATTTGCCATCCCAAATTTCACTTCAATTTTGTATTTTAGATGCCAAAAAGTTTCACATGTCTATGACCATTCACACCAAACTTAAAGCAAACCAACCAGAGAGAACCAGAACCTTCTATGCCATTCTAGCATGGAATAATGAAAGAAATGTCAATGCATGGAGAGGCCAGAAAGAAGAAATAAATTTGTAATACCTCTGTTCTTCCTGTCTTTCCATCTTTCATCCACAAGCACGCACATTGTCCTCCTAACTTAATCTTTTTCTGTCAGAAGAAAACCTGACCATTTTCTGATCTTTCTCCTCTGATTGCAATGGTATTCATTCTCTTATTCCCCTTGTGCACTCAGAGCCTTTCAATAAATGTCGACTAATTTACTTTTCTGACATTCCAGTTCTTTGATCAACCTGACAAATAAATAAGAATTCAAAACTTGTAACAGAAGAAGAGTGAGAAGCAAACAACATATATTTTTAATTTTATTTTTAGTTTTGAAGATACAGATGGGGTATGCATGGGGACCACTGCTGCTGTTCAATAGCTGTTATTGAATATAACTTTCTTCATAAGTAATATGTGTGTATATATATATATGTAAGCAAAATTTGAGGAGGATGGATATTTCTTGAAACCACTTTTTTTTTTCCTATATTCTGGTAAACACATGTTATTTGAATACCTTAAAAAGATGCTGACTATATGAACTTGTCACCCTAGGAAGCCAGGATGACAAGAAAGAGAATGACGACAGTTATATTCGGACAGGTGGATGGGTGACAATAACACAACTAGCAAGCATTCTTCTTTTGTAAAATGGCACAAACAGTAATTTGGCTTAATATCAGCATGGTATAATCCTGTCTATGCAGAAGTAGTTCTAAAGGCAGACTGAAACTCTTNNNNCCTGTTGGTGTTTTACAGAGAAATTAATGATTTAGGATATATTGATGACAGGTATTTTAGTATTTTAGACTGCACTGAAAAGAAACTAAATATTAAGTATACCACCTGTCATGTTGAAAAAGTTACTTGAATATTAATGAGCATTTCAACAAGGATGTTTAAGAAGAGTTTAGAAATAAGAATTCTAGTAAGCTAACAGTTGTCTTCTAGTGTACATCAAGATTAAAGGGAGATGTTTTATGCCCTGAAAAAAGTAACTTTTTTACAAATGTTTGTACTTCTTTCCAGTTCTTGAATTTAAATATATTTTTCTCATGCAACCTCTTCAGAGAAATAGATGTAAAAATGACAGATAAGAATTTATTAATAGTCACAAGAAAGGTTTTATTTGAAACGTTAACCAGTAAGCAGATGATAAATAAATTGTTTAGGTTTTTTTGCTTGTTTGTCTGTGTGGTTTTTTTTAAATTTGGAACTTAATAAAGCTATTTGAAAGATTGTTCTAAGGAAGGACATGCACACTGGATGTAGAAGGAGGTGTTGGAGGGACTATTTCCCAAAACACAGGCCCATTCATGTACGTGATTTGGGACAGTCATTTGCCTGCCTGAAAGTGTACATCTGAGGTCACTATGAGACACAAAGATCAGAGTAGATTAGAATAGGAATTCAACCCTTAAACAAAACACATAGTAGTAAACAAGTTCTCTTGAGTCATAACCAGCCCCTGTGCTTGAACGGGGTCACCTAGAGCCAGTTGTCCAGGACCATGTCCAGATCGCTTTTGAGTATTTCTAGGGTGGAAGACACTGCAACCCTCAAAGTAAAAAAGTGTTTCCTGATGTTCAGTTGGAGCCCCTGTATTTCAGTGTGTGCCCATTGCCTCTGGTCCTGTCACTAGGCACCACTGAAAAGGGTCTGGTTTTGTCTTCTTCACACCCTCCCTTCATATATCTATATACATTGAGGAGATCCCCCTTGACCCCTCTCTTCTCCAACCAAAACAGTCCCAGGTCTCTCAGCTTTGCCTCATAGGAGAGTTGCTCCAGTCCCTTCATGATCCTTGGGACCTTTAGTTGGTGTCTGTACAGTATATCCATGTGTCTCCTGTGATGAGGAGCCCAGAACTGGACACAGCACTTCACATGTGGCCTCACCAGTGCTGACTAGAAGGGAAGGACCGCCTCCCTCACCCTGCTGGAAACATTCCTCCTAATGTAGCCCAGGATACCATTACGATTCTTTGCCACAAGTACATATTGATAGCTCATGTCCACCTTGGTGTTCCACCAGGCCCCCCAGGTGCTTTCCTGCAAAGCTGCTTTCAGGCTGTGTGGCCTCCAACATATATTGGTTCCTGAGATTCTACCTTCCCAGGTGAAGGACTTTGGACTTCCCCTTGTCGAACTATGTAAGGTTCCTGTCAGCTTATTTCTCCAGCCTGTTGACGCCCCTCTGGATAGCAGTATGACTGTCTGGTGTATCAGCCACTCCTCCCAGTTTTGCGTCATCACCAAAAGTGGTTCATATGAACAATGAATTTTCAAAGCCAAAATTTGCAAATACATGGACTACAGAGGGCAGTCTAGAGCCTGATGGGGTTGGACTAAGACTTCTGAACAGCAGAATCTCTCAAAAGACTGTCCACACAACTTTTTTAACCATAGAAGAGCAGAGAGAAGACATAGAGAATCCTATGTTACATCCCAGGTATGTGCCTGATAATTGTTTGCCTTGTTAAAAAAGAACACATAACGACTGTCCTCACACATTTGCTAATGTTAAAAAACAAAAACCAATTAGAGTTGGTTCCTATACTTTTTTCATGAGACTTTATACTCTGAATTAATAACATAAAGCAGATACAGAAAAAAACAACGGTGGGATTGAGTTTTTAAAAATCACATATATCTAAAACTAAAATATTTGTCTAATATTTTTATGCCAACAGTATAGAATCATAGAATCATAGAATCATCTGGGCCAGAAGGGACCTTCAAAGGTCATCTAGTCTGACCCCCCTGCAGTTGGCAGGGACACCCCCAACTAGACCAGGTTTCCCAGGGCCTCGTTGAGGAAGAAATAAAACTCAAGGAAAGCAAACAAACAAACCAAATGCATATGAAAAATTAGATAAAAAGAAAATGAACTCCCTTTTATTTTAATATCAGTTAAAATAGGTATTTTCCTGGTAATATGTTGAAATTAAGAAAAAAAAAAGCAAGTTCATTTAGAGAGGGTTTTTTGGGGAAAAAATATAAAAATGAGTCATCTTGGCACTCCCTTTTGAAGATTTTATTTTGCCTGATAAATAAATATAGCAGAATTCCTTATCTAATGCTTTCATGTAATCAATGTTTTATGCAGTGGTTAATTAGTTATTGTAAAATACGTGTGTGTTCACACTGCGGCAAAGTTTGAACTTTGTGTGCAGTTTATATGCAACTATGAGCAAAATAAGAAGAAAACAAGTCACAAATTATCAGAGTTACTAGCATAAGAAAAAATAAAGGTTTTAATACTAATTGTGTCTTTATTTAAGCTTAAGCATTATAAATAGGACAGGCGCACTGACTGAGAACGTTTAGTAGGCTAAAGAGCAAATAGTGATGCAGGCACTTTTTATAGACGCTAAGTAATTTTAGGAAAAGGGGAAAACAGAAAACTCCAATGAAATTCCAGCTAATTAGAAGTATATGGGCTTCTGACACTGACTTCAGTGAATAAGGATTTCACCTTTTCTGTGCTTTGAAATAAACATGAACAGAGTACTATTAAAAGTAACAGGTAAATTAATATATACAACCAGTCATCCACAATCTCAGTAATAAGGACGCTAAATTACTTTGTTTTTAAGCTATTAAGCATAAATTACTTAGCCTTAATTGGCAGCTCGTAGAGATAATTCCAAATCGCTTTATGTTTTTTCTGTGAAATAACATGATACTGAAGGTCATGCAATACTTTCATTGGGTAAGTATTGGCAATGTTTCCTTGCCTTGCAAAGTCAACTAATTCGAAACTGTTAAATATTGTATAAGTATTTTTGCTTTTGAGATGAATAAGACATTGAAACCAAACACAAGTATGTTTGTTAATTACCAAGCATCTAATTCCTGCATGTTTTCCTTTCATTTCTGTAGCTAAGACAATGTCTTAAAAATATAACGGAAACATACTTGATTAATTTGTTTACAGTCAAGCGGTGAAGCATACACTAGGAGTTACACTTTGACTAGGTACACCATAAAGGACACAGAACAATCAGACTGATATATTAATTCCTTATGAGTGGCTCAGATGAATAAAAATATTTTTGGTACGTGTTTATATTATCTGTATACATACATTTGCATGTATATTTAAATTTATTTATTTATTTATTTCATTATATGTTTATATTTATAAATATATATTTAAGTAAATATATATGAGGAAAAATAGGTGGAAAATATTCTATGCCTTCTCTTTACATAGACACTGGTTTATACTACTTTTGTTTGTGGTTTTTTGTTTTGTGTGGGTTTTTATTTTTGTCATGAGACTCTAATATGTTTTATGGAAAAGTGAGACTTCAGCTACTACTTGTGATTGTCAAAGACTTGCAAGGATGGCAAGACATCAAGCTACAGCTTGGAAAAAGTAAGAAAAGCTTTGCGTAGGCAAGCCGTGAGTATAAAAGGATTCCCTTCTTAAGTCAGGAAAAACACCATAGAATCTATTCCTAAAATGAAGAAGAGTGTGAAATGTTTCCGAAGTAAAACAAGAATCAAAAAGGGATGAAATAACAAGGCAAAAAGGGAAACGAGTCAGGAATACGACTATGTGGCAGACTCAAAGACATCTCTGGACTTGTCAGCATCACTGCCCAGTGAGCTTATGGAGAAACTTGCCTCTGGCTTTGTCAGATGCCACAGCTGGAAGAATATCTTCCAGTTTTTGACTTTAAGGTCCTTCAACTGCCATCTGAAAAAGCACTGAGAAGCAATGGAATAAACTGAATAGTGCTCCTACAGAGATTTGTTAAAGTAGAACATCTATTAGAAAAAAAAATCTGACATATGAAAAACAGACATTGCCTCAATGCTAATATATTTATTGGAAACACAGAGTGTTCTTGATATAGTACTCAGTTCAGCCAGCAATTACACAAAGTTTACTTTTACACATTTGCAAATAATTAGCCATAACCTCAAATGTTTTCACATCAGAGACCCACAAAAGTTTGAAATTATAAACTCGCCTATAAAGTACAGTATATAATTCCATAATGGATCACAAACCCTGTATCTTCTACTGTGAAGGGCAAGGGTAGGAAAAATGCTGCACCATCTGGAAGATTTCCCATAACTTCTGAATTTTGGTTATGTCTTACTAATTTTCTATATGTATTTGTTACAACACTCTTGCTATAATCTTGATGACGCCCTTGTTTGTACCTTTAGGTCTACTGTTTGTCACCTGAGGTCTACTTTGAATAAAACATTCAGTGGTTCAATGGATTTACCAGGTCCATATAAAAACAATGGAATAACTGAGACTGAAGAAAGGATTCAAATAAGTCACATATCAGGCAGTTATATACCAGTGACCAGTAGGTGCTTTTGTTGACTTTTTTGTTGACCAGAAACAGCACAGTAGATGAAATGTGAAAGTATACAAAGTCTCTTTCTGTTTGCGCTCCCTCTCTCAGGAAGCTGTAGAGATCAATGATGTTGCCCCTCAGCCTCCTTTTCTCCAAGCTAGACAAACCCAGAGTCCTTAGGTGCTCTCACAGGACATGCCTTCCACCCCTTTCACCAGCTTTGTTGCCCTCCATTTTCCTTTGGAAAATTTTGAAGGAATTTCTGAAGGAAAAGAAATTGGTTTTAAATGTACAAACTTTCTGGTGCTTGTTGGAGTTTTCTGTTCTTTGGGTTTTTGGGGGTATTTTATTTTATTTTATTTTTGGTTGGTTGGTTGGTTTGTTGGGTTTTTTTCCCTAGATGGAACACAAATAACCTTTATGAACTATTTGTCCAAAGCTTAACTGTTTTAGAGGTTTGCCACCTATGTCTATAAAAAGATTTATCAAGAGAGTTCTGTGAAATATCTCCCAGATGACCCAGATTGTTTTTCTTTCCATGCCCTCAGACTATCCTTCTGGTGTTACTGGAAAGACCTTTGATTCTGGTTGGATTGCCTACAGTTTGAGATGAGCTATCAAGATGTTACACAATGTCCAAGCAGCATTCTCTAGCAAACGTGCTCTGTGACTTTTCCTAAGGACTCTATACATTATTTCTTCACTATATGAAATAGGAATTATATAGTAATAAAGTTTCCAGTGCTTATTAATGTAGATCAGAGATGCAACTAATGTATCAGGAAAGTTTATTAAGTTCATTATGATCATTCATTATGTTCTACCTTTATACAAACCCCTACACTCAAAATGAGAGCTAGGAACTTTCATCCTATTAAATTAGGAAACATTGAACAGAATATTTTTTTTGTCATTACTTACACTAACTCTCTAAAAGAGGAGGAAGCTCCTATCATAGGGTCCATGTTACTGTTATGCATTTAAACCTCTTTTTCACAAACACTTATTAAAAGACCTCAATGGGAAGCCTCATAAAATGTTGCTTTCTATTGTTTCTGGAATTTTTTATTATTAAGATATTTTCAGAGGCATAAAGACTCAAAATAAAACATGAAACACAGAATAAAAAGTTCGTATTTAGTTTTACTGCACTTTCAGGAAGGGAAAGTTCTGTTCAAGTTGGTGTTTCTTCTCTAAGTAAGAATTAAATGAATACTAAGAAAGTACTTTACAATAAATGTCAAAAGATCATAGTCTGCTGAGTCTAATGAAGGAACACATAATTCACAGTGATCAGGAATCTCCTGATTTTATGTGTGTTTTTTGTTAAATCTCTGTTTCAATTTTTGTTAATTGGATGGCATTAGTAATTTTTAATCACTTGGATTGTGGAAAAGGTCAGGTTTTACAGCCTTCTCAGAGTAAAATGTAGAAAATTTTGCATTTTCACCCAATTTCAAGCTGTACAGCATAACCTAAGAGTGCACAAAAAGCAGAACTTGTAAATTTGTCATTCAGAGGTCAAATCCTAATGAGAATCTCCACAACCACAGTCACTAACTTTCACATGATTTTGCCATGCAATTCAGTTCACATAGTTTTCCCCAAACCAAATCTAAATTAAGTTTTCTACACAGGCAGTTTACTCAATGTTTTGCTGCAAACTATGTCTGTGCAGTAAAAGTAAAACTTGGTCTAATATTAAATCTTTTTTTTTTTTTTTTTTTTTTTTTTTTACTGCATTTAAGGCTGGCTCTGCTGCTGGTACTATAGTAAGAATACTAGAAAAACTGATGTGGGTCAGACTAGAGGTCCATTTAGCCAAGTACATCATCTCTGAAAGTCCCCAAAAGCAAATGTCTTGAAGAAAAGAGCAACATGGGGCAGATGATATGTAAGCAGAAGTATTTTTGCTCATTTAAAAAAAAAATAAATTTATGTCAGTTTAAATAATTCACTGGAAAGAATCTCAATTTGAAAGGAAGAAGCCAGAAAGAATAAAAAGTACCACAAACTCCTCTTCATGCCAGCCTACTTCTAAAGGACCGGTGAACTACCTAGTTCAATCTCTTAGTAGGAAAAAGGGCAGACGAAGTGATTCAAGGGGCCTGTTGGCTACCTTCAGCCATCAGCATCCAAGGACAAGGCAGCAGAAGAAAGGACAGCTGCAAGTAAGACTTGTATAGCATCCAGCAAAGCGGGATGATCAGAATCCATTTGGCTCAGTCCCATTTCTCCTGCAATAGCAGTTTTTCATTAATAAATTGCTGCAAGAGAGTGTGGATCACAGAAAAGACAGACAAGTTACACAATATGCAGTGTCCGATCACCCTTCAGTAAGTAATTTCATTAGCAGGTACCATGAAGAAAGGATAGGAATCCAGGCCTTGGCTGGCTGAATAACATTTAGATTTAGAGACCGTTTCCTTAATAAATATGACTACATGATATACTGGAGAGCTAAACATTGTGTTTCACAGTTTCAGTCATTATGTCCCAAATTATGGCCTTTGTTGTAACTGTTCTGCTCTAGTGACGTCCAAGGTATAAACTGGCCTTGTTTATTCAGTGATAACTCCCATTTAATTGTTTTCTAGGGGTAGAGATCATTGCCTAGTTTGAAATAAGAATCCAATAGCCCATTAATATCCTCCAGAGCAGGTGCAAGGAGAAGGAAAATGCTTTTTTTCTTCCCTGTCATGTCTTTCCTGAATAACAGAGGATTCAGGTTAACAGCTGATTACAACAAAGTTAACAGCTGGTACTATGTATGCATAGCTTTGTAACATTATAATTACAGTTTCAAGGCTGAGAGATGACTGCATGGTAATGCAGCTGGAGTTCAGGAAACAATGTTTTCACATGACAGTGTATGTGTTTTCAGGTTAAGTTTCATTTCAAGTGCATCTATAACATGATAAATACATCTTCATACTTACCAAGAAGCCAAATTAGATCAAAAAGTCAGTTTATAGTCAAAGGAAAATCATTAAACAGCTGAAAAACTAAAGGACTAAAGTTGTCAATAACGGCATGAGCCAATCAATTTAATACAGAATTGAGAGACATGTAAGTAAGGTTGGTTTGATAAAAAAGAATAAATCCTCCTTACATTCTCCATTGGTTCTGCAACTATTAGACAACTTAGCATTGTGAGATACCTGTACAAGTTGTCTTCACTGTTAGGTAAAGAAGGTGATGGTAACAGCAAGAGTTTAATTTAGAAGTTAGGCAGAGAAATAATCCTTGTTTATAAAACCTCAGTCCTATTTGACTTATTTCTTGTAGATAGGACACTTTTTTACAGTAAATAAAAATTTCTAATAGGTTTCAGCTATGAAAAGAAGTTCCCTACATTACTCCAGTTATTTAAGAAGGCAAAGTAAAAGATAGATACATTTTCAAGAATAAAATGCATTCAATAAAAAGTTAATTCAAGTCTGCAATGTCCTTTGGATTTGGCCATTCAGTATTTCCCTTTATCAAAGCAATTTTTGTATATTTTTTAGAACAGAACACTTAGATGCACACACGATGTCAGAAACCATACATCCTAGTTACTTGGTGTTAAGACAGAATTAGCAGTAAGGTTCATATACTGTATGAAGTTAATATCCCCACAGACATTTTAACACATCTGGTGTATCTGTGATTCAATTGAAAGATATAATGATTGAAAGATAATAGTGTAAAATTAGCCTGCCTTGCCACAAAACTGATGGAAATTTGAAATTCAGTTTATTGCACATATGTCTCTCTCTGCATTGCAGTACTTTTAAAAACCAAGCAAATTATGATAGTGATACAGCTTTTTTCAACAGACACCTTGAAACAGCAAAACAGGAGCTGGAAGACAGGGTCAGGGAGTAGAATGAAGACCTCATAATCCAAGGGGAAATGGTTAGTGACCTGCTGCATCACTTAGACACACACAAATCTATGGGGCTAGATGGGATCCACGCAAGAGTACTAAAGGAGCTTACAGCAGTGCTCATCAAGCCACTTTCCATCATTTATGGCTAACTGGGGAGGTCCCAGTTGACTGGAAGTTAGTAAATGTGACGCCCATCTACAAGAAGGGTCAGAAGGAAGATCTGGGGAACTATAGGCCTGTCAGTCTGGCCTCTGTGCCAGGAAAGGTGTGGCACATATAGGACAACCAGGTGATCAGGCCCAGACAGCATGGGTTTATGAAACAGGTTTATGGGTCCTGCTTGAACCTGGTCTCCTTCTTTGACAAGGTGACCCCTTTAGTTGATGAGGGAAAGGCTGTAGATGTTGTCTACCTAGATGTTAGGGAAGCCTTTGATACCATTTCCCATAGCATTCTCCTGGCAAAACTGGCTGCTCATGGCTTGGATGAGCATACTCTGCAGTGGATAAAAAACTGGCTGGATGGCAGGGCCCAAAAAGTGGGCGTGAAGGGAGTTAAATCCAGTTGGTGGCCGGTCACAAGTGGTGTTGTCCAGGTCTCAGTATTGTAGCCAGTTCTGTTTAATATCTTCATCAATGACCTGGATAAGGGGATTGAGTGCACACTCAGCAAGACTGTAGATAACATCAAGTTGGGCAGAAGTGTTGATCTGTTTTAGGGCTGGAATGGTATACAGAGGGCTCTGGACAGGCTGGATCAATGAGCTTTTGTGCCCTTCACTAGAGGAAACACACTGAGGTGCTGGAATGTGTCCAAAGAAGGACAATGAAGATGGTGAGGGACCTAGAGCACAAGTCTTATGAAGAGCGGCTGAGGGAACTGGGGTGGATTAGCCAAGAGAAAATGAGGCTCAGGGGAGACCTTATCCCTCTCTTCAACTACCTGTAGCAAGGTGGGTGGGTGTCAGTTTCTTCTCCTAAGTAACAAACGATAGGACAAGAGGAAATAGCCTCAAGTTGCACAAAGGGAGGTTTAGGTTGGATATTAGGAAACATTTCCTCACTGAAAGACTTGTCAAGCATTGGAACAGGCTCCCCAGGAAAGTGATTGAGTCGCCATCCCTGGAGGTATTTAAAAGACATGTAGATTTGGCACTTAGGGATACGGTTTAGTGGTAACGTGGCAGTGCTAGGTTGACAGTTGAACTTGATGATCTTAAATGTCTTTTCCACCCTAAACTATTCTATGATTCTATGAATTCAAATTACAGTCTTTAATACCACAGAATAAATTAATATAAGCCAAAGTATTCATTCCTGTACAATCTCTGAACTGCAGCATCATATTTAACTTCATATGCTACTAAACAGTGAAACAAATATTAGGTGCTAAATAAAACACAACCGTGTCATCCTGATTTTTAGTTCTCTTTCTTGTTTCGTATTTCACAGGTACTAGGAAAACTCTTAACTGAGACTTTGTTGTAGCATATGT
>JAOXJK010000012.1:100430325-100455905 GCA_025774025.1 Xenus cinereus | reverse complement strand
GTAAAAAATACGTAAATAATAAGAAGCCAACCATTCAAAAAAGGATTCTTTTCAATTAATATCCAAGAACATCCTGTGAAAGTTGAGTTTGTACTCTAATGGGTGTCCAGAGAGGTATTTGATATAACACCATAAACCTTCCTAGAGAATGTAGGGTAAGGAGAGATGTGTCCTCATTGAGCAGGAACACACACAACGAGAAATGACAAATGACAAATTCAGCAAGCCATCACAGCAGGCAACAGTAAGTCTGATCTCATCTCAAACTTCAGCTGATTATCCCTAAGACATGCATGAATGACACAGGTAAAGTTTTTGAAAGATGACTGCCCAATTTAAAAGTATCTTCAACACTTAAGGTTTGATTGGCACCACCGTGGATAGCTTTTTGGCATTCAGCTCCTGAAACAGAAAATCAAAACCCAGAAAAAAATAAAGAAAAGCTGATGCAATACCTTTGCAGTGAAAGAAGGAAGCTCTTACCCTGTCTCCTTCATTGGCAGAACTTGTGCACAGGGAAGTTACGTCCACTTCTTTATGGATGCCTGAGACAGACCATGCTGGCACTTCTGAGTGCTTATTGAACCCAACCCCAGGGTCTTCTCCTGGTGAAAGGGACAAAGTACAAGTGGTTGCACTGTCTTGAAGTCTAGCCCTGTACCATGAGCCTCTTGTGCTCCTGGTGCTGCATACTCATAGAGATGTGGTGATAAACTCAGGTGAACTGCCTTGCCTCTCAGAAAAAAGCAATAGGCACATAAGTCTGTCAACAAGTCCTAAGGCTTTGGGGGTTTTATTTTATGGATCTGGGTCTGGAAAACTTAATGCAATATTTTTTTGCTTGCTTGCCTTAGGAGATTACATACAAATACAGACAAACAAGGTGTTTTGGAGTAGGCTAGGTTAAAAACTTGCAGCCTATCTCTGTTCCACAGTAACTGCTGTCACTGTGTGGGAAAAGCTGCTGGTTTTCCTCTTTTGGAGAGCTAGTTAGCGTGAGAGACTAGACGGGGTGAAGAAAAAGGGGGGAAAAAGGGGGAAGAAAAGGGGGAAGAAAACGGGGAAGAAAGGGAAGAGGCCAGCAGGAAAAGTGCAAATCCGTGCCTGTAGGGAAACAATTGCTTTTGAACACACAGAAATATATGAAAAGCAGCAGTGCTGAAAATGTCTTGAGGTAAGAGTAAACAGCAAGTCAGCTATAATATTTCACACACTATACCAGCAAGAAGGAAAACAAAGATAATAACTTCGATATGATATTAGGTGCCAACAGAGGTGCATCCATCATAGATTAGACACGTATTAAGACCTACCTAAATGGCGAGTTGTGGTTTAGCACCATAATGCTGAGCTCTGGGCATCTCGGAGTATACAAAGTGTGGGGAATTCAGAAATGAAAAATCCACACTAAGATGCTGAACAATCTGGCCTTTGAGGAAGAATCCACAGAAAGATGTAAATTTTATATATCCTGGCTAGTATATGTCAATGAGGGAAATCCTTGAAAAGTGTGAATATAAAGCAGCAAGAAAAAAAGACTTAAACTGATCCAAGGGTGCATAAATACAATAAAAGGAGGATTACAGGACAACATGTAATTTCCTAACTTTGAAACATATTCAGCTATAGACCAATCTCCTAAAGCAGTGGAAGAAAACTCATCACTCCAATTGCTTCACCCTACATTCTCTTGTTGCAATATGATAGAAAATTACTATTCCAGAAGTAAAATAAATCCTATTGTTCAGCAAAAAAAAAAAAAATAATATAAAGTATGTACAGGACACCTAAACCAAACCTTTAAGAATGGCCTGGAAAAAATACTAAAAAATACATAGCAGGGAATAATATTTTATTGGCAAAGAGAATGATAAGGTGATTGAATGGAAATACCACACTTAGAAGCCAGCTATGTTCATAATACAGAAATTCGTACATAATAGTGTCTTTCACTGAAAGAAACTAAGATAGTATGGAAATAGATATATGACTTCCAAAAACTGAGCAGCAAAACTAATTGGGACGGAGGAGATTTTTTTTTAAATCTTACTTTAAGACCTACAGCGTCAAGTGAGGAAACTCAGGTCACCATAGTGACAACAACAAGTTTCTACGTATCACACTGAAAAACTATTTGTGCTCTTCAGGGGCGAGGTGAGGGGAAGAACCCTGGAAAATATCCATTTATCTTTTTAAACCTATCCAGGTAAGGGACTTCTTACCGTCCTAAGAGATACTGTAGTACAACCCAAGCAGTCAGAATACAAGGAGGTGAACAGAAGGTAAACCACTGTGGAGATACTAAGAGCAGTTGCAGTCAGTCACGCTCTGCTCCATACATGGCATGCGTGTGAACCACAGTCTAATATAATAAAGCTGTTTGATGAAAGAGATAAATGAGACAGAACAAACAAAAATACGATTTTTGAAAAGGCAGCTTCCTTTAGCAGCAGCAGCTTGTTAGCTTGTTCTCTCTTTCTCAAAGGAAAATCTCTACCCTCTACCTCTTTCAATTTTTTTGTTTGTTTGTTTTTTTCTGATATTTGCATCCAGTAAAGTTTCAAACTGAAATGAAACCTGTTCTACACTATCCCACATGATTACAGAGACTTGGTGAACTGTTTTCTCATTTAACAACAATGGACAGCACTAGCAAATACCCCATGGTCCTCTGGCCATAAGGGCCCCTGAGGCAAGAACTGCTTCTGGTCTTGAATGTGGAGGAGCTGCAGTGGATTATTGACTCAATTTAAGCACAAAAGATACGTTAACAGAACTGGGTTCATGAAAGGAACTTGAAATTAATTGAGATTATACCACCCAAAAAAAGAGGTGATAACAGGCTTTCATGGATTTAATGGATACATAACTAACTGCTGCTAGAGAATTTGAATACCATGAAACAGGCTTGAATAGAAAAGGCTGAAAAATTTCTTCTGTGTAAAAAAATACTTTGTGCAACATGACCCAAACAGTGTGATATGTTAAAGCACATGGCTGCACGGAAACAGAAAGAACATATCAAGAGAGAAAATAACATAAAGTAAATTTTCAACAGAGACTTTTGTTCACTATGTTTCCAAGGCTAAGATGAAACTTCGGCAAATGTCCTAGTTTTACTGACTACATTGGCCTTGTGGCAAGTACAGAATAAGAGATTCTGTTTAAGAACTTTATAAGTAGGTATTTACATGTAAAATTAGTCCTATATGTTATTTCTTTTTTTGGTACCTTCTTTTTTCCTCCTTTGTGAACTTACATTCTGAGCAAAGACACTGGAGAATGAGGCCCAGAAACTGTACTGTACAGGGAGATAAAGGGTTATAAACAGCAAATCAAACAAACAAACCACCCTAGTGCCAAAAGGAAGCAGTACAGAAAAATAATTTGTGTATATCTGCTTCACAATCCCCAGTGTAATTTGGGGCAAATGTAATGTAATTTGAATTAAAACGTGTTTCTTTGCAATGAATGACAAACTAGGGGTTACATGAACTTGGCTATTCCATATTTAATGTGAGCATACATAGATATAAATAGTGTATTTACACATATAAAATTCGAAAGCAGTATAGCTCCTTTAAAAATTTTTGCTTATCCCCTTCACTCACTGCTATATTTTAATCGGATTGACCCACAGCATATAATCAGACAGATTCCATTAGCAAACATTTAAGACCTTATCCATTTCATCTAGAACCTAAACCAAGTTCTTCCAATCACTTTAACTTAATTACTAATAGATGAAAGATGACTTGTCTAATACAATTCCAGTCAAAACCTTTCTAAATCAGGCATCTAATATGAGCTCTGAGGAAACAACCGTGACACCCTGAATGCTGACTTTAAAAAAACTTACTTAACTTGACCTTTTTTTATGTTCTTACATTCCTCTTAATAGTTCGTGTTTTTTCAATATTTAAACATTGTTTTATGGACAAGTTTTTATTTTAAATTCATTAATTTAGGATTAAAGTTTTTAGCAATGTTATGTAATACCTTTGCTTCAGTATGATGTTACAGGTCCTGGACTTGGGCCCATCTGCACCGTCACTGATTAATAATCCTGTTCATTTTGACTCTGATTCTTGAAGTAATCTTAGTACTGAATTTAACCTAAATTCCTATTTAATAAACAAATAAATACTATTTAATAACCAGATTGAAACAGGTAACCTAACAAGAGGAAATACGATTTCTAATACAAGTATGGGAGACAGCAGTAGAAAACCCACTAGTAACTGTCTTTCACATCCCTTTGCTATGCTTACACATTAACAGAGACTTGAAATTAGAGGAAAAAAGGTTTTCAAAAAAATCAAGTAGTAACTGTGCCTATATCATCGACAGACTCTACAACAGTGCACTTAGGGATCCATTCCTCAGCTCACTTCGAGCACTATTCATTGTATATGCAAACATAAAGGTGTTATACAACGAGTACAACCTGAAGATGTTTCTATTTCTTGGCCGTCGAGGTTGGTCTTTCATACAGCCAAAGTCAGTAGTTATGACTCTTTTCCTTTTATTTTTTTTTTTAAAGCTAGAACTCAGATAATCCAAAACAAGCATCTAGATTTGGAAAGCAAGAAAAACCTATACCAGGCAACAATGAGAGTGAAGAATTCTCTATACAATCAGAATTCATATATCTGAATATTTGATTGTGCTGCAAAAAAGACAAACCAGTTCCTACTGCAAAGTCCGTAAGTGTAGTCTTTCTGCACTTTACAGAAGTTACAATTGTCTACATTTTACAAAATTTAAAATTAGGTATTTCTTTTACACAGACATTAGTTCAAAATTTAAGTTCATGTACACATACAAAAAAACCCCAAACCTTTCATGCCTCTGGTCTTGCCCCAATGACACTTTATAATTGATTTCAATTCAAGATTCCTACACCTAAGAACAAAATCTGAAAAAATGTAGAAATATTATCTCCACTGCTTTGTGATATGACAAAAAAAAAGCATACTTAAATACTTCTCTGAATAGAAATGCTTTCTTAAACTATATGTATAGGTGTAAATATTTGCTAACTTTCAGTTAACAATTTTCTCATAAAATACAGATCAAACTTCCTTATTTATTTCAACACTCATAATAGGTTAACCCTGTCAAAATCAATAAAGT
The DNA here is from genome assembly GCA_025774025.1 of Xenus cinereus. Classification (NCBI taxonomy): domain Eukaryota; kingdom Metazoa; phylum Chordata; class Aves; order Charadriiformes; family Scolopacidae; genus Xenus; species Xenus cinereus. The sequence goes on along the minus strand of JAOXJK010000012.1, from coordinate 100,450,769 downwards.
TCATTTGGATTGACTCCAGTAGAAGAGGATTTCCTTCCTTAAATTTAATGGATATATTTCTATGGAATTTCACAGCAGAAGTTTCTAGCCTATGACAGAACATAAAGACTAATTTTACACCTATGAAATTTTTTTGCAAAGTTTGTTATTGCAGTCCAGATCATTCAGATTCATCACTTATGCCAGTTTGCAGTATAAAATAATTAGAAATTACTGATAATTGTAACATAACTTTTTTGTCTGAAGCCAAAAAAATATAACACTGTAGGGGGAAAAGCTGAAATAGATTTACCTTTCCTAGGCTCATAAAATACCACAAAATTCCATTTCTAAACTTCTAGCTTTAACAGCTGATGTTTGTGGCTATCATGTTGGAGATACTGTATATGTTATTGAGAGGATTACTGAGTATCTATTACTGAGATAACAAATTTTTTTCCTCCAATCTAAATTTTAAATTGACTCAATATTAAGCTGATCTGAGGTATTTCATGTGGGTTTTGGTTGCTTTTAATGATAGGTTTAGAGGTGTAGAAAAGAAACTTGTTTACCAATGTAATTACCCTATCTTTCAAAGTAGTTTGAAATTATTGGTAACTTGTGAGTACACGAGCTTTCTGTTCATTAGCATACTTATTCAGGGCATGTATCTCAGAACTGCCTCCAATACGAAAAAGACAATGTCACTGACATTTTCATATTTAACTGTTCCAGGTGTAAGAACATAAATGAAAATTAGGTCCTTAGTTTTCATATTGCATAAGTGGATCAAAGAATCTTCATGACCTTTGAGATCATTGAGTCCAACCATGGATGCTGAACCTACACATGATTTTGAATACAGTTTCCTAAAAATCAAACAGGGAGAGCTAAGCATATACTGTTATGGCTGACTTTAGGTAGGAGGTAAAGGAAATATGATGATTGTTTATGAGACTACCTAGATTTAAGTCCCAAATTTGAGGAAAAAAAAAAAGAGAACAAATGTCCACCAACATGGTTAGCTAGAGTTAAAAATGAAGCCACACTGCTTCATGATATAACTGAGTTACTACAAAAACAGACTTAGTGGGACAGACTTTGCCTTTCCATTTAGCTTTAAACTCACTTATGAGCCTTGTGCAGCTTTGGCTCTGGCCTTGGCTATTCAAAAACTGCCCTAACTTATAGCAAGGTGCAACAAAACCCTGTGGAAGTTATGACACTGTTTAAAGAATGTAAAGGACTGGAACAGCTCTGACTACTTCCCTCTATCTTTTTCAGTCTTGACCATCTATTATGTTGGTAAAGAGTAATTCTAATCAGTTTTCAAAAAATGTTTAAATAACATTAAAGCCACACAATATTGTTAATTCATTTAACTAACAAAAAGCTAAACTGAACATTGAAAGGAAGGGGTAATCAGACATTAGAATTTCAGGGAGCATCTTTTTTCAGAGCTAAGTCTCAAAAAGGAAGGAAATCACAGAAGCAGAAAAAGTTCAGAGAAAGCAGACAAGGATAATGAAATGCTTACAACAGCTTTTGCATAAGGATCAACTAAGGAAATTCCAGCTAGGAAGTCCTTGAGTCAGAAATTATTGCTGGGAGAAACTAGGAGGAAATATGGTCAGATGAATCCTTCAGTGTAAGCTCTTTCCTAAGAATCTTCTTTCTGTCAATGTCAGATATGGTATACTGAGCTGAATCAACCTTTTCCATCATCAAGTATTCCTGCATTTGTAAGACCAATAAATGTAACCCAGAAAGAAAATGTACAAAAGCAAGCAAACTGGTTCTCAGTTGTCACCTTTACCTATCCATACATTAGACAGGTGCTTCCATTTGCAGGAAAGTTCATTCTTTATTGCTTTCAGTTTGGGTTGTGTCTGTGTATGTGTGCATATATATACATACACATATTTATATGTGTATCATAGTGGGTTTTGACTTGTTTGGGGTTTTTCTTGACTTTTTTTTTTTGACTATGTATCATAGCTGGCTTTGTGTCATACAAACTTACTCTGGATCAAATAATTTTTATTAACATAAAAGAACAGTATAGTAATTTATTTTAATTTCCTGACATTCAAAGAAATTAATCTAATCTACTTTAATGACACTTACCTGGATGAATTAAATTTCAATTGGATTTTGATTAGAAGGAGATGACTAGAGGGGCTGCCACTAAAGGAGAACAAAATAGCCAGCAATACTGCCCTAGAGAACTGTGAACAAACCACAAGCCAGAGGGCAGCACTGCTCCATGGCATTTTCAGTGCCTTTGTGATTGTAGCATATTTTACCATATGCACTCTGAAGAATTATGTCTTTGATGCTTTTGTCCTCTTGCAAGAGCATTCTCTAATATGTCCTACCTTACAATTTCCTGAAATCCTTGCAAGTGTTAAGTCAGAGTGTATGTTTAGGGATGCTCTATGTAAAGACTAAAAGATAGTTCCCAATAAGTTAAAAATAAATATGATAAATAAAAGTTCCTGAAAATAACACATAGCTCAAATAGAAGGTTACAAAAGTGCAAGAAATTAATTTTTAGGTAGCAAAACATATATACCTTCCCTACAGCGGAATGGGAATATATGACACAGTTCTGACCTGGACATTAATGTGACAAATAAAATGCTGCTGAACCATAAATCTAATCATACTTTCATATGAACATGCCTATATGCGAACAGGAAAAATAAAATCAAGGTTTGTGAAATAGCATATATAAAAAGCTCACATTACAATTGAGCAAAGTACAAAGAGCTAGATACTTCAGAGATGTTTCAGATAAGCATCCAAAAAAACCCCCATTATAGAATACTTACACTGAATTCTAAATCATTTTTGCAGCCGTAGTTAATTGGACATCTTACTTCCTAGGCTGTATAGCAGTTCCTGAGTTATTTCCAAATTGCAGCACATACATCTATGCTTAAATTCCACTGCTTTGAATTTATCTTTTTCAAGTTCTGTTTTAGAAATGTGGCTGACCTGGCAGCTCCTGCCTGCTTGATGTTACTAAGCTTTAATTCTGAAGAGCCATTAAAATTCTGCTTGCTCTACAGTCCCTCACCTCACTGCCACACGCTCACAGAGAATGATTGTGGAGGGAAACTCTGTCTGAACAGCTAAAATCCAGGAACAACCCAGCTGGAGTTCAAGTCTCCATTTATATTTTCCCACAGTGAGAGCAGAAAATGGTGTATACACATGAAAATAAATACAGTTGAAACTAATGCTATGAAATAACATAACAGCATTTTGTACTTACATGATACCTAATCATCAAAGCATTTTATACACAGTATTTAATCTTCAAATTACTTCTTCTAAAGGTATCATCTTCCACATTTTCGATACAGACAGAACCATGCTAGTAGTTAAGCAATGGATTTTCAAAAAAAAAAAAGTTTACATTAGACAGCACTTTTAAAAACAAAATGTTTATGTAGTAACAATGGTTAGGTGTAAAGGAAATACAGAGCACATACCAAATACACAAACTGAAAACATGAGTAGAAACTACGTTTACTTCTCTAGAAGGTGAAAAAACCAGCCCATCTGCCTCAGTGTTGAACCACCAGAAGACAGAAAATGGAAAAAGTAAGGATTACTCCAGTTACCTTGGGCTAAAAGATCTGGACATCAGTGAAATGCCTAATGTCTGTCTAATTCTAAGGAATGCTAGTTGGAACACACTGTAAATACATTTAACTAAGACACCTGCCTGGTCCTTTATATTTAGATGGGCTTTCCTCATACATCAGCAGTGTCAGCAGAGAAACTAGCATTTGGGAAACCGTCAGCCCTTTATTCAAGAGCATCTATGAATAAGCACATAATTGTCTTAGTGTCAATTCGGCCTGAAGGAAGCTCTAATTTATAAAATGACTTGTTAATCAATTCTTTAGCAGAGAAGAGAATTGTAACCATCTGAAAACTGAACATTCAGTTTGAACTGTCTGCAGTCTTGAACTTCTGGACACTGCTGTTTATGAACTTTGGAAGGGGAAGTTAAAAATATTCTTCTAAATCCTTAGAATTTAGAAGCACAAATTCACCCAATATATGTGCTTTATTGGCCTTCCATGAGCCCCAATGCTTCCAGAGCACACTGCAGAAGTCCTGATGCCTATGCTCGCAGGTGCTCAGCAAAGGAATAATTTATTGGAACAAGAACAACAACAAAAACAAGACTTTACTTGTGACAAGTAAACAGAAGACCTGGGCAAGGAAAACATTTTATTTATTGGAAAATTCAAAAAATTCTGATATCTATCCCAAATAAGAAAAAAAAAAAAACAACCCACTGTCAAAGTCTTAAAAATGATTAAAAAATGATATTTTTCCATCCCCTGGCCTTTTTAAGTCTCAGAGTTTTATATGAAAAATTTTTCATTGTGAGTTATTGATCGGATGTTCACTGCAAATCATGGACCTTTTGCAGCCTTTTAAAACTTAAGTTTACAAAGAGGCACACAAATTTGGACAGTTTATTTACATTTCTATTTTCCTCTCACAGGATATTACTGTTATAAATAGTCAAACAAGGAAAGCTGTCTTAGCTGCATTAGTTGCTCTAGGTAACATTTTTTTTTAATCATCGTTTCAAGAAAGCAGAGTACTGTAACTCAGAAAGAGAGTTCAAAGTCTTGCAGTGGTAAAATGTTACTTTTAACATTGTTTCCACATCTAATCAGAATGCTTCCTCCTTTCCAAACATTTTCCTCTTTATTACCATTTTTGAATGAGGAGGATGCTCTGCCTTTTCCATATTGCTTGTAAAAGCAAAGTGTTCAGTCAGGGCTGAAGTTAAAGCTCCTTCACAAGGGAGAGGGAGGTGAATGTTATTCTACTGTATGCATTAATTCACTTTTCCAGAATATTTTAAAGGGTGACCTTGAGATAGGTCAATGACAATTAGTGCTTGTTCAGGAGACCGAGTTGCTTACCAAGATCCCCTGTTTTGATTTATATATTTTAGAACCATAGAGAGTTATTCACATATAATGACATGATATATTTAATGCTGTGGTCTACACAATGTTTTTACACATGTAGGATGCTATATAAAATAGGTAATAGCCTACTGCTTCAAAATAATGCTGTATGAATACAATCTATGGGAAAGTACACAACATGAGAAAGCCGTAGTAGGTACATTTACTATGTGGTTAGAGCACATTAAGTCTTGTTGTGCATTATTCACAGTTTTCTTGCTTTACCTCTGATAATGGCTCTAAGTTCATGTGACCTCAAGTGATTTATTTGTAGCAACTTCAACAACAAACGCTTACCCTCACATGTTCGTTAATATCAGAAGCACAAGTGGCTACATGAAATTGAAAATGTAAAATGGACAACTGTAATTTCTTGGTGAATTTGGTGCAATAAATTAACATGCAAGGAATTTGCAGTAAGCTGCTTTTATGAAAAAATCAATAAACACTTGTAATAAAAATGGTAATAAGCATGATAGTTCAGTAAATAATGAAAAAAGTGGATTATATGTTTTATTGGACTAATTAAGAAAAGGTTTATAGGATCAAATGTTCTCATCAAAATTAAAGAAATTCCTTTTTGAAAGAGTCATGAAAATAATTTCAATTTTCTTCCTGAACTCAGTAAACTAGCATAATCTCATTGAACTGTAGTTGTTCCACAGACTTTATAAGGTTTATATTCTTTTAAATGGGATTTTCATTTGTTTAAGTTGTAAGCTACAATGTATTAAAAAAAAAATTCCTCACCTAAAATCCTTTATGAGTACAAATATTCCATATTGTGCTTGGTAGATGTATCAAAAAAAGAAATATCACAGATTTTTAAAACACATATTTCTAGATTAGAGGAGCTTTTCTCTGTCAGAGAGAAGTTTGTTGCCTGGATCAGTGCCCAGCTATGACTTAAGATATACATTCAGCCTGGAGCAAGCATCTAAAAGAGTGAGAGTTTTCCAGTTTTATTGGATAGGGTAGGAATTACATCCTTGCTTTCCCTTAAATATGCACTTAAATTGTTTTGCTGAATCAAGGTGGAAACAGCTACCCAGAAAGTACCTTACCTGCTCCCAATTAGTTTAATAACAACTGTCAAGAACTCCAAGTATTCCGAGAAAACATTTACCCTGTCACCCTTCTATTTCATGTTTAGCTGTTAGTGACAAAGTATATTCCTGTACATCCACAGTTTCAAATGATTTTCTTTTAATTAGCCTTACTCAAAACCATCTGTGACCAATAGAAATAACAAGAGTTTCAACTTCTTTTCATCATGCAGCCTGAACTTTATGTAACTTGTCCAGAAGGCTGAATGTTTATGGCACAGCTTGTCCTAATGCCTCCCAAAACCATTAAGTCTCTTCTGACATGTAAGAAAACTAAAGGACTAAAATAGACTACCTGTAAGATGCAGATGTCTTTGAAGACATGGAACTTTTACTCAGATGGAAGTTCAGATTGTGGCTTCTTACTTTCATGAGCGCTAAAACTTCTCAGATTTACATTTCCTCAGTTAAAGTTTTAATTTAATTTTATTGGGTGACGTTTATTTTGATCTTGGAGCAAGGACCAGCTTAATTCTTGCCTGGGTGGGCTAACTAAAAGAGGTAAACGAGAATGTGTTGTTTTACATGAAGAAGTAAAACCACATCCCAAAACTTGTTTTGATTGCCTTATTACACACAATTCACACTCTCCCAAATTCCTTAGCTATTTTGTGCACCAGGCACACCCTAGCTATGCATTTAATGCTCTATTTAATACAGCTGCAGGCAGTGAGATGTGGGTTTTATACCTTAACAAAGTTTGCAACTAATCATGGGCTACTTTTACCTCTGACATGTGGCTGCTTTGCCACATAGGGCCTGAGTGTAAATCACTGCAGCTGTTAGTTTACCAGTCAAACAAGAGGAAGCAGGAAGTGGGAGCATGCAACTGGCTTTAAAGTCTCTCACAGGACTATTTTTTGCTGCTGTAAAAGGAACAGTCAAATGGAGGCATAACTAGAAAAATCTAGCTGTAAATCAGACCTTCAAGTAAGTTTTTGGCTGCTGTGAAGAGTATTAGCCGTATGGGAAACTCCAGTTGCCTTAAGAGGAGGACAGGCCTGTGCAGAGCAACCACAGGGACAGAGAAATGGATACCTCGGTTTCATGCTAGGTATGTACATCATGCCCTTACAACAAAACTTGGGTTTTGGCCAAGAGAAAGAACTGCTCTATTAGATGTAATTAAGTCTTGGTTGGAAATGTCAGGTATTGCTAACTTGAGCCTCTTAGGTGGTTTAGCCCAAAGAAAACAAAACCCACAATAATAACAGAAAACCCTTATATTTGATTTTTATGAAAAAAGCATTTTCTGCTGCAGCAAATATTCAAGGAATTGTACAGACAATAAAGGAGAATGTATTTCAGTGCAGTCTAGTCTGCAAGGAATATAAATTAGGTTTCTATAGCTTTGAGTCTCAAAATCACATATTCAAAACTTGTAACACTTTTAATTTTGCCCATAGTATTATTGTCTAATTGTCTACAATGTCCCCCCAAATTAATACCAAAATGTCATTATAGTCCTTTGTAATCAACTTTCTTTTCATTTTGATTAGCTTCATTCTGGGCCCAATCCATGGCCATTTAGTTTAATGAGAGTTGGAATGGGCTCATAATTTGCCAGCTGTAATTTCCTAAGTACTGTTTTTTTCCAAAATATTCTGTTTTTCTTCTCGTAGGGTTATATATGCTTTTAATCAACACCATGTTTTCTCTAAATCATGTACTAAGTGCCATTATATATCAACAATTAGGAATCCACATGGCTTAAAATACTGTAGTTATTTCCACAGTCTTGTTTAAAAATAGAAAGAAAAGCATCCCTCTTCATAGAGATATGTTTTGCACAGGATAGTTAGTACAGTAATGAGGTATTTTTTTAAAAAAAGACAGCAAACATAATTTGTAATTGTTTCCTGGTAAAACATTGAAAACACACACATTCAATAGTCACTAGCCATTCTAAGATTGTCAAGTCTATGCATTCACTTCAAAAAAAATTTTAAATATCTTTTTACTTTTCCCATGTAACATTTTAAAATCACATTTACCTTAGTGTTCTAAATATAGCTATATTTAAATGAAGTTCATAACCACGTTACTTGGGCTGTTAATCTACAAGTGTCCTTTCTATTATTACATAATCTCTATTAATCAGTACATTCCATACTGTATTATTCAATCTGTAGAATGAATTGGGAGGATTATGACTAGAAAATAGTGTGGGAGTTTATTTCAACATTTTTTCTCCCCTTACATAGCAGCTTACCAATATAACTGGAGTTTAGGTTCTGTTATTAAAACTTAATCACATGACCTGTAAGATCTCTTTCATTTTTTCCCCCCAGAATCCTTCAATCTTTCAGTGTTTTATATGTGGTCAAGGTAACTTGCTCTTCTTTATAAAAGTGACTTGCTATCTCTTGCAGTCTTGCAAGTATTGTTCACATAAATCTTCACCTTCTTCATTAATTTCATTTTGTAGATTCACAGATTCTCCTTTACATAGTTCTCTCAGTGTACTAAATTATCTTCCCACATATTTTTAAGTTTTGGCTTAGTTTTAAGCTCTCCAGTGTGTTGAAATAATCTTTATTAACACAGCTGTAACAGATGTAAACAAAACAGATTGGAAATCTAGTATTTTGGCAGTAAGACACTTGACATAAGACTTGGAACATACATTTCTTATATGGTTCTGAAAACGCACTCTATGCTAATCTCACCATGGCAGAGTTGATTACATTTTATAGCCTAAATAAAGGCCTTATTCACTTTATTTGATTTACATGGCAAGGTTTTGGTAGTGGAGGTGCTGCAATGGTGGCCTCTGTGAGAAGACACCAGAATCTGTCCCGGCATTCAACAGAGCCAGTCCCAGCCAGTTCCAAGAGAGTCCTGCCACTGACCAAAGCAGAGCTCACCAGCACAGTGGGTTTTAAGATACTTAGGAAGGGGTAAAAAATGCTGCACAACAGTAGCTGGGAGAGAGGAATGAGAATATGCAAGAGAAACAACTCTGCAGACACCAAGGTCAGTGAAGAAGTACGAGAAGGAGGTTCAAGAGCAGCAAAGATGGTGAGGGGTTTGGAGCACAAGTCTTATTAGGAGAGGCTGAGGGAGCTGGGGTTATTCAGCCTGGAGAAGAGGAGGCTGAGCGAAGACCTTATTGCTCTCTACAACTTCCTGAAAGGAGGCTGTATAGAGCTGGGGGTCAGTCTCTTCTCCCAAGTCACAGGTGACAGGACTAGAGGAAATGACCTCAAGTTATGCCAGGGGAGGTTCAGGCTGGATATTAGGAAAAATGTTTTCACTGAAAGGGTTATCAGACATTGGAATGGGCTGCCCAGGGAGGTGGTTGAGGCACCATCCCTGGAGGTGCTCAAAAGATGGGTTGATGCGGTGCTGGGAGATATGGTTTAGTGATGGTGTTGCTTTTTGTCAGAATTAGGTTGATGGTTGAACAAGATGATCTTTAAGGTCCCTTCCAACCTAGAAGATTCTGTGATTCTGTAATTACATCTCTAAACAACATAAAGAAAAGGTAGCGTAGTAAAGTGAAGCTCGGTATGGAGCATTCTTAAAACTTTTGTCTTTTGTGTAACTGGGCAGTTTGAGACAAGATTCTGTGCCCTGAACACATTGTCCCAGTTACTGACACCCACATCTTTGGTGTAAGTACTGATAATGTGTTTCAGAGTCCTTCAGGTTTTTGTTCTATAATTCCTTTTAGCCATCTTTTCCCCTTGCACCAAAATGTCCTCTCCTCTCAAAAGTAGGGCCTTTCACTCGACATCCCTGTGTTCACAGGTAAGTTGATTTCCGGTTTCAGACAAGCTGAGCAACGCTCTGATTACATTGATTAGCCAAAAGACACATTTAAGAGCAAGGAGTTTCTACTCTGAATCAAAGCAGAACACTTTGTTCGGATTCTGTTTTGTGAAGTGTCAACTGTGTTTGGTGAATTGTATATTTTCTTTAATGACATTAGCATTTCAAGGGTTTTTTCTATGTTTATTGTACTTGTTGTACAATATAGCAAATACCAATGTCTTCACTCTGTATTATAGCAGAAAATAAAACAGGTATGTTCCTGATCTGAAAAAACACACGCAGGGAAACAAAAGCTGATGGTAATGCAAGTGTTGAAAATCTGACGTGACAAATTGCTTGTTTTGTCTTCCTGGAATGTAATATTTGACTAATATATCTTGCCTGGCAAATGGATGGATATATCAAGTGATGACATGCACACACACAGAGAAACACACAAAGCTGTGAATGCGTGCATTCACTTTGAAAGAAAATTAATTTTTATTTGCAAAATAATTACTTGTGTAGGCATAGGCATCACATTCTGGGCTCAAGACTTTACTCTTAGCTCTGAGGAATAAGGTGTGTTTGTTATGTAAAGAAAGAAAATAATACTCTGGCTGGTTCAGACATGTTGGTAAGGGCAACTGGTACTTAGCTCGGAAATAATCAAGAATGAGTTCTAAGAACATGGGAAGAGATCTGAAAATGGGATCCATTAACGTGGCCTTCCCAGATAACCTCCAGCATAAAGAAAGAAAAGTCCAGCAGTGGTTATGACAGGGGTGTAGATTGTTGCTGGGGCTGGGGAGGTGACAGGTTAAGGAATATTGGTGTGTATTAAATTGCCCACTAGTTTAGTCACTACTCAACTTACATAATGGCTTTTTAATTAAGGAATGGGAGAGAAGAAAGTTTTGTTTACTTTGGATAATTTGACATTTCTACCTGTCTGTGAAAATTTTTTAAGATGGAAGTACCATTATGCCAAATTACCATGCAGATACCACAGTAATAAGGGCCAGCAAAAATAAACGGCCAAAAGTTTATTGAAGTTCTATGTGTTCTTGAAAAATGGAAAGAGAAGCATTGTATTTGTGCAGAATGTAGTGGCAAAAACAGTGGCAGCATGAGAGCCGAGGTGGAAGCTGGGCCAACTCTGCAGTGTGTGAAAACTAAAAGCAAGGAATTTAAATGTAAGGAAGATGAGTAAAGGATTCCTCCTCCCCACCAGGATAATTAAGAGCAGCTTTAAGGTAGTTCCAAGTTGCCTTAGTTTGAATTTTTCCCCCACATATCGTGAATGCCTGAAACTGTAATGTATATTATATGGGCATTGATGGCAAGGAGCATCTTTCAAATAGATTCCAGTGCCTCATGCAATTAAGTAGTGCTCTTACGCTGGAGGGGCCAAAGATTCCTTCATGTCGAAAGCATTCACAGCTGCCACTTGTGACAACTTTAATGCCCTTGTCCGTCATCAGATTGTTAGCACAAATCTGGCCTACAGCAAGGAGAAAGAGGAACTGGGGAGATTAAGGAGAGGACTGAGGTGATAAACTGAAGGAAAGGAATGTTGATAAATTAAAGGAAAGGAACTTCCATCCAAAGTCTGGAAATGAGATCCCAATTCTGAGTTGTAGAGATCTTTTTAGTAAGCTCTGCTTTGCACAAAATCAGAAGATATTATCAACTTTAACTCCTCTAGGTTATCTGAGTATGAACTAATGAATTGCTGTTTGAAATTTGCTTTTTCTGAGCGTTGTGAGAGACATGAGTCCAGTTGCACAATTAGTGATTTACACTAGCCACAGCAAAACAAAATGCTTTTATTAGAGAAAAAGATATTAGAGGAACATTCCAAATATTTAAAATCTGGATTAAGTGTGTGAGCAAATACATAGGCCGAGCACTGCCTCGAAGCACAGAACGTGCATTTCTTGGAAACATTTGTGTGCGTGTATAAATGGGAAATAAGCTTCCACGTTACAGTTTGCTTTCCTTGGCTCAGAGTATTCAGTTGATAGTGCTACCTGAGCATGATACTGGTCATTCAACGGCAGTGGTGAGCCTTTGACTTCAGAGATCCTGTCCGTGTGATGTCCAGTTATCAAAATGAGGTCCTGCCTAGTCTGTGACCAGGGCTCCTGAGTGGTATACTGGGTACAAAAGGAGGATAATGTGAAGTATGCCCTATTTTCCTTCATCCTTGTGTTTCTTATAATGAACCTAGAACTCTGAGACTGAAATTTGTAATGCAGTGAAGATAACTGTCGCCTTAAGGCAACAGTAAACATGTCTTGAACTGAGACATGTCTGTTGTTACCTATAATGGTTAAAGTAATACAGAAAATGGTATTAAACTTACTAATGTAGTAAAAGGTATACTTTGATTTAAGTTAAGCTTTCATTTAAAACATTGTTATATATTCAGAACTTAATAGAAATTTCTGTAGCCAAATTATTTTTCAAGCTTACTATGTCAGAATATCCCCTTCAAAACCAATTGGCAAAAACATCAATGTACTCATTCATAGCTTATAAGGCTTATTAATTTTCTCTACTTCAAAAATATGCATTTACATGTGCTTAACAAAATCAGCCACACAGCCTCTTATAGGAACTGTTTACTAAGACAAGTTGCATGTATATAATGCTAAGTTTAAAAAGTGTTCAGGAATAAGCAAAATATATTTCAATGGGGCAATTTTTTTCCCAGAGAAAGTAATTTCAGTGAATGGTGTTGTACAGATATACACTACTACAGCTAAATTCTACTGTGAATTTTCATACTTACATTGTTTTAAATGTAGGGCTTTAAAATTATACAGTAAAATAGAGAAATGTTTAATTTTAAAAGCACTTCTAGATTTGTATCTCATTTTGTCAACAAATGCAAACCGCAAAGCTTATTATTGTTTTATTTTACACTGCCTTGAGAGGGTTTTTTTGTTGCTAAACATATACTTTAATATATTTGATTATTTCTGAGATAAATACCAAATTCGTATTTTGAATCAGTAAGAGTGATCCTATTGGAAGCCAAAGGGAAACTGCTTTGAAGTTCAGCCACTTGCTTTATGTGTAACTTCAAGAGAGACAAGGAAGAACATATACTTGAGGGGCTGAGCTGGTAACTGTTGGTCCGAGTCTTAAAAGCTGGCTAATCTAAGTATTATTAATTGTAGACATAAATGAGTGACTAAGTGAAAATAAATTAGTCAATACATCTTAAACGTTAAGGGATATATTGATCTATGCTAATCTATTAAGTGTAGATTTTATAGCTGTCAGTATTATTTCACCTACCAAAATATCTGCAGCACATCAGGATTTTATAGTAATGTATATCTTAAATGTGTTTGAGGGAAATCTGTCTGATGAACCTGTTACAGAGAATTAAAAATCTAAATTCACAGATTTATTCATGGTAAATCAAATTGTATAAACCTGATATGTTATCATTACTCCAATAAGAATAGAAGTTTAGTTACGCTTGAGGCTAGTGTGCCCCTTTTAGCTAAACAGCTGCTTTCAGCAAGTAGGATAAATTAATGCCTTCCTAATTAAAATTTTTTCCCATGTAAAATAGAAAAAAATACACAATTATACTTTAGCCTTATACCAGATATATCGAACTTGACAGACCAATAATATTTCATGAGGTGGAAAGTCATATTCCTTCCATTTTATGTGAAATGACAGCTGGGTGCTTGCAGAAACAATTCAGCATTTTTTCATGCCTTTCTTACTCTGATTTGCTCGTATCAGGAAGAGTTCACTGCTCACAGTCATAGAAGAAAAAGGCAGAAGAGAGAAAAGAGTAATCTGGAAGATAAAGGTATAGCAGGATGCAACAGCTAAAAGCTTAAGCTGGAAATGGGGCATTTTGGGTTGTTTATAGGATGTTATGCAGTTACTACTCGCTTAACAAATCTCTGCACTATACTCCATTGAATTGTGTAATAAGTCAGGCAATACTTCAGTTGCCATGCTAGTTGCTTAATATTTTTACACTTAAGGCCTTGTGGATTCCGCGTCATGGGAATCAATGATTTATTCACTGATTTAATTACATTCAAGCTGGATGGAGGAAATCTTGTAGCTTATGTTACAGGGTGGTGTTAATAGTCTTGCTCTCAGGTGGTGCAATATGGCGTGATACTCCATTTCCACTGACCTATATTGATAGGTGGGGCATGGGGGTTGGACTATGTAAACTCAAGCAACTTTAATTTTGTCATAAGTGTAAGGTGTCTTTCTCTGATGGCAAGGCATAAATAATGTTATAAAAACAGACGTGGGATAGCAATATTTTAAACTGAATGATATCTTACCCCACTAAGGTGGAATGGATATAAAATCCACCCTGTGTCTTTGAGATGCAGATTTCCCCTAGTAAATCTAGTAAAACTTTGTTCCTTTTCTTCTGTAAAAATTTAGTTATTGCATCATGAAATGTTAGAAAAACACGTGCTTTTTAATTTGGGAAAGAGAAAGCTCACACAAGAAAACAGTAAGCTAAACAAAAAGTAGTATCCTTTTTGGATCATAAAAGCCTAAATCAGAAATCCGACGCTGGAAAGTCTGAGTAAAGATACCTGGGCATTTTTCAGTGCGATGTTTCTTCCTTGACCAGCCAGTTCATCACATGCTTTGCTCATCCCTTCCTGCCTGGTGAGCAGGTGAGAATTTTATAAAAGGGCAGCTTGGATTTCTCAGGGATATTATGAGACTCTCCTGTTAGATCTTTAGATGGGAATGTGCTTTTGAAGAGCTAAATATGAATGTTAAATTGTTATGTACAGGGGTACATTAGTGCTCTTGCTTTTCTATAGGTAAATAAGATTGGCCTCCTGACAGAGGTTAGATATTCACTGTATAGATACTTTATTCCAGATTTTCACAATTTATTATTAAGTAGCTTTGCCTTCTCTTCTTCCAAGCTAATAACAAATATTAGTTAAACAGATGAATAAAATATTTTCACAAAGACATAGAAAAATTTCACTAACCTAAGGTTAGTTACTTATTTTGGCTTCATTAGCACTAAAAATATTTGCATTTTAGAGCAAAGTGCATGAAGGAAATGTGTTTGTGTATGTTTGTGTGTATGTGTTTAAAGTTTCTAAAAGTTTAGTCCTTAGGAAGGGAATGAGGGCATGGGATCAGTTCTCTGCTTTCATCTAACACAGAAATGGGAGTGGGAGAACTACAATAGAGGAGGGCAAGGCAGGAGGTGTGGGAGTCCACTGGGAATCCCTCTACCTGAGACATAATATCAGTAAGTGGCTCCTTTAGTCAAACCACACATTTGAGAGATGCCCTGGAAATTTTTTTTAGCATGACTTAGAAATTCACATGTGTCCAAACTGCTTTTTATGGTCTTTGTGCTGTTGGAAATGTCTTGTTGCAGGAAAAAGCTTAACAGGGAATATAATTAGTCTCTGAGGTCCTGAAGGGTTTTGACCTGACTTTCCAATCTGTGGTGGAGTCACCATCCTCATCCCATGTGCTCCATCTGCTGGGCATGCTGTCAGGTTAACTTAGAATAGACACTGTGTTTACGTGACTGAGCAGGTGGTGACAACAATATATTATATTTCTGAGTGATTTGCACTGCAGGTTTTCACCTGTGTTCATGCTTCTGAAGAACGTTTAATAGGCTTCTTTCTTCCTTGACTTTGGGAAAAAAATTAGGGAGAAATATAGTTCTTTGTTTAGAGCGTGTTAGTATTGCTCTTTCCTGGACCACAGAAATTTTATTTTATGCAATATTTTTCTACTCAAGTGGTAAAATTTTTCTTGAGCAAATCACTATTACAAGTTCAATCCTATGAGGATTTAGCAGGTGGAAAATTTGGGAGCGAAAGCAGGTGGAACTTCTAGCTTCCCCAGAAAACACATTAGTTGGACAAGAGACAGGTGTTTCTCATCAGCTTTATCTGCTCCAAGAGATGAGAGGATTCAGTTTGTGAATTGAAATATAAATGAAAAACCCATAGTTTAAATTAAGGCCCGATTTTCACAAATGCTGCACAGATATTTTTTTAATGTATTTCTGTGGAACAAATGTGTTTATGACCATGAGTTGTACATTTCTGCTTTAAAGCAAATTTTACTATTTTGTGACTTGATAACTATCAAAAATGTGCAAAAATCTCGAACTCTTACTTCCCCAGCATGAGGTTACCCAAAAATTAGTACTATTTAAAAATAAATGCTGCCTAGTCTGTGAGTTATTTTTATCTGTCTTCTGCTCTCAGTTATATTGTGCTTGCTTCCTACTTTCTAAGCATTTCTGAGGACTGGAAATGTACATTCTCATACTCAGAATTTAAATGCGCTGAATGGTGTTGGTAGATAATAGGTCACCACTGTTTGTGCCACAATCGTGGTGGCTTTACAGTGATGTAATCAATGAAATTAATGCTATGACAATCCGGGAGCTCCTGTTCTTCACAGTGCTATCTGAAATGTCAAAGAGCAGTTATTGTAGAGATCTTTGAGCCGTCCCTCCACAGACAGAAGTCACAGAGAATTCCCATCATCCCGAGTTTGGTCTATCGAAGAGGCTACCTTTGAAACTTAAAATTGCACAGGAATTGTTCTTCTCTTTCCTCTGTTGAATATATGATTTCTAGTTTAACATTGACATGAGATACTTCTTGGAAACTTAAGATTTAAAGATAAGATACTTTCCTCATTTGAAAGAGATGCAGGGATTTTTCATCAATCTGTTTTGTTTCTTTTTATGTGTTTGTATTTAGACATAGGCGTTTTGTCAATGTCTTCTCTCTCATCCTTCTAAGAGTCTTTAAAACTTGTGCTCTGAATAAGGATTGCAAAACGTTCAGCTAAACAGGATTTGGGTGGAATGTGTGTTCTTTCATATAAAACTGCCAGAAATAAGAAAGCTTATTAGGTGGGTTTTTTCCTTTTTTGTATGCTTAACGCAAAAGTTGCTTTGTTAATCACCTTAACTCCGGCTAAACCTACCCTCTGAACTCGGAGAGCGACAACGTGACCAGCTACATCTGTGTCGTCCCCTTCAAGGAGCTGGGTCTGGGACTGAGTGAAGAGCAGGTATCTGAAGAGGAGGCACACAATCTCACCGATGGCTTCAGCCTGCCTGCTCTCAAGGTAACCTCTCCTAGAAGGACATACGTGTCGGCACAGGCTCCTCGTGAAAATCTTTCGGTTGTCATGAAGACCTGTGGCTTGTAGGTACCAACCTGTAGTAACGTGGTCAACTGAGGGGGAGATGTAATCGCTCTTATATCACGTGTTTCTACGTTTATTGGCATTTAGGTGATTTCTTCTTGCATGTCGTTGAAGAGAAGTTTCACAATACGACGTGAGGAATTTTTTTGCTGCAAATCACATAAATTCAAGTCAGTGTTTTATAATCAGTTTGAATTTCCACCTAAAACATGAGCTTTTGCTCTCTGATTTCACTTGATTCTAGCTGAGTCATTTCCAGATTTGTACTTGTGTCTTTTTTAGCTAATCTCTTGACTTGAATAAAAAGATAGACATCCAAATATATAAATTAGCTGTAATTGCCAAAGGGAATAGCTGCATTTAGTTACATCGAGGAGTAGAAATCATCAGCTTGGACCACTGCTGCCATGAGCCAGCGTGGTTCTTTGAACTTTGGAAAACTGAACAGAATGCCAACCATATAATGGCCTTTTTTATCTATTTTGTTTTGATATGTTAAGTATTTTTAGTTTGCATGAGTAAATGTTTGCAGTTGGAAAGAAGATCTAATTTGAATGCAAGCCTTCTGCACTCTAATGGTTCTCTGCTGAGGCAATTCCCTTTTATTTATTTTTTTTTAATGGAAAAGTCCTTTATTGTGTGACTTGTGTGTTTTTATGGGGTTGGCTCTTGTTGCATATTATTCACTTAATTCCTGGACCTTGACTTCTTTTGTTCTGACAGTAAATATTACCAGTAATAGTGGTTACTAAGCTTTGAGGCTTTGTCTAATTAGTTGTAAGCTAAGAGCTACATCAGATGTAAGCTTTTGGGTTTTTTTTCCTTGCCTTTTCATTAGCTGAAGTTATAATTGCAACCATGCAAGCCCACTTATGTACCCACTTCTTTTTAAGTACAAAAAGCCAGCCGGAGTTGCCCAAGCTTGTAAGCTAAGTCTTTGTTTACCTGCAATTTGGAATAATTTAACTGAAATTTTTGGCTTGAAAATAAATACTGATCCAAGTTGAGGAGAGCCAGTTGGATGTTTTGGGTGAAGTTTAAGTGCCAGTAAAAACCATCAAAAGTCACTGGCAGAGCAAGCTATTTGCAACTCTAAATAGATTTGGAATTTCCTTTTATCTCATCATTGTGCCTTTTTTCAGGTAGGTTTTTGGATTATTACGATCAGTCCCTGAAGTTCACTAGTTCTGTGTGCTACTTTTTCACTGCTTTTGCCTTATGTCTGTTGAAAGGGATTGGTCGTCTTTTTTGTTTATTATAGCATGAGATCTTGACTTTCTGTCCAGGGCACCAGACCTTCAGGGACACTTGCGTGATTGCTGCCCATTTGTTTGCTTTTTATTTTAGCACCAGCCAAATCACTGTCTTACATGTGTGCCCCAAATTAATTTCATATCATTCTGTCGTTTTGCTTCTCATAACCATCTTTTTAATTTGAGAATTATTTTTTTCTTTTGGAATGTTTTATCAGTTTGCATCCAAGTATTTTTTTATAAACCCTTGGGTATATCAGAACATATATATCTGAGAGCATTTAATTTTTTGTGTTACTGTTCTGAAAGTGTTGCTCTTGATTGTTCACACAGTGGAAAAAACTGTTACTTGTTCATAATAGTATGCGTACAAAGATGTGAATATACTACTACAAATCCCATGGACGGAAAAGCTCAGAACAAGTAAATTATTAGTCCTGTTCTGTACCTGAGGGGGACAGAAAAAAGCATTATGAGTAACTACTTTGTCTTCCTCAGTCTGAAATGCTTGAGAACAGATTTCAGACTACACCTCATGATCACCTATAGTTGATCCCTTTTAATAAGGAACAGTATTGCGGAGAAAAGTGTCATAACCTTTCCTTTTCATTTTAGAAATATAAGACGCTACTGTTCTGTCATGGTCTGCTGAGCCAACAGTCTTCTCTTAACTAAGAAAATAGTTCTTTTCACTTCATTGGAAATCGAAGTTCTCAGGAAATTGAAATTGTGGGTTTCCTTGCTCCCAGGTGGACTGACCTCTTTTGTACTATATAAAACGTTGTCAATAGATGTCATTTCTTACAAGTCTTTCCTCCTTAGTGGCACTGGTGAAATTTCTCAATTGGGCTGAAAAAAAAAAAGCAGCTCAGATGTAGACTGTTTTTGGTTGAATTACAGTGCAATTAGACTCACGTTTCAAGGTTGGGTGTGGGGCAATGCAGTAGTTAGTAGATTGCAGAAATGATAGCTTGGTGTTATAAAGGAAAAAATGTCTTTGGTGCCACTGGAATTTTGGCAGCCCTTTATGAGCTGTAGGGTATGTGGAGATTATAGCAAATAATGAGACTGCCTGATGAGAAGATGAATTTTTAGGACTCTGACAACCTTCTGAGCATAATTGCATATAATACCCTTCATCGAAGAATTAACAGTTACCTAAGGTTCACAAGATCTGAAACTCAAGTGGTCTGCAATACCCTTCAAAAACATTCAGCGGATTTTCTAAGTTTTTCAAAGTTCTGTGGCTGGTCAAGGAATGCTTTCCTGTGGTGTGTCCGTACATTTACTTTGGAGGCCGGCTGTCTTCCCAGGTGCAGAGAGCTAACCCCTCCCCTGTTTTGCAGGTCCTCTTTCAGCTCTGGGTAGGGCAGAGTTCCGAATTCTTCAGGAGGCTGGTGCTGCTCCTCTCCCCAGCCAACGCATCCCCCAAGCCCTTGGTCTCCCCCGAACGGCTGCCTCACCACATCTTGTCCGACGTGACTCAGGGCCTACCTCACACACACGCTGCCTGCTTAGAGGAGCTTAAGCGAAGCTATGAGTTCTATCGGTACTTTGAAACTCAGCACCAGTCGGGTTTTGAACGGCCAGCCAGGACAAAGCAGAAGTCGAGGGAGCTGAACAGCCTTCAGACGGCGGTACGCAGCTTGCAGCTTCATCTCAAGGCACTGCTCAACGAGTAAGTTTCCACATGAATTAAGAGAATATGCCTGTAGGAAGAAAGCTTCGGACTTGAGTTCTATGGGTTGTCAGCTTGTATCCCGGCTTAAGAGCAAAAAAGGCAGATGCATACAGTCGTTGCAATCAGGCACGTCTTCACATAGTCTGGGGTCAAAGAGCCTTGGTTCAACGTGGAATCTCATATTTTTTTTCCTGCTTATTCTTTCAGTATCAGGTGAAAATTCAAAGCTAAGCAGTGGGTCCTGCCTTGCTTTTGTCGCTCCCTTGAAAAAATCTAAAAACATACTTATCTTCCATTGATTTCACAATATCATAGAATCATAGAATGGTTTGGGTTGGAAGGGACCTTAAAGATGATCTAGTTCCAACCCCCCTGCCATGGACAGGGACACCTCCCACTAGAGCAGGTTGCTCAAGGCCCCATCCAGCCTTGTCTT
>JAOXJK010000012.1:100405544-100425708 GCA_025774025.1 Xenus cinereus | reverse complement strand
TTAGATGTGGTGTTGGGGGATATGGTGTAGGGGAGAACTTTGTAGAGTAGGGTAGATGGTTGGACTTGATGATCCCATCGAGTTGGTTCTTTTTCCAACTTAGATGATTCTATGATAGTGAAAACAGGCAGATAAACCTATATAAGAAACATACAAAACACCCTTCCTTTCCAAATTCATTATACAAAAGCCATTCATATCACCTCCTATTTATTACAACCTGCTTCCTTAACTGACAGCTGAGACAAATAAAGTAATGCACTAAAGTTCAAAAGACAATGCCAGATAGCAGGATATAACTGCTGTCTTTGTGGATATAGACTATAGGTGCTAATGTATTGATTTTGTTTATTTTCCTTTTATTTTTCCATTCAACACAGTTCAAAGACTTTCCAAAACACTATGGTGAGACCGTATCCTTCAATGTGCATGAAACATTTCTTGCTGATGCCTCTCCTACAGCTGGTATTTTTCATCACACTGTAAAAGCTCCATCCTCTAATCCTGTCGTCATATAAATAACTCCATCCTTCCGTGTACTCCGTCAAAACATAGAGATATGTTACCCGAGAAAGTGACTAAAGAATAGGTGCAATCAATTAGTAAAATTCAGCAGCCTAAATCATAGAATTACTGCAATAAAAGTTTGAAGATCTTGAAAGGTCCACATCCATGTTCAAAAGCAGCATCTGTAATATCTATATTATTCCTTCCAAAATTTTGTTTGCCCTGTCATGGCTGCATCCTTTAGTGAAGGCACAGTAACCTGCCTACCACTGTGTTCCAGAATTTCACTATTCTTGTAACATTATGGACATAGAAAATGGACAAGTTCTCTTCTATTTGCAGCAACCCCTTACGTACCTTCCTGTATCTTTAGGTACCTGAAGACTTAGTCTCCCCTCATCCTTTCCCCTAGGGATTCCCCCTTTTTGAACTAAGATGCTCAGTGCTTCTTAACAGGACTTGATTTTTCATCTGTTTATTTTTTTCAGTGTCCTACTCTGGACTAACTCAAGTTAGACCAAACCTCTCTCAAAGTACAGTGACAAAAACTGGATACAATACTGCTCTGAAGTCTTAGGGGAATGGAGGTGCGGATTACTACACCTGCCTTGTAGAGTTGCTTCTGTTTTGCAACTATATGATTGATTGCATTCGTCGTGATCCTTTAATCCTTTCTACAAAACTTACCAGTTGCTCATAAGTCTGCATTTGTGTGCTTCATTATTTCTGTTGACCTGATTGGATTTCATTCAACTATTTAAGATTAATTCCTCTGATTTAAGACCATTTTGAATACCTGTTCTCTCCTCCCAGCATCCTTACAATCCATCCTACAAATTTAATAAAAATGTTTTCCGCTCCATCATCCTGGCTTATGAAACACTGAGCAGAACTGAAAGTAAGAAAGTTCCCTCTGATATCCTGTCCAGGACCACCTTCCTTTTTAGCTGTGAATTAGCGATAAACGTGAGTATCAGAATCGTGCTCCTCAACCACATAGGAAGTAATTTCTTCTTACTTATTTAGAAGAATGCTGTGGAAGGTAATATTGTTAGACTTAATATCAATATGCTATGACTTCTAATGCTTCCCTTATTGACCAGGTCTGTTCACTTTTTGCAGAAAAGACTTTGAATTGTTTGATGTCATTTGTTGACGTCAGATACTACTCATGCCACAATACTACTCATCTTCCTGTTGTCTTCTAAGTGTTTCATATCTTATTTGTTGAGATTCTGTTCTGCAATTATTCTCTCAATAACCCTCCTAAACTGTAGAAAAGTATTTCCAAACAAATGAGAACTCACACATTTTACCAGAGCACTTGTACTCACTTTTTCCAAATAAATTCTCGGAGCAGCTTCGTTCTTTCCAAGGTTTTTCTCATTTGTTATTTTCTATTTCAACCTCTGCTTTCAACTACTACATATAAAATGTCCATATATCTACAGTTCCCCCATCCTCATTCACACACTTGACTCAATGTCTGTTTTTTTATATATTTCAAAGACTTGAATTTTGCTCTTTTCATCTCTAAAACTTTATGTATCTTTGTCATCAATTTCTTCCTAGGAATAGCTGATCCACGCAAAAATAATTGCAGCAATAATAATACCTATTTAACAAAAAAAAGGAAATAATTAATTTTTGGTGTTTTCTTACCATAGAATTGAGTGATACCCAAATTCTTATAAAATAAAATTTCTGTTGTTCCCTATTCTATAGAGGAACACAATATCAGTTAATGCTGGTGAAAATCACATTAAGTCTTGTTTCACCCATTTTTACAATGCCAGGTTATTGAATTATAACTTTTCAGAGATTTGTAGAAAGTCAGAAAGCACATCCTTAAAAGTATGGGTTAGTCAAGGCTACCGCTGCTGCTGCAAAAATCAGATGAGAGAAGAAAATGCCTGTACTGTCTTTCACTAAACAAAGGAGAATGTTACTAAGGAAGATGCACCATTATTCATTATAGGAATATATGTTCCAGCATCAGTTAAGGAAGCATTGTTATGTGGAAATAAAACAACTCACTACTTTTTCCATGTCCCAGTTTTACCTCTCCTCACACCCTTACTCACAAGTTCTGCTTTGCCTCTGCCCTGGCTCCACAGCTGATATTCAGTAACTCGGGTGCTGGGTGCCTCTTGGCCACCACAACTGTGCCACAGAAACAACATTGTCCTCCACATGCGTGCACTGGCAGAATCATGATGCAGAGTCCAGCTAATGTCATTAGCATGGGTATGTACAGTGTGTAGGTACAGAAAAAAACCCACAAGAAACAATGAAGCATATCTTCTAGTCATGGATGTGTAATCATTATTATCTTGAGACTTTATTGAGACTCATTAGGAATTTACTACGCTGGAAATACACTGCTCTTCAATTAATAACAGTGGGATACTGAATGTAAAGCTATTTGCAACCTATTACAGAGAACATGTAGTAAAACGGCAAGAAAGAAAACTGCCTGCAGAATGATTTTACTTCTACCTAGGATCAGGAAATAATGAATACTATTAGAGTCAAGCAGGACAAACCAGCTACAGTTGCAGATAGTTCAGTATTCAATACACACATGGCCTTCCTAAAACTTACATTAATTTATTTGCAAATTGAATGCTGCTTATTCTAAAGTCTGGAGCTGAACAGCACATTTTAGGTACATTTTGGAAGGCTTAAGGGAGAGGAGTCCTAATGTTCTTTCGTAATGTGGGTGACATAAACTGGACATGCTGTAGTAATATTCTCATTCTGAGGAGATGACTAATGAGCAATGTAGGCATAGTCTTTACCCTAAATGAGTTTTCAGCTGTTCCAAAGAGTTAGCAAACTTGCCTCTGTCACTCTGATGTTATCAGCTGAATAAATTACTATTATTCTATCGTGAATAAATGGAAATACCTGCATTAAAAAAATAAAATAAAATAAACCCAGGTAGTACAAAAAAAGTATTGTTTTTTAAGTACTACATGTAAGAGCTTCACAAGAATGTCTCAAATAACTGTCACAGCCATAAGCAATATTAAAATATTATACTTTAAATAGAGGACATATATGCTCACAAAGGCAAAAATTCTCCTTCATTTCCACAGCACTATTTCTGCAAGGTTTTTTTTTCTTTATTTTCATTGGAATACTTTGAATCACACATCCTAGCTCTCCAAAATGTCATGTTTTATCTCTGAGTTTTCCTAACGATCACATCATTGTCTGGGGATTTGGTTCCTTGTTAGCCTTTAGTCCTAAACAGCCCTGCTGAGCTCTGTTGCTTTCTAATTATTTTAAGCATATCAATTAAAGCTTCTCCTTAGTGTTTACATCAGAGACTTCTGTGCAAGAACGGCAGAAACCCTCACAAAAAATCTTCAGCTCAGTTCGAAGACTGGTGACAAAGGTCATTAAAGAAATGACTGAAAGAGAAGGGTTTCTTTCTATACAGTTTTGAAAAGGAGAGAAAACATAACGAGAAAACTACTCCAAAGCTTCACTTTCATGGTGCTAGCTGTAGCCCTTAAAAATACCTGATTACAAGGAATCTATTCAAAGACCTTTCTTTTAAATGGAAATAAAATAACATTAAAAAAGGAAGGGGTCCCCACACACCACCACCACCACCATCTCCTCCCTCAAAAATAAAAAAAAAAAAAAAAAGAAAAAAGATATATTTACCCCCACTTCAACCAGATGTCTGCTGGAAATACCATAGAGGGGAAACAGTCTAGGAGGTTACTGGA
Source organism: Xenus cinereus (assembly GCA_025774025.1). NCBI lineage: Eukaryota > Metazoa > Chordata > Aves > Charadriiformes > Scolopacidae > Xenus > Xenus cinereus. Next base: position 100,421,458 of record JAOXJK010000012.1, on the reverse strand, counting down.
GTGTGTGGAACATAACGTCCTAACACAGCTGGTAAGTGAGCGAGCTAGGAAGGTGCACTGATAGACCTGTTTGTTGTGAACAGAGAAGGACTTGTGAGTGATACGACAGTTGGAGACCAACTTGGATATAGTGATCATGAAATGATAGAGCTTTTGATTCTGAAAGAGAAGTTGGGGGTGGGGGGGAGGGCAGCAAGGCAACACAACTGCTACCTTGGGCTTCTGGAGGGCAGTCTGAGAGTTTGGCCTGTTTAGGAGCCTGGTTGATAGAGTCCCTCGGGAGGCAGTTTTGAAGCTCAAAGAACGTCAAGGCTGGAGATTCTTCAAGAAGGAAATATTAAAGGCACAGGAGCAGACTATGCCCGTGTGCCAAAAGATGAGCTGGTAGGGAAGAAGAGTGGCCTCAATGAACAGAGATCTTGGGCTAGAACTCAGGGGGGCTATAGGGACATCGTGAGGTTATATAGGGAGGAAATTAGAAGAGCCAAAGCCTTACTAGAAATTCATCTGGCTACTGATGTAAAAGGCAATAAAAAATTTTTCTGTAAATACTTTATCAATAAAAGGAGGACTAAGGAGAATCTCCATCCTTTACTGGATGTGGGGGGAAACCTACAGACAAAGGATGAGGAAAAAGCTGAGGTACTTAATGCATGCTTTGCCTCAGTCTTTAGTAGTAAGACCAGTTGTTCTCAGAGCACCCAGCTGCCTGAGCTGGAAGACAGGGACGAGGACCAGAGTGAAGTCCCCATACTCCAAGAGGAAATGGTTAGCAACCTGCTACGACACTTAGACATACACAGTTCTATGGAACTGGAAGGTACCTAGCCAAGGGTACTGAGGGAGCTGGCAGCAGTGCTCCCCAAGCCACTTTCCATCATTTATCAGCAGTCTGGCTAGCTTGGGAGGTTTCAGTTGACCTGAGGCTAACAAATGTGACACTCATCTACAAGGTGGGTAGGAAGGAGGATTGGGGAACTGCAGGCCTGTATTTTCTGGCCTAAGTGCCAGTGAAGATCATGAAGCAGATCACCTCGAGTGCCATCACGTGGCATCTACAGGATCAGGCCCAGACAGCATGGGTTTGTGAAATGGGTTTATGGGTCCTGCTTGACTAACCTGATCTCTTTCTGTGATAAGATGACCTGCTTAGTGGATGAGGGAAAGGCTGTAGATGTTGTCTACCTAGACTTTAGGAAAGCTTTTGACACTGTTTCCCATAGAATTCTCCTGGCAAAACTGGCTGCTCATGGCTTTGATGGGCCTACTCTTTGCTGGCTAAATAACTGGCTGGATGGCCGAGCACAAAGAGTTGTGGTGAAGGGAGTTAAACCAGTTGGTGGCTGGTCACAAGTGGTGTTCCCCGGGGCTTAGTATTGTGTCCAGTTCTGTTTAATACCTTTATCAATGACCCGGACGAGAGGATCGAGTGCACCCTCAGTAAGATTGCAGATGACACCAACTTGGGTGGGAGTGTTTATCTGTTTGAGGGTTGGAAGGGTCTACAGAAGGCTCTGGACAGGCTGGATTGATGGGCTGATGGGCCGAGGCCAATGGGATGAGGTTCAACAAGGCCAAGTGCTGGACCCGGTTGTCACAACAACCCCATGCAGCACTACAAACTTGGGGCTGGAAAATTGCCTGGTGGAAAAGGACCTGGGGGTGCTAGTTGACCGCCAGCTGAATATGAGCCAGCAGTGTGCCCAGGTGGCCAAGAAGGCCAACAGCATCCTGGCCCATATCATAAATGGAGTGGCCAACAAGACTAGGGAAGTGATCACCCTCCTGTTCTTGGCACTGGTGTGGCCACATTTCTAATGCTGTGTGCAGTTTTGGGCCCCTCACTCAAAGAAAAATATTGAGTTATTGGAGCATGCCCAGAGAAAGGCAATGGAGCTTGTGAGGGGTCTAGAGCAATAGTCTTACGAAGAACAGCTGAGGGAACTGGGATTGTTTCGCCTGGAGAAAATGAGGGTCAGGGGAGACCTTATCATTCTCTACAGCTACTTGAAAGGAGGTTGTAGTGAGGTGGGTGTTGATCTCTTTTCACAAGTATCAAGCCATAGGACAAGAGAAAATGGCCTGAAGTTGCACCAGGGGAGGTTTAGATTGTATATTAGGAAAAATTTCTCCACTGAAAGGGTTGTAAAATATTAGAAAAGGCTGAGCAGGGGAGTGGTTGAGTCACATCCCTGGATGTATTTAAAAGGTGTATAGATCTGGTATTTAGGGAAATGGTTTAGTGGTGGACTTGGCAGCACTAGGTTAACAGTTGGACTTGATGATCTTGAAGGTCTTTTCCAATGTAAAGGATTCTATGATTCTAATTAGAGTCACTGGGTTTGGCCAGGAGGTGTCACATCTGAGTAATGAAACGTCATATGAAAAATCAAACAGTCCTCTTTGGAGTATTTCTGTAATGTGCTTGATTTCCCAATGGGAATGAAGCATGTAGAGGTGTGATACCATAAAAAGAGTTATGACAACTAATTTATTTCATTGTGTAACTTTATTGCAAATTTTAATTGAATGTTTTAGAATTTGAAATCCAATCTAAGGTTCAAGATAATTATATCTGTATTGCGCACAAAGATAGGGCTGGATAAAATATCTTTACCTTGTACTGCCTCTTTTATTTATTTTCCCATGGAACAGTTGCAGGCAATTCCCTTGTTCTCTCATGGGACTGCTTTGCATATAACTGTTTTTGCATTCACAGCCCTGGATCCTCTTCAGGGGTAAGCAGGAGGTATTATGACAGACTATCCATGGTAGGTCAGAACAAAGGTCCATTGTGCCCAGAATCTCATCTCCCTTACCGGTCAGGACTGCATCTTTGCAGGGGTGTATAGGTAAAGAAAAAGCATATTTAGGCACTTCTCTCACTAGAGACTCCTTTTGGAAATACAAGGTTTTAGGGTTGTACCCACATTGTTGTATTTAATAGCCCTTAATGGAGCTTCTTCCATTTGTTCAGCTAATTACTTTTTGAACTGATTTATGTTTTGGCATCCAAAACATCCTGCAGCAATGAGTTACATAATTTAATTATGTATTATATGAAAGGCAATTTACACTTCTGCCTGATAATTTACTTGGGTGCTTGCTGGCTTTCATGTTATGTATGGTGAATAACAGCTCCTAAATCACTTTCTCCCTGCCATTCGATACTTCATATATTTCAATTATACCATCCTTAGTTATCCCTTTTCCAAATTTGAAAAACCTTGCTTATAAAATCTCTCCTAGTATGGAAGCCATTTTCTACGGTTCGTTAACAAAGTAACCCTTGCCAGTACCATTTTTAATTCTGGTGATCACAGCACAGTAGAACAGTGAGTTTTACTTTTTTGTAATTTTATAGTGGAACAACACACAGTAAACAATGTGCAACATGGGAGACTTCACAACACTCTTATTGCATTTTTTGTTAACACCAGTCTTTTTATTTCCTCTTTTGGACAGTAGTGATTTCAGAAAGGTATCTTCCCTTGAATCTCACGGCAGCTTAGTCTTTCTACCAACCTTGATGAGGGAATTTTTCAATGGATTTTTGCAAATGCATGCATTCGGTACCAACCATATCAAATTTATCTATGTGCTCAAGTGATTTCTTCATATAACAAATGAATGTGACATATGACTCCCCTTTACAAAAGCCACAATTACTGTTTCCCATTGTATTACGTTTAGACATATATTTATTAATGTGACCATTTTCTAGCATTTCAAAAAATACACATATCCGTGACTACGTGTCTATAATCTTTTCTACTGTTGTTACAACATAAAACTAAAGGATGAGTCCAATGTATCGAGTTGTACATTGACTTTGAATCCTAGATTTTAGAGGAGCAGTTTTACAGTTTCTTCTTACTTTTTTGCTCAGCTTCTAGCTGAAGCTTGGTTTAGAATTTATTTGTTCTAGAAATTAGACATTTTCCTGTTATGAGAACGTTACTTTTTCTTCAAACACAAAAATATCTGCTAAGTTACTATTGACATGACTTTTAGATGAGCAGATTGAACATCTATAACAATGCACAGGATAGTTTATTCAAATAGAAGAGTGCTGTTTTCATTAATCTACAGATGTAAGAAAATAAAACATTACCAACTATACTCAGTTCATACTTCAGGTTTGTTCTTTCTGTGAAAACTTCAAACTCACAGCAAGTGTGAAGCTGAAGTACTAATTTGTCGTGTTACAAATCTTCATCTTTAAATAGCAGTCTTTATTTCCTGTATCCATTATTTTACCTAGTTTTGCCATGAAATGGTGTTGTGTTATTTTTGCTTAGCTACACTTACTCACCTGCACATATAACGGTGTTTAGCTATTTACTATCTGTATATAGTCTTTCATCTAGCACTTTGTAATTATGTTCTGGAAAGATGATGCCAGGTGAAATTTATCCAAAAAGCACAGTCAAAATTTACTAGTGAGATTAAAAAGCTAATAAAGTTATAAAATGTAGATCATTCATATACTTGGCAATTATGCTGTCAGTCTATGATTAGATTTCTATATAAAGAAGCCATAAGAAAAACTGTAAGAATGTTGCATAGCAAACACTACAGACATTAAAGAAAGCAATAAACACTAGACAAGTATTTGCAAATTAGAAAGTAATGTTACAATAAAGGTCTGAATACTACAACTATTAATATTGTTATAAAACAATATGATTAACACTTCAGTACTTTTAGTGAAAAAGAAATTACTAAGAAAAAATATTTTACTGCTTGACAAAGCTAGAGTTCCTTACTACTTATCTTTTAGGTCTGAAAAACTTTTAGAATTAAAGAAAATTGTTTTTACTGTCAGAGACATTTGTCATTCTTCCATTAACCAATATTTTAAATGTTACTGAAATATTTAACATATATCTTGATCTAACAACTGTTCATTAGCCAAAGTTCACTAACATGTTTCATTACATCCTAAAATGTATCACAACAGTAACTTAATCCTTTTCTCAACTTCAGCTTTTGAATTCCACACCCTAATATCTCTTTCATGCTTTAATTCATTGATAGATTACTTAAATTGCAAATTATCTCCTTTAGTTCCAGGATCTCCCCTCTTGGCCTTCCTTAAGCTTCAATTCACATCTCAATAAAAAAGAAATTTCATCATTTGCCTACTCAATTTTATCAGCAGAATTTTCCTTTGATCTCTCTTTTATGTGGCACTTAATGCCTCTGTGTTTCATACAACACCATCTAAATGTTCATTTTATGTATCTGTCCACTTAAATGCTAATAATTTTCTTATCCGTCCTCCTTCTGTCCCTTTTTTTCCAATCTTGTAAGTCACCATCTCATAGGTCGTAGCATTACACAAGAATTTAAACAGTTGTTTGTTTTACTCACTATTAAAACTTTGATGAATCAGAGGAAAATTTTAAAGATTGAAGCTTTAGCTGTCCTTTTGAGACAAAAAAATGTTACAAATTTTAATTTTTACTCCTTTTCTTTTCAGTAGACCATAATTTAAATTGAAGTTTATAAATATGTATATAAGTTTATAAATGTTAAGTTTATAAATACTTAATTTTTTTAATGAAATAAAAATATAAAGGAAATGTGTATAAATAAACCCTAGCCCCAGGACTGAACCTTCATAATCCATGAATCACTGAAGCCCAGAAACACAGGATATAATAACAAACTAATGTTTATACTTTGGCACAGTCATACCAGAAGGGTCAAGAATAAAGCTCAAGTCATTCTGAGTTCATAACCTTTTCTTTCTTCAGTATGCTTCTTTTATTTCTCTGTACATAGTTATTTTGATATTTCTTAGAATACATCTGTTCATATATAGGAACTCGGCTCTGGATTCACATTTTTCCATTTCACTCCAGACACACATCTGTAACAAAAGCAGCAGCTGTCACAAGAAATGAAAACACTGAGCTCCTGAGATATACCCGGAGACATCCAGTGTATTAGACAGTAGCACTCATACAATTAATGATATACACTGGTTCAAATGCGAAAACGCTGGAGGAAGGGTAAAGTGGTCCCGTCTCTTGCATGATGTGTGGCTTCTCTAATAGCCTGCACACAGATAGATTTGGGAACTGTGCCCTGAAGCAAACATGGCCACCATATGAAATTTGTGGCAAACTTGCTCTTCTGTTAATGAGGGTGAGAGCAGTGAGGTGAGGAGCACCTGCTGGAGGATATGGCACACCATGCACACCAAATAGGTAAGTGGACAGCACTTGCTGGAAGATGGGGAATAGAAGCCTGGAAAAGTAGTTAGGTGGAAAGAATTAGCAGGGGGCAGGTTGGCAGGTTTCTTACTGGGAAGTTTCCAGGCACATACTTAGGCACAAACTTTAGTAGGCAGATGTGGCAGCTCTGTCAGAGTAGTAACTGGAGGTGGTGGCAGAGGCTGCTCCATAGTGTTTGCCTCCTTTGAAAGCCCCTATGTGTATCCACCTTGATGTTAAGGTCTCAGCACAGCATAGAGTACCACCACGATAAAAGTTAGAAGCACCACTAGAGGGCATTAAAAACACCATAAAAAATTATGGTTAATATCAACAGCAGTGCTTGAAAAGACATAAATGAGAAAAGCCGCAAAGAATGACCTAAAGGATAGAGAGAAAACATATGGGTCCTATACAGTAAGTGCTGACAGAACTATAACTGAGCTGAAGGTCTGGAGCTAACAATGCCAGTCAGCTTCCACAGAGAATATAAGAGTTAATACTAAATTTTATGTCAGTGCTCAGATAATTAGCTAATTTACATATTTCAGCCTGTAGGCCATCTACTTAATGACTAGTGAATGTTATAAAAAGATAACAAAAGTTATGCTGCATACTGCACCTAAAGATCAAATGGTGATCTTTAACTTCATTGAGGGCAACAGAAGCAGCAGTGGGTAGCAAATGCTTTAGTCTTGTCAGTAGAGGCAAGGAAGTTGTTGAGAGGTCTGTGTAAGTTGAGCAGAAGGGCAAAACAAAGGGTGCCTGCAAGCACTGAAAAAGCAGAGTTCTTGTCTCTATTGTAAAAGTTAGGCATTTTTCCTTCATACTGGCTGAGCTGTGCAGCCGAACAAAAGACACAAAAGAACAGGCACCTTATAGGTAACAAGGTCTGTCAAGTATTGTCATTTAAAGAAACGTATGTTAAGTTTTTCTGCAGGCTTTCCCCAGCACTGGAGGATTTGCTTCACTGCATTCTCTGATTTATCTTAAGAAAGACATCCAAAAACACCTGGGAAAGGCTGCCAGTGGTGAAGTCACAACATTTCTTTTTGAAGACTCAAAGTCCCAAATGGTCACACACTGAACATTCCTACCACAGTTTGGTCTGCTTAGAGGGAACGTATAAAAGTTTTATTTACTATTTAGAGATATTCTTAAAGGGCGCAATGTCCCTCTAGATCATTTTATTTTGTTTCTATTCTGCAAAGATCTGCATGCAAACATATTACAAGGGGTAAAGCCAAAATGGGCTGAGCCCTTTAGGCCAGAAGTTCAAGCAGGACCACAAATACTTCACACAGGAGTGCAGAGATACAAGAAAATGGAAGACAGCCACAGCTGAGAGAAAAACATAGTATTTCTCATAACGGGAGAGGGAAACTGCATTAATAACATTGCAATATTTATCAGCTAATTTTTACAAGAAGAGATTTAAAGCTGAAGGGAAATTGCTTACAAGATATGATGATTTTTTTTGCTGCTTTCTTGTAAATAAATGATATCACCTACCACAAGCTATGTGGTCTCATGTATTTTGCTAACATTTCAGTCTACAGATACTCACAGGTTTAGTATTTACTTTAGTAGACAGCACAGCTGATTTTACCTGTTCTTGGCCTTTCAAAGTATGGGGTTCAAATGTAGTGCCCAGCAGACCACTGTGACAGAGAAGAGCTCTCAGCTTGTGAGTGACATGCCCGAGAGAGAAATGCAGATCCTTTTCATCTCCTTACATTACCCAGAGTTTTGTTGTAAGTTCCAACTCTAGCTTCTTGCTATTCAGAATTCAAAATGTTATAGAAGGTTCATTTTTTTCCATTTGAAGTGTATGGCACTGGCAGAGAGACCATATTCTCTGCATCAAATGAAGTGACAATCACCTACATAGTTTAATTTGTTAAGTTCTTTTTGGAAAACAGAGATTTCTGTAATATACACCTAAATATATTATCATAAGCTTCCTTTGTATCATTCAAGTGGTGCTTTTTTAATAAATGTAAAAATAAAATATTTTACTTAAGATAAACACATAGTAGAATCAATATAGTACATTATATGTAATTTGGTAATTTATGACGTCTCTTACAGTGAAATTATTTTTCATTTTAAGCTCTGTCATGACAGTAACAATATATATAACATTTCTGCAACTCTAATTTAGCCTAGGAAAAAAATATTAATTTTTATAATTATTCCTAATTTCTTTTCCTAATCATGAACATAAATAATATTAAATATTGAAAGAAATTGATAGAAGTATGACTTAAAATAGACATTAGCCCACAATCTAATTCAAAGCCATGAGAGTTGTAGACATCCTTTGAATCTTTCAGTACAAAACATTTTTTCACACAAATATTCCTTATCTAGCTTTCTATCAGGTCTTCAAACCTCCAGCAATCCTTACGGTTTTCTACGAATTCAATTTTTTTAAGAGTAAAGGGTCTAGTCTGGCATTATTAATTAGCTTTGTACAAATTAAAAAAAGAAGTCACATTTGGAAACTGCTGTCCACCACTGAGTTGACAACTCTGCCCATTTTTTTCTCTCTTGGTGTGCTTTTAGATGAGTTGCCATTCATGCACTTTCTCTTTCAACAAATGCATCATGTCACAAAATTCAGCAAATACAAGACCAGATGTATCTAGTTCCTAAGACAATATCAAAAACATCTGCAACATTTAGTGTGCTGTGACAAATACAAATACTGTTCATTCACTGAAATACTACTGAAGACACAAAATACATCAACCTATCTTAACAATCCCTAAAGAACTTAAGTAATAACACCCAGCTATATAATACTTTCTTAATGTATCTCCTCACCCCATATAAAAAAAAAAAAAAGCTTTTAAAGCATAGAAAATACTTCAAGATCCTTTGAAATGTATAAGATGAAGGCAGTCATCCTGACATTATCCTCAGTATTGCTGTCTACATTCACAAAATGAAACAAATCTGGTAACACTGAAATTCTTGTGGAGATGAGAAAAAAAATAGTAAGCTTTTATTAACAAAACTTCCAGATCAAGTGACAGCAACTCTGATTTTTTTTTTTTTTTTACTTTGGAGTATTGTGTACCATATGAGCTGAGCAATTAGCTAAAATCTGGAGAGTATTTCTCTCTTCCCTGTTAGTTTGTAGATTCAGTGATGTTTCCCAAAAGTGAAGGTTTATAGTATCATATAGTATCAGTTACAAAGGGTGATAGACTGCCACAGTACAAAAAGAGTCATTGTAATATATTTTAAATATCGTTTATATGTATACACATATGATCCAAATGCAGATTTGTTCTTGTCTTAGAGATAATCAAACATTCAATTGACTACTCCAGTTGCACAGCAGTCAACATCTATTGGAAATGTTGACGTACCCTTGGACGCAGCAAGCCACAGAAAAGAATATACCATCTTAAGGGAATCTTCAATTGTTTCTTCAAAAGAAACAAAAATATTTGGGGTAATGTCAATAGTTGTGGCTTTTTTTTCAACTGAGGATCCATATATTTAATGATTACTCAGTCTTAGAAGACAACACTACCTTGACCTAGCAGTAAGACAATATCTTTGAAGTACAATGGCTACCAGTCTGCAAGACATATTTTTTTCAATGACTCTCTCTGTTATTTTTGAAATTTTCCCAGATATTAGCAACAACAGCAGTTTCACAAAGTTCTTCATGCTGAGAAGCTATACTAGAAGTATTTCAAATAATACTCTGTTATTATGCAGACCTAAAATTGCAAACATTTTTTTAAGCTATTAAAAACTACCTCTTCATGTACAACAGTAAGTTTAATTCCAATTAATGTTTTCTTTACCCTTCTGGGCAAAATTGCACTTCCATTCATTTTGTCAATTGTAAAGTCTTTTCTTCTAGTGCACTGCCTCCCTTCCTTGATGAAATGTTTCTACCACTGCCAGAATCGCGATCCAATTTCCAACCATTTCTAACATTACACTAGTATTGATTGGTAGATTTACCCTTGGACGGTGATCATTCTGTTCGTTCTGTGTTGCTTTGTATTAGACCAATAAAACCTAGATATTGTGCCTCATGCAGCTAGAATATAACCCCTGAAAAACATATGGAAGAGGGTTCTCATCAGAAATGAAAATAATGACTGCATAGGATTATTCAAGTTAATTTTCAACTATTCTGGAAATATATTTAAAATGTAGTATTTTGCATTTCAGTGTCATCTGAAGCAGTTTGTACATTGAGTTTGTAAAGAAATCTAAGATGGTTTTATTTAAAGTATTCTTTATTGTCACGAAGCAATTATCACTAAAGGTAGCTCTGTATCCAAGAGTCAGAATCGTCTGGGGAAATGAGAAAGTACTTTCTGGTCCAGCTGTGTCAGCTTCACCAGGTTCTTGTCTTCATGTAGAATAAGGTAGTATCGGAAGGAAGTGAGACCTCAGATCTAATGAACGTATTTTCTGTCACAGTTTTGCCCTGAAACTCTTATCCACTTCTTTAAGCTGCAAGGAAACTTTTTTTCTCTTTTCGTTATTGTCTCCAGGCTCCATGACCTTGAAAATACACCAGTACCACAACATAGTCTGTTAATGGTTGGACTTCTCCATATGTAAGCAACCAAGTCTTAAAAGAAATCTCCATAGAAATTGGTAAGATCTGTGCCTTGTCCCTGTTATAGAACTAAATGGACCCAAAGCACATCTGTAACAGGCAGGTAGTTGTTATTCAGATAGAAATCGACTCTCACATATGTTTTCTTCCTTGGCTGACATTTCCTTACAAAATTTACAAACAAAAGTAAAAAAATATCTTGGATAATATCATCCAAAAATTGGCACAAATCATATAGTATTAGTGAATTTTTCTTTTCTTTTTGAATGTTGAAGTTAATTATTTTAAAATGCCAATGTGTATGTTGGCTTAGTTGCTCATACATAAAGGTGAGATTTCATCTAAAAGCTGAATTTGTTTCTTTTTTCCCTTGCTCATTAGGCAGTGCAAGGATAAACAACAGTGATATAAAACAGGAGATGAGCATTCACTTTGAAATGTCTAACAGTAGCTAGCTGGAAGCCTCCGGTATGGCAATTTCTGGATTTATGCATAAAACACTGGAGTTTAGTGGGGTTTATTTTTAAAGGTAAAGAAGAGGAACACTGGGCTTTATTATCCTCTTGCCAGTAGTCGTCTACTATCTGAAAATCAAGCTCTGAATGAATTCAATCAATCTTGCAAATTTTATGACTTTTCCCACTGAAGTTTTCTGCTTTCCATATGAGCATGGGAGAAAGGTCATTTCTCTGAATCACTCATCCTTTGTGCCCCAGTGCCAGTGAAATTATCGGGGTAACATGCTTAGATAAAACCCCCTTTACACAAGTTGTGTTTCCTAACCTTTTTTAGCTCAGGAATTATCCTGACATATGGGGAGGCCGTAAGCAGGAATTCTGTCTGCTTTTCTGCAGAGAGGAGAGGTGGCACAATCCTTCCTGTCATACTCTCCCATTTTCTCCTTAAATCTAGAAAAACTGTTCAAGTAGCACATTCAATATATAGGCACTTGACGTCTCTAAATACTGCATAAAGATCAAATAAAATACATCTGGAAAAAAAGCTGGTACTGAAATTGCACAGAAGCCTCATCCTTTGTCAGCTTTCTTTAAAAACTACTTCAACTGAAGAAAGACCATGATTTTTCAAAACATTTTCATCTGGAAGCTTGTTCCTAAGAACAAAGTTCTCCAAACAGAAGGAAGAAAAAAACTAGAATGCTTTTTCCTTGTCTGTTTTGTAGTCAAAAAAACCACACCAAAACAAACATCTCAGCCATAGACTACGCAAAAAATAAACTGTTGACAGAGTTTTTTCACAAAATGGCATCTGAGCCAGAGATATAATGGTAGCTAGGAAGTAGTAGATATCGTTGTTACTAGCTTGATAACTCTTACATAAAGAAAACTTAACCTTGTTAATGTTAGTATCATTTCACAATGTCTGCAACATCCTAAGCCCAAACCTAGATCAATTACCTCAAAATTATGAATGTTATTGTGTACACTTGCACTTTTCTAAAAATGGTACTTAAAGAAAAAAAGACAACTAATTGCCCCCAGTAAATCTGCCACTCTATTGTTGGAGTTCTTTGAGTTCTTTTCTCTAAGTTCAACGTCAGAAATCTGCAGGGTGCAATAATTACACCAAGACACAAAAAAGTCCCACATAGCAATACATTTCAGTCTAAAACCACACCTTCAGAATACTGATGAAGAGGAAAAATAAGAATGAGAAAACAAATATGCCAATATTACATACTGCTGCAGTCCCCTTGGTGGGCTATATGATACTACTTCATGAATAAAGATGGAGTAAACTACATTTGTAGCATAATAAGAAAAGGTAATTAGTGCCATCTATTCACCACAGTTAGAATTTGTCTAGAACAATTTGATTACTTTTATCACATTTTAAACTTTGAGTAAGATTTTCAGCTCTGTAATCCAGTTAGTGGTAAAGTGTGGAGAATATAAGTCAGCTTCCCAATATGATTGATGAGTATGCGCTGTGCAGGAGAGCAGCTGGAAAAAAATACAGAACTCATAATGTAGGCACCGTCTGCTTGCTTTAAAGCAAATCTCTTCTAAATCAGTTTGAATCCTTCAGCCAGACTAAAATATAAGCTTAGTATCTTCTCTGAACAAACAGGAAATGGAAAACTATTCATAGGAAAGAGGAACCCCTTTTTTTTTTTTTTTTTTGGTTTGAACTTAACACTGTGATCTTTCTGATATGCATTTATTATTTATATTTGGTTAACTCCCACATCTAGCTGAGAATTCGGCTCTAGTCATGCTGAGTGTTACACAAACATGGAGGTAATTACAGCGACAGGTTATTTCAAATTCAAATATAAATTTATTGACAAAAGGTTGAGTGATATACCCTGAGACAATGCCAAGCATAGGGATGTAAACACCCAGACCCAGATCTTCACTGCCACTGACGTCAAAGCAGCCTTGGTAAAGTGAGGCAGAGAGTTTGTACCAGGGGCATATAATATCTGTCTGTGCTAACCAAAACTCCCAGCGCTACTCCTAGTCTAAGAGACTTTGTATAAGGTTAGAGGCTCATTTGCTTCCCCTTCTCCTGAGAGCTAGAAGCCAACTCCATCCAGTTCCACAGCTTGATTCCAAGTAGTAGTGGCATAAACAAACAAGCAGACAAGCTCCTCAGTCTCCTTGAAAGAAGTGTGTTATTTAACTACCTCTCCACTGCGCACAGAGGTGCCAGGAAATTACTTGTCCCCATTGGTATATTATGATCTAGGCCCTGCAAAGAGGGGAGTGTTTTGCAGAAAGAAGATCATGTCATCTTGAGCTGTGCTTATCATGCTTTCAAACTTCTCTTTTTTGTTTCCTGCAAAATTAAGGTTATTTAAGAACTTTATTATGATGATGATGATAATGTGAGAGCTTTTTATTGTCTTATTCTAAGAAAAAAGATTTTTCTGTTGATGGAAATGTGGAAGCTTTTCCTAGATTATGAGATAACTAGTTATATTGCATCCTGTTATGAATAATCACACTGTTTTCTGATATGATTTTTTTTATAAACATTCATGTGGTGTGTAGTTTTGCTCTGATGATACAGCTTTATGTGCCAGAATACAAATTATATTTCTTTATAAAATATTTAAAATGCTGGAGGATTAGTCTTTTTATATTTAATATCCACCCACGGTGTTTTGCGGACTTCTTTATGACATTATTTATCTTCATTTTTGTAAATGTTGAGGAATATGAGGACTTATATTTTTCCTGTCATTTCCCCCGGTGTTCTGCAATTTTTCTTTCAAAAAGATAGACCTATGAAAACAAATGGCAGTAAGGGCAGGGAATTGTCTAGGGTTGCAATCTAGGAAGTGAAATGAGACAATTTAAATAAAATCCTTATTTGGATCAAAACATTGCCTTAACAATACTCTAAACCTGCAGTTTCAGGTTTACATGTCTCTAGCTGCAGGGAACCTTATTTTCATGACAGATGCTTTGGTCCATCCTATCATCTGTAGCACTGGGTGTTTAATGCACATTCATACAGTGGTTTGATTCCCTTGGAACACTTATATATATTTTCTTTAAAGAGATAAATAAGTGTTGTATTTATTAGTGTTATTTTTCATTTAAGGATTTTGATTTAATTTTCAAAACATAAAAAAAATTATTACTCCTGTGAATAGATGAATTATTTCCTTTTTGAAATAGAAATACTGAAGCCCTGAATAATTTAACGGACAGGCCTAAAATTCCAGAGGAAATACGAAAATCTCCTAGTAATAAAATGAAAACTCAAAACTCCTTTATCCTAAATACCTTAGCTTTTCATGACATTTGAGCATTTCACAATACTTAATGATTTCATGACATAGTTCCTCTGCAAGGTCAGCAGTGCCATTATCCCTGATTTACAGATTAAAAAATAACATACATGATTAGATGAAATATAGGCACCTGAGCTAAAAATTTGTTCTTCAAAACTGTTGCACTTTTGCCTCTTGTCTCTGGAGGTGTCTGATACACTCATTTACTTTGTCCCTGATTTTGATTTCTTTCCTCTATTAAAAATTAATTATTTTCAACAGGAGAGGATGCAAAGACAGTTTTCTGATAACACTTTCTGGAGAGAGGAACAGAGTAGCAGGAAAGCTATTCAGCAAAAGAAGAAATTCTCTCTTTCTGTCTGGAAACATATTTCACAATAGAAGATTCTGGGTGTGGACCCCATGTCGGGGATAATAGTATCAGACTGTTTAAGGAGGTCATCTACCTATGGTCAGACTACCGAAAGATACATTTTTTCCTGCAGCTGACTACACTGGTTTTGTGCAATTCCCCCATGAGAGTTTTGGAAAAGATACAAGAGGACAGACAGCCAAAAGTTAGGTGCACAACTTCAGGATAAAATTACAGAAGTAATTTTATAAGTAAAGAGAAATATCCAAAACTGATTTATTGCTGTGGCAGGAAACTTAATCAAGACTATAAACTGGCTGGTTGAAACACAAACCAGTTCTCTTTTTTTTTTTTTTTTCTGAAAATCAACACTTGCCACTGAGTACAGGATAGAAACTAGTACTGACTCTCAGTGTGACCCCAGACAGGTCATATTAAACCAGAGTCTTTCTTCTTTCAAGTAATTAGATTTTCCACTTAAGTCAAATATTAATATGAGAAAAATGAACGGCCTTTAATGCTGAATTAATGATTCAAATACTCCTGAGCATTAAGGCATTGCTCCAATAGTTTTTAGGTATAGTTACTGCATACGATGAGAAAATGTCAATTAGCATAATGTAAGTCAACAGAGCATGTAGTATGGTAGGGAAAAGATTATAAATGTGAGTAATAATGTGAAGTTGTCTCCAGATGGAAGAAACCCCAGAAGGCAGCATTACCCCACTCCTTGTCAGAGCAGGCCATAGGACTGCAGAGGGAGCCAGCACCCTAACAGATCATGGGACAACCTGTTGTCTCCATGCTGACCAGGGCAGTTGACTGCAGCTGGATTAACTAGGTAAACCAAGCAAGATTTGTGCGTTACAGCTCTCGTATGATTTTGTGCGAGAAGTGATGATATTTCTCTCTGCATTTTCACTGAGTTCAGTCTGGAAATTCCCCAGTGCCTGCCAGTGACATCTTCCTGGG
>JAOXJK010000012.1:100393483-100405444 GCA_025774025.1 Xenus cinereus | reverse complement strand
GCTCTCCACAAACTTCAAATAACAATGACAATGAGGGACTGTATGGAGTACAGAAACAAAAATTTTCTGAAAGGTGGAAACACTTCTTACAGTCAGAAACTTCAAAATGTCAATCTTTCAATCTTCTCACTCCTTTTCTTTGAACAATAAAAAATGTACAAATTATTTGCTGTTGAGTGTATAAATGCCTTTGCAGGCAGAAATTAAAATATTTTTAGGAGATAAGGATGCATTACATAGCAGAATGCAATGTAATGGGCAAGCAGTATGATGCATTACTGGGCACTTGCCCAGATTAGTTAGGTCTGTGGAGAAGAAAAGAGTCCTGGGCAGATTCCCTCATTGCCACAGCTACGTGGCACTGGTGTGTATTCGCACATCGCTGAGTTCTGTGGAAGTACCCTAGTGCAGAGCAGCACAAACAGGTAGCAGTTTGACCTGAAAATTACAGGACAGAGAACACAGTATATCTGCTGAAGAGCACTACTATTACTTTTTTTTGTGAAGCAGCTGTTTCACTAAGATATATGTCTCATTCTTCCCTCTGATAAGCAGTAAAATACATTCTATCAAATCTACTTGAACAAGTTACCAAGAAAAAGTGGTAGACATCAGATTTCCTAAACTTTTCAAATGAAGACTAGCTTCTTTATCAAAGACACAATTAGTCAGACATACATTCTCAGGAGTAGCTACAATGCAACTGGACAGCTTATTTTAAACCAGAAATCGACATAGGTAGATTACTAAAGTGCTTCACTTAAAACATATGACTCTCTGAAGTTACTTTGAGAACCACAAGAGCCCCAGGCTGTATTACAAACTCGATAGGTAGAAAAACAGCCCTTGCACCTCATTCTGCTTAACAAACCTGAGCAATGTGCATTTGATGTCACTGCTGCCCGTATTACAGGTGCATTAACATTATTTTATGTACAAAGCTCTTCCCCACAGCTTGTTTCGACAATATATAGGAATAAGGAAAATGCTTTTAGCTACTGGAAGTCAGACTGGAAAGTGTTACAGTAGCTATTGAGAAATAGAGTGGTCATATTTTTTGTAAGAAGATATTTCAGAAATATAGAAGCAATAATGAGAAAAAGTGGGGACATATCAATGCAGGAAAAGAAAGGCAAGATAGAGGGTAAGGCTGTCTACCATGAACATAGAGAAAAAGGAAAGCAACTAATATGAGAACTGAGAAAATATTTTTCCTCATTTTCTGGAAGCAGTGACATCATTTTAAGGATATATCTGAAAGATGGGAACAGATATGACCTTAGAAAAATCCAGAACAAAAGCAGAATAAAAGGGTTGTTGAAGTTGAGAAGTACAACTAAGAATTATTGGAATTCTTCCTCCTCTTATTGAGATTTTCATCTATATTGAATATTGTGTAAAGTGTCATCCAGAATTGCATGTAGACTATCATATTTGGGTTTTTAATCAGAATAGGTTGATGTTATGTTTCTACATCCTATATCAATTTCTGTCATCACTAATACCTTTTCTCTGATAAGAAACAGTGCTTCTGGTCATTAATCCTCAGAAATATATGCTTACTTCCTTCAGAAATGAATATTATTAATCTTTGTTGATTGTTTCAGATCTTCATGTCCCTGTCATCACTGCATACAGGAAATGTGTGCTATGTAGCAAAAGGTGAAAGCTTTAATTAACATTCTTTCATCAGCCCCACTGGGTTTAATATGTTTAGGTTATTAATAAAAATTGAGAAGCGCTGTAACTCGATCTGGGTTGCACAAACCCACATTTTCAAGGAAGTTGCACCTAACCCACAATGCTTTAGGCTGGAACAAACAATATCACTGCAGATCAAAAGACTTGAACTTGCCCTTGGGATTTACATAGACTACTCATTTAGTGCAGATTGAGGTCATATATGTGACTGCATATTCAGTGGCACAATAGAAAAATCCTTGTATGGCACATGCTCTTTCTTGTTCTTTTACAGACTCAAGAATGGCTGAGACTGGAAGGCACCTCTGGAGGTCTTCTGGTCCAACTTCACTGCTCAAGGGCAGGGTTTATAAAAGCTTTTTGTAAAAAAAGTGAAGTAGAAAGACTTCTGCACTATCTAATCAAAAGAAGTAGGCTATGTTTTGCAGAGAAAAAAGACTAAATGAGAATATCAACTCAGATACCAAACTTTTATACTCCCTGCATTAGTTTAAACACTTTGTATCGTTACACACAAATTGTCCTAAGAGAATGTTGTTAAAGATTCAAATGTTACTTGTATTGTGTATGTAAGTATAGATGATGCTACTGGCTCAGACAATGATGCATTTCGCCTAGTATCCCATTTCCAAAAGAGGTTTATGGCAGACAGCAAAGGAAAAGCAAAAGCCCAGGACAAGCAAATGGTGGTATTTTCCTTCAGTGAAAAGCTTGCAAGCATTTTGTTTCCTGAGCCTGAGGTGCTAAGGTTGTCCTCATCACCCTAAGCCCTCATCTCTGCTGCAAGTCAAGCACGTGAGCCTACTTTTTATTTAGCAAAATAAACTGTAAAGAGTTTGAAGTATTCCACACATATCATTACAGGAAAAAAAATATTGATGCTATTGTTGAATCAAATTTGGATATGGAAATAAAATCGGATTGGTGTCTAATATGTCTAAAATAGAGGTAATAACACCACAGAAATGAAAACGGTTATGCTTTTTTCTATTTCATAATTGTTTTTTCTATGTCACACACACACACACACACAAAATTAATTAAGTAGCAGTATCTCCTAGATATTTTAACACAGTTGTATTGTCTTTTTCTTCACAATCTTAAAAAACCCTGACATTGTGATCAATATGACTAGTCACAGATGTCTCAAGCTATATAGAAGGAGCTAGAGACAAAAGATAGGGAGAGAAATTAAGACTCTGCTCTAAAAATCAAATAGGCCATTACCAAAACAGTCTGGAGGCATGAGGAGTATTATGGTCTAAATGGAAGAAAAGCCATAAATAAAACAGGCCTTCACTTTTACTCATTTCCTTCATATTTATTTTTTGAATATACTTTTGTGGAATTGTGGAATAGGGGTCATAAATGATGCAACGCATAATGTTTGAATAAGGAAAAGCTGTGTTCTTCTATACTATTAAAAAGCCAAACAAAACAACAAACCCTACAGTGCACTGAGCTATATTCATAGATGAAACTATAATACCAGAATTTCTTTTTTTTTTTTTTCTGTGACAGTCATGTTTAAACTATTACTCAGCATAGATAAATCAGCTCAATGGGACTTTCTAGAACTAGGTCTCTCTTGGTAGCTGTTTTATCTCATCTCTATCAGCATTAATGTTGCATATCTGGGAGAAAATAAATAAAGACAAAATAACTTATGTTTTTAAAAATTAGTGATGATGATACATACACATCTCTGGATTCAATCAAATCAAACACAAACTTGAAAGTTTTATAGATTCCCTAAATATATTCTGTTAGTCCAATAAGAAAATACCTGTTCTTATTTTGTTTCATACTCTCAGAAGTCATTTGACCATGTGAATGCAAATAAAAACTACATTCATTTTTACCGGGACACATGTTGCATGACTGTGAAAGCTGTGAACATGTGAAACACGATTAGCAATCCTGGTAATTAATATTTAGGCTTCTCAGTAACATCTCTAGAATACTTCCAATTGAGTCTGCTGCAGTTCAGATCCTTTCTAGAAAAATAAATACTCCTGGCTTTCTGGCTCTCCATGTAACAATCTTTGGGGGTGGGGTTACTTTCCTTCTTTGTTTTATTTTGTATTTATGACAAACATGGATTCACCCATCTCCAGCAATACAACTTTTTTTTCTTTATAGTTTTTGGTTTGCTTTCAGTTGAGGTTTTTTTGATACTATCCCAGCAACGCACTTTAATACTAAGGAAACAACTCTAGTGATGTGTAAGTCTCTAGTCTGTATTGAGAAGACATAAAAAATCAGTAACTGGGTTGTTAACGCTCCCTGGCTGAGGTATAAAGAAATTCCCACCATCTCACTTTCCACAGATCTCTAAAACTAGTGTGCCATATACCCGTATCAGCATACTGTTTCTGGCATATTTAAATGCCTTGCCATATTTAAATAAATAGATAAATAAATAAATATGCAAGAACAGATACACATCAAAAGCCCCAGCAATTTAAAGCCATCTCATCTTGGTACTGAGTATTTCAACTAACCATTTCATTTCAAAAGTATTTCCCTATTTCCCCATTTGTTCATTCAAAAGAATTCAGTTAAGCAAATGCTGGACTCAAGTAATGGCTTGTCTATTTAAATGAAAAATCTTAACATATTATCATGAAAATAGCAACACTACAACCTTCATCAAATCTGTAGATTTAAAATGAAAATTTTTAGATGAGTGCTGGTAATGATCTCTAAGTAAATCAAACAATACATACCATTTCTTTCATTTAGTTGAAAGTGACCTGAAAATTTCTTTAAATTAACCAATACAGAACGAATTTATCTTAAACTTGCACAAAAAAAGTACAATAAATTGATTTTTTTTTTTACCCAGCATATTTAATTACCTATTTTTTTCATTTTTTCAGGTATAAGCAGTGAGTATCATATGTTTGTGGAAAACATAGTTCTCTGTTGTACTGATGAGGACAAATTCCTGCCTTTATTTCTTTGCTTCTCAAAAAATGACTTCCTATTTAATGCCTTTATGTTTTTTAGACAGACACCATCAATAATAAGAATTTTATTTTATAAAATAAATACACAGGGATATATTTCTAATGTGATAATAAATATTTAATAGGATGAATGCGCTGGAATTGCAAATTAGAATTACAAAAATGCAACCAAAACTTTCTCCTCTCATACCATTCCCACATCCTAGGTACCAGCTACCTCCAGTAAAGACCGGAGTTGTGTAATACAATATAGACATCTTTAATTATACAAGGAAATTAAATAAAAATAAATCCTCAAAGGAAAACTCCAGTGTAATCCAAGAGATAAACTAATTACAAAGGAAAGTAAGTTATTAAAAGTGAAGTATTTTGATCATAAAGAATAATTAAGAAGCAAGCAGATAAACACAGCTCTCATCTCTTTGAAGAAGCAGATTTTTATTCATGGAAACAACAGAATAAACCTGTCTGTATGCTTATGTAAAAGAGAAGGCTGAAAATGCGTAACTAAATATAGGAATAAAACAGTTTCAGTTTACTGAAATTTCATTTTAATCATTATTTGTTTTCTTTCTTTTAATTACAGAAAGTGTGAAGAATTTGCATGCAAAAATATTTGCTAGTTTCCCTCCACCACTGCCTAACAGATGACTCTTACACAATTTTTTCTGCACTTAGTGGAGAAACAGATGGTCATTTGAAGTCAGAGGAACCGAGTTCATTTTCACACCTGCTTCATAAAAGTTCATCCTTCCTAATACTGCCATATAACATATAAATTTAATTCCAAAGAAAACACTGTGTCCTAGAAGAGTGCTGGCTGGGGAAAGGGGTAAAAAAATCCAAATCCAGTTTTCATTTCTTTCCAGAATCTTTATTTTCATATGAATTTCTTTTTATATGGTGGGATTCTGTCAACCAGATCCCATCCTTATCTTAGATGGAATCAGTTTGACTTTGGGACAGATTATTTGTAATTCATTTACCTTATGGTACTGCTCAAAGTTACAAGTCTAATGTTGCATCTTTAGAACACGTTTTCTAGAATCTGTATATTTCTTTAGGTTTCTGTAACTAGTAAGGTTATTGGTCAGAAATCTGTTAATGATATTTTTTTACTGTATAAAGCTAACAGTTTCCTTTCAGGTCTACTTTGTAGCTACAGTGAAGGCCCCACACCTCTTTGTTGGTTTGAATTAAGTATGTAGTAGTCATTCCAAATTTCAATTCTCTAACTTTTTAGATTCTTCACTCTGATATTACTTAAACATGGGATTTAGTATTTCCTCACCAATTATTTGTGCACACATACAGTTAGATCAAGCACTAGAGCGCAGATCCTCTAGGACATGAACATAAGAGTCATCAGTATACCTTTTATTAACCTGAGGGACTTAATTATGTAAATGATGTGACCCACAGTATTATACCAATGCAAGTGTAGCAGCAGCATTTCCTGTTGCTGTTTTCGAATGGTTATTAGTTGAACAATTGGACAGCTGCACAACTTCTAGATCTATAAAACAACAAGAAAGGAAACAAAAATACCTTCCAGTCTTTGCACTCTTTCAACAACATATACCAACCACAACTCACATTTTACAGTTTTAATAAAATAATTGACACCTCTGGCTATTAGATTTTCTCCAAAATACTGATTTGCAATAGCTTGGCTTTGAAAGCCTGATAGACACACTTTTTATTAGAAGATTCAGGGACAGAGACAAAAAAAACACAAGGAAACCTGTGGCTATTTTTGCTTTTTCTGAGATTCTGGATAACCAAAACATGCCTTTATATAATTCGTGTTCTTTCAAATGCCCTGTTCTCATCACTGATTTGCTGCAAGACTCTGAGAAAAGTGTTATACCTTACTGTGTTTTAATTTATCCATGTGTTGACATTAATGATTTTTTAACATGGACTTCACTTTGTACATCCTATTCTGGAAGCTGCCGCGGCTAGCACTAGGTTTACAGTTAGAAAGTGACCATTCCTTTGCTGTAATGGCTACAAATGTGCTCGAAATCACTTTCCATCTTGCATTCCCACACAGGAAATAAAGCTTTTAGATATAGACAACAAAAGGTACTGGAACCCAAATCTTTTTTTCCTAGATAACTCTTTCCTTCCTAACAACTGCATAATGCCCTGCTAATCTGTCTCACGTCTGTTTCCATGAGGATGCTCTTTACTAGATTTTTACGACATAAGTGCATAAAACCAGCAGCATCTGGTTAGCATAATGCATATTTCATATGAATTTTGAGCTGTTAGAGAAATTAATATTTATAAAGATCATGGGATGAAATGTTCCATGTGAAAACTGAAATGTTAAAACATTGTTGATTTTGAACTTTCATCAAATGAATAGATGTGAGCAGAATTAAGAAAAAGCTATTTGATTCACAAAACTTTGATCTTAATACTGTTTTACAGGTTAATCACGATTAAAAAATATGCACCAGAAAACCTCCCTCAAAGTGTAAAAAGGGGGAAAATATGAATACAGTTTGAAAACCAAAGTGTGTTTTCTTTGCATTTCCTGAGGTATTTCTACTTCAAGAAAGAGGATTTTAAAACATTTGAGTCTGGTCAAAAAAGAAAAAAAAAAGCAAAATCTCAACAACAGGCACAAGCATTATAAGAAAATCAATCAATGAAGAGTCACTTAAGCCAAATTCAACTCAGAAAACATGAAAATGTCAGTTTCTGGTCAAGCATCATAGTGCTTCCAAACCAAAATCTTCTCTAATGTTCTGGTGTCTAACTGCACTGATAGTGATCAAGCTTCAAGTTTCTCAATCTTTTTTGTTGCAAATAACAACTAAATAAACCAAATAATTTACAAAGTGCTCAGTACCTGAACATCTAGTCTCTTTCATTTTTCAAGCTAAACAAAAGAGAAAAAACTCCTAATCTTTCCCTTTTTCTGTGGAGATAGCAGTTTCTTGTTGGTTTTTGTTGGTTTTTTTCCACCTTCTGTAAACCTGTATTTGTCTGAAATCTTTCTCTTTTTTTCTCTCAGGTATGTATCTTCTCTTTTTCATTCTGATGAAACCCCTTTACTATTACCATGCAGATGCCCTGAGCCATGTTTTCCCTCCCCAGAAGCAACCTTGTGTCAGTCCCTACCCCAGTCTTAGAAAATTTGGGTATTATATTCCCAATCTATACAATTCTTCAGATTAGTTCTTGTGTTCTGTGGCAAATTCATAATTCTCTACTTATTGTGAGAAACTTTTCCCAGGAAGTCAGTTACATTTACAGAATATATCCATCTTTGACTCAAACTGAGGTCCATGATTTGCAACAATGGAATATTTTTTTTCGGAAATGCTGTCCGTATATGAAAAGTGTTGTTATCCACAATGCCATAAAATAACAAAAGGATATCAGCACCGTCTACAACCCCTCCATAATGTATAATGACCCTCTCTGCATAGGGTTTCTCCACTTGAATGGCAGAACTTCAACACTTAAGAGCTCCCAGTCTGCAGAGACTGCATAAGACTGGGGCACCGGAGGGAAACATGAGCTGGGGATGGCAGGAAGCTCTGCTGACAACTGCACAACAATGCAACTATACCTTACACTTTCCTGCTGGTATAAGGCATTTAGATTCAAAGAACTGATACATAGTAGTAAAGATGCCAAAAAAACTATAAGTGGTTACAGCAATTTAAAAAAAAAAAAAAGTAAAAATTAAATTATCTCACAATCTAGAGATTCGTACAATGAAATTTCTGAAGTGGGAACATTTGAACTAATCTCATTACAACCTCAACACATAATTTCAGAGTTTCAAAGTACCATTGTACTCTGCTCAGCTATTTCAAAATTCTCTACACTGAAAATGCAACAATAAAACCAGTGAAGTCTTGACAGATCAAATTAAGGTAAATGCATAATCCATGTTACAAAGGGAGACATAAGGATCCATTTCTTTCTTATTATAGTTACTGTATGTTTTCAGCACCAGAATATATATACAACAGGAAAGGTCTTTAAAGGATCAAGAGTTCATGTGACCATCTGAACGTTTTGAGATATTGCTTTCTAAAAACAGGTGGAACAATTGTTTGTATACAAGCAAACAAAGAAAATCCCACCCTACACTGCTTACCTGCTTGAGCTAAGATGCTAAGATGGCTGACCAGAAAAGCAGGGTAATGTGAGGGCAGTTGTGGGTTACAGGCCATATGCCTGATGTGGAGTTCTTACTCTCAAGCAGCTACTTTCAGACACATGCAGTATCTGACAATTCTGGTCATTTGGATCTAGGATCTAATTGAAAAAGGGAACTTTGTATGCTAAAAAATGAACAAATAAGTGTTTTCCCACCTCAGTTGCACTTAGAAGAAAGTTTATTTTGGATTTTTGATGCGGCACCTCCTTTAGAACATTTCAGGCCACAAAAACAAAAGGATGCCAGTGAGGTATTTAATTACACTTACTCAGGTAATTGGTAGTAGTTGGTATAAAGCAGATTACAGCCATATGTCAGGAAATTCTCCTTTTAATCCTGACTTTCCTTACAAGAGTAATCAGAATAACCTTGCTAAATAAAACTAGCTCTCAGGTGTCATTACAGACATAATCTTACTCAATTAATTTCTTGTCTTCAGTTTTCTTCTGTGCTGTTTTCACAAAATTAAATCTATGATTTGAAAAAAAATCCCAACCTTTTATGCTTGTTTTAATATGAAGGAGGTATAATTTTCAAGACTTACAGAAGTATTTGCCATAGTGTAATTCTTGGAGGAGGAAAAGGGCAGAGGCTATTATCATGTGTCACTCATCAAAGAATTTAGAATTATACTGCAAAGAATTCTTTTAAATTATTACTTTTTATAACACAGGTTGCCATAAAAGATATTCTTTCAGCAGCAAAGATCCAAGCCAGATATGGCACCTGTAAACAAAAAGCTTCAATTACACACTTAGCAAAATAAATTAATTCCACCTACTGTCATTTCAAGGGCTGAATTGGGATCTAAAAGACAATTAATATTTTTAATATTATAGTCTTTTTACTCTTTAATGTCTTTCTGAACTAACATTTTTTCATTAAGTTATTTATCTTTAGATAAAAATTCTAATAAACACTTGATTTGTACTATAATATAACAGAAAGATTTTAATCAGAAAGAAACAATAAAGCCTAGAAGTATAAATGACAATGAAGTTTACTGTGGTACCTAGGTTACTGTCTGTTCTGGTGCTTTTATTTAAAGGAAATACAGATCACACATTAAGTCAATGGAGAGAAAAAAATAAGTGTACTGCTTAATAGCTGTATTAAGAAAAGATCAAAGTGCAAAGGTGGAGACCTCTGGGTGAAGTTACATAAAGCCTTCTCTGAGGTGGATGTATAAAGCATAAATCAAATACTAGGAAACGGTATCTTCCAGTCCAACATTTGCCTGTTGGTTGGAGGCAATAAAAAAATTCCAGGAAGAAGGAACTGAGTTGGGATTTTTTGTTTACATTGTAAACATAAAGCTCAAGAAGTAACACTCAAAGCTATGCTAAATGTGCTCTGGAAGATGTTCATCACTCCTAAACTCTGTGATTTGCCAACAGTATTCCCAGTTAGCCTATGATGCAACCAAAAAGTGATAAAACTAAGACTATGAACTCCTATAATGAAATAGGAGGAAATGAAAGAAGAAATTATACAGAATCAGTACATTATAATATTCGTATGGATCACCTCTTTTTAGTTCTTCTAATAAAAGTTTTCAGCCAGTAGAAGATTTTGATCATCACAAAAAATCATAGTGACGCTTAGGAAATTATTTCCACATCATCTGGAGAACTCTTGGTTTAATCACTGTGCTCTGTTTTTTACTTTGGTCACCATTCCCAATCTTCATGCTTTCAAGGACCATTATCTCACATTAAGCCTCCTCTATTAAAATAGATTTTATTAAAAAGATTTTATTAAAAGATCTTTATTAAATCCTTATTAAAAGATTTTGGCAACATTTGTGTTAGACTAATTCTTTGTCCGTGTTTACCACTTGTAAAAAACCCAATAGTTCACAAATATAAGAAAGAAAACATTTCCAGAGATATCAAGAAACAGTCAAATTCAACACTGTGCCTGTATCTGGCTCCAAGCCTTCTTTTCACAGCAGCTGGATCAGAAACTATGTACTCATAGTCAAATCTACAAATCTGAATGGTTGCCTTACTGCCAAAATAACCCATTTCCTATAATGTCTGCCTATGCATGGTGAGGTGAGGACTGTACCTTGGTGCATCCATTCCCACTCAGGTAGTTTCACCTTTGAATATTTTATTTTATTTTATTTTATAGCAGGCTAAAAATGAGGCAAGGAATCTGTGAGCTCTTCTCCATTTCCATTGAGCGAGTATGCTCACAATAGAAAACTCTGGCTTATATATTTATAGTGTTCAGAGCAATAAAACAGGTATATATTTTAGCTGCAGATCTTGCACAGGAAAACTATATTCATTTTTAAAACTAGCACATGTTCGGTAGTAGTAGTCGAATAGAGGAATTTGAAAATGATGTTATGGTGTGCATGTTTAACTGATCATTACACCAAGCATTTTGGCTCCAATCATGAGTTCTAAACATTGAAAGAAAAGTTGGGCTATTGTTATTATTACTTTTACAATGTGTGTCAGCAGGACATACATTCATTAATTTAAATTAAGATATGCCTATTGCAAAATAAGTACAGATGACTGGCAGTGTTGAGAGAAAAAACTACAAAACTTGAAAGTGTCCCTGTCACCATCCTAAATATTTTTTAATATTTTTACTTGTAAGATAATTTGTTTTAATTCTTAGGTTTACTTCAATGTTAAGGCTTGCTTTATTTCCATCATTAACAGGTCTCATCTCAAGAACATGACTTTATTAAACACGTCAGGTAATACAAATAAAGATGGAAAGCATTTTTGTATTAAACATATTTATCCATTTAATTCTACCACACTAGTAAATTTCTATGCCAGTAAATAACTAAAAAAAAAATAAAAATCAATTAATTAGAAGCAGATACTGAGGTGATTTTAGTGTAACTGAAAATTTCACAGAGATAACGATGCTAGCACTAAAATTAACTTTGGAACAGGGTAAAATTATAATATTATTACAATTGCATGGAGAATTTTGCATTCCCTTCTACTTTGAACAAACCTGGACAGGCTGGATCAATGGGCCGAGACCAACAGGATGAGGTTCAACAAGGCCAAGTGCAGGGTCCTCCACTTGGGTCACAACAACCCCAGGCAGCGCTACAGGCTTGGG
>JAOXJK010000012.1:100358926-100384705 GCA_025774025.1 Xenus cinereus | reverse complement strand
GAATAGTAACAGATATTATTTGATTAAAAAAAAAATCTAAAATGCATTAATGCATCTCTCTGATATAGCAGAGGGGCATTAAAGGCTCATGTTTTCCGCGATGTTTCGCATATCCTAAATTTAGCTTTTCTTCATTAATCACTCTTCAGTATTTGAATCCAGGATTGTTTAAAATAGAAAAAACAAAAACCAGTGTAGAAACAGGTGAAGTGCCAAAGAGCACTATTAGCTGCAAAATAGCACATTTTTCTTTTGAGAAACAACATTTTGTTTTTAGAAGGGAACGTTGTTACCTTGGCTCCTGAAAGACCAACCAATGAACCATGTGATAAAACCCTGTCAAACAGAATGGCAGCCACTGCACTCATATAGCCACCACCAGTTTGAAGAAAGGTCCCTACAGGACACTGAATGTACAATTGTAAAAGAGAGACCTACAATCTCATAATGCCAGCGTACTGTCTTTCATCCCCTGAGTCTCCACTTGCCTCAGTAGCTGCAATCCCTTCTTACTTCTCCAGACACATGGCATGTACCACTTGAAGCTCTTAGGGATAGATCCAACTGCACAGTTGCCATGAAATTGGAACCACAGACATAAGAGAAGAGCTGTAATCCCCTTAGCACATTCAAAAAGCTCTTTGCTTTGTCTTTCAAGTACTACTTAAAGCTCTAGAATGGACCTCCGTAAGTTTTTGTTTATGCTGAAGATTTAGAGATAGTTTCAGAAAAAAAAATTGGAAAATAAGAACTGTTCACAGATTTTCCACTGCAATTTTAATTGAAAATATTTCCCTTGTTTTTCTTCAAAGAAGTATACAAAGTCTAATAATTTGAAAACACTGAGATGCTGGGTGAGGGCTGTTTACTGAGCTTCCTCTGATACTTGCTGGATTATTTTGGACAGTCTTGGCAGGGATGGTTCTACACATACTGCATAGGGTGATACCTCAAATCACACAATGAAGTCCAGGTCAAGGACTCCTTGGTGTATTATTGTAAACTAGCCCTTGAATGAGCTTCTGTCATAGAAAACGAACACAGAAGCTCTTGCTGTTGCAGTAGTCCTTAAACACAGAAATACAATGAGGAAGACTTACTTTCCCTAAGAAGAGTTATCTCACATCTAGTAATGAAGTAAAAAATGATCAAAACTGTAGCAATTGTTTTGTATGAGGGAAGGGAAGGGCAGAAATGCAAGTGTGCCTATTTTACAACAAATACAATTCACTACCATAAATTGCCAAAACATGTGTTTAACAGAGACCAATAAAGAAGCTTCACATCCATGTGGAGAAGCCAAGCAGTTGCTCTAGAGGAGCCTTGGCCCTTCCATTTCCAAGCTGAAGCTCGGGGCTGTAGAGCACATTTCTCCAGCACAGTGCTGCATGAAAGAGCCATTACAATCAAGCTCCTCGTGGAACCAGAAAGCACTGGTGCCTAATTTCATTTCCGCTGACAGACAGGGCTTTGTTGATTTAATTGCTTTGCTTAAAGGCCTCAGCTACCATCAACACACCTTGTGGATCCTTGTGGATCTTTGTAGATCCAAAGCTGGCTTCCAAGAGGTGAACTTCACTACTGCATCCTCCACAGAAGCAAGATCACACTTGGATATAAATGTTAATTTATGGAATACCCTCATACCAAACCATAGTTTTCTACAGACAAACATAAGATATGAAAAGCTGGTGGTTTATTTCTCTTTTTACAGATATACATAGGTCAGATCCTCCTACATGTCTCACTGAAATGTCAATGTCAGTCAGCCATTAAAAGACCAGATCAACATTCAGAACAATGAAGTTTCAAGAGAAAAAAAAATCTGTCTTTCTTTCGCTAAGCTGAATAATATTACCTATTCAATGTATACAGTACAGTTCCAAATAGGCACTAGATATTGTAGAAGTTTGTTCTGCCAAGGTTACTCAAAACCTATTACTTTTGTATACACCTTCTCTGATACCATTATATGCAAGTTTATTTCCCTGAACCAAAAACTTTAAAAGAACAATATGTTAGAAACACTTTTGTTTCACTGGTTTTGTGTAAAAACTAACTGACTCCCACTACTGGTGCATAGACCTGTGAGCAATCAGAATTTCACTTTGATTTTGAAAGCAACCGGGAGACTATAAAGCCTTTTACGTGTTGTTATCTGTTGTTCATGCACATTTGTCATTCCTGAACACGAAACAAAATTCAAATTCTATAAACCTTCCAGACAGTGAGACCTATGTGTACTTCACAGCACTACCATATGGATTAGATCACAACATTCAAATTCAGCCTCTAGATTTTGGCCTGTGCTGTAGAGCATCAGAAAAGCTTCTGTCAGCAACAATCACTTTATCAGCATACTTTTCCAAAATTATTTTTAGATATGTGGGAATTTGGTCCTTGTAGCTATGAAATTTGTGTTCACAGTCTGGGAACATTGCTTTTTTAATGATAATGTCCTACTTAATTTCCTATAAAAAAAAGAAAAAAAGAGGAAAAAAATCAGTGCATTTCCTAACTCATTAGGTGAGACTGGGTTTCCTGTGTACAGGCATAAAAGGCACAGGTTTTTACCATCATTAACTAAGAGTTAAATAACCTTGAGATTTTCACAAACTCCATGCAATACAGACTGACAATGTAATTAAAATGTTGTGATGTATGATTTGTATAGACTGCACTGAGACCTGTAACCAGATTAACTACATGACTTGCACACACTGCCTACAATGAATTATACTACTCTGAATAATTACAAGAATTAAGGTTTAACACAGACTGTCTACAAAATATATTGTGTCTGACCAGATTAAGTACTAGAATGAATAGATTTACACCGACTATACCCATGAAGTGAAAGATCCTTGCAATATAAAATACAAGAAAAGTGAACATACTGTGCACAGTACAATGCAGTCACAGCTCAATCTCAGTGAGATGATCTGGCACACTCTACCCTATTTTAACCTTGTGTAAAGTGGCAAAATCTCATTTGTTTAAACAATGGCTGTGTCATACTGTTTAAATATGATTTGTACAGGCTAGTCTAAACACATGATATGCTTCATCTGCCAAAAAACTTAAATTCCCTGTTTGCTTCTGATTCTTCAATGTGAGGGTCTCAGAAAAGACCAAGGGTCAATCCCTGTGTAACACAGTTAAGGTTAATCTGCTCTGGACAGAATTAGCCCTTACCAGAGTGGATGCTATCTTCCACTGCCCTCATCCTGGAATCCAGGTATGGTGCAGATGTAAAGCAAGGTTGAGATTGTGGGGTACTCCTTGGAGCACCATAGGTACAAGACAATTTCAGCCCTAGCTGAAATGACCTTTAGGTTTCAAACCAGGGTACAAGAGTGAGCTAAGACACCAACAGTTTTGCTTTTGCCTCAGGGATGCATGCTGAGTACATACTTAATTTCATCCCTGTGCTAATTCCATACACGGAAGTTTTTCAAAAGCAGATATACATCCAACAAGAGCTCTGTCTGCCACCTTAAGTAAAGAGAATGTTACAAAATGACACTCAGATGGAAAGAACTTTGTGAAAATTAAAGATGAAAAATTAAGTGACATGCCCTGCATTAGTGAAGATCCTAAAGTATCACAGCAGTTTCATGAGAAAACCAGGGTTACAAATCCTTCTACAAACTTGAAAGCAGACCAGGTTTCCTCACACATCTGTAGCAAATGCTCATGCAAGGTCAGGAATCAAATATTCCAGCACCCCTCTACCACCTCTTCACCATGGTAGTCTATTCAAACACAGCAGGTAGAGGCTTTCTAGTCTCACATAATTTTTAAATTACTATTATTTGTTTTAAAAGACAATTTTTTTAAGTATTTTTCCTGTGAGGAAATTATACATGCACATACAAAATGGAAAATAGAATAAGTGAATTGAACATAGTAAAAGAAACATTCAGTTTTCTTTTCTTCTAACATTAAGTGTTTGATGAAAGGTGGGAGGCTGATAGGCTGGGAGAGAAGGAAATATAGTGCTGATGCTGGAGATGTTCATTCTGTTATCTACAAAAAAAATAAAATAAAGAAGTCTGGGCCTTGGCAACAAAAAAACAAAGACAAAAAAAGAGATCAGAATATAGAATAGGCTTCCAGATATGGAAGCTGTGTGAAACTCATTTAGCCTGTCTCTGTCACCAACCCCACACCATGGTGTAATAAAAAGCCTAAAACATGGGTATAAATCACAGAAAGGAAAACTGTCAACTGTGATATTGTTAAGATAAGCATAAGCCAAGGCAAAACTGAATTATGCCTAGACGCTTAGACTAGAGCTTTTCCATGTGTCAAAGAACAGTCTAGATTAGAAAAAGGATGCTTTCAGAATGAGAAGAGAAAAAAAGTCAAATTAGATTCAGGAGGATTTCTGAGCTGCATGAAAACTGAGGCTACATAAAAAGTGTTTTCTTTGGTTTACAATTTTATATCACTGTAATACTCGAGAAGCCTACAATTTACATGCATACTCATTCCATGGAGTTATCAAATTTCTTCCTAAAGGCAGAAAATTTGAGCTTTGTCTGCTTCTTCAGTAACTATTAGTTACTAGTGTTTTGTTTCTTTATTTGTTTTTTACCCTTTACTTTCCTTCTGTTTCTTTCTTCTTTTTCTGGTATACCCATCCCACTAACCATGCAGTTTGTTTATCACAATTAGGTTTCTCACTTGTCTCTACTGATCAGCTTTTTATTGTTGCCACAAGAAACTAAAAAATAGTCATTGAACCAGAACTATAAAGAGGATATATTATGGGAGTCATTCTTCCCTAGTAAGAGTTCATCTGACCCACTCTGACTATGTTTCAGGCAAAATTGACAGGTGGGAAGACTGAAGAACAAGGGTATACTCAAAATAAGCTTTACTACATCATCAATATTTAGAAACAGGAAAGACTGCGGGCCCCCATTACTCCAATAATCTAATTTCCGATGGGGAATAAACTTCCAGCCACAGGGTCTTATTGTGTCTAATGTGATATCAGTTCTGTTCCTCCTATCTTCATAAATTCCTAAGTCGATTAATATGTCTCAATTTCTTATCTATTAAGTGAAGCTACTAACATTCCTGCTACTTCATACATGTTTTGAAAGTCTAAATATAAGAAACCGTGAGCTTTTTGAGTAATGTGATGACAAATAAACATAATAAGCAATTTTCTAGTAGGAATTCCACCTCCTGCAAGAAGAAGAATCAAAACCACTAGTAATAATAAGAAGAAACATGAAAAGAAACCAATTAAAATCATAACTATATAATGAACAATGTTCTTTGGTGAAACTTCAAATTCTAGTCATGTTTTCACTTTTTCTAATGGACATTTATTCCCACCATTTCACTCATCTCAGAAAAATTGGTTAGTTTCCTTTTTCCTTGGAATTTCCTTGGAATCAAACAGTCCAAGCAAGAAGGACCAGAACATAGTGACCTATCTTATAACTGAAGTGGAAGCAATCCTCAGGACTTACTAGAGTTCAGCTCAAAGCCTAAAATTAAGTGAATGTGAGCTGAATCTAGAAACCTGAGAAATCAAGGGAATGATGAGAAAGGATAATAACCCATCCAGAATTCAAGCCAGAGTCTAGATGGTACAGAGTTTGCAGACATACTCTAAGGTGGCCAGACAAGAACACTGCCTGAATCCAAACCAATGCTAGCAAATCTGAACAAGGTAAATCTAGTCCAATAATCAAAACAGACTGGAAAAGAGTTAAAGAATTGAGACCAGAGCAGGAATCAGAAAAAACTGAAATGAAGAAACGTGGTAGTGGGCTGGAGCTTTATCAAATGCTTTAACAAGGTTTTTACATATATATGTATACATTTGTTTGGTGGCTGCTAACAACCTTGAGATAAGCTCTGAGAGCAGGTTCTCTGTGTGCACATCATCCTTAGCTACCCTAGCTACAGTAGGCAGCATAGATATAAAAAACTGTGGAAGATGAGAGAAGCAAAATTCTGAGACAAAATACCACACTGCAGTAAAAGCTTCGTCTTAGAGGGCATGTAATATCTGCACAAAAATCAGCTTATCCTCACAAATCAAAAGAAAACCATGAGGCGTAGTGATGGCTTGACAGCTGACATCTCTTGTCATGAGTTGTACACAAGTGATCCTGTGTGCTGCAACTGGATTTACATGTCTTAGTGTTTGTGGATGTGGGAGTATGTGTGGATAAAATCAACTTTCCTAGAGATTTTGTATAATAAAATCACCTTCCTCTTCCATAAGAGCTCACACTGACTTTTCTTATATTAATTTCCTGCACAGAAACACATATTTCTGGAAATACGGTTTAAACTTAGACGCACAACTATTATTTTGACGGTTCTGAGAATGATCCCTAATTCCTGGATAGAAGAAGTGCACAATGTGATTTGTGTCCTGTTGATAGCTGAAAGTTAAGGCAGTGACCACTTAATAATGATTTGATTATAAACAAGTGAAAGGATAGTAATCGCTTGGAGAAATGATTTGGCAAAGGATTTTGACACATGATTTTGAATAGGCAAATATGACATAAAACACATATGGATGATCTGAGTGTTGTAAAAATAAAAAACACACTGTGAATTGCTGAGAAATATTGGTAGTGATTTACTACAGTGACAGATATTTCTTGTGATTTTGTTTGGCAAACTTTTTTCCTGATGATGCTTTATCTTCTTAAGTAGAAAAGATATCCCATCAAAAGGGCTCAAGCTAAATAAATCGGATAAAAATGAGATTTGGAGTGCCCAAGAACCACAATTGCCAAAAACTGGTATTGACAATGTAGATGTGAGGATTTAAAAAAAAAAAAGTACTTCCTGTGTCTATTGCTTAATATCTGCCTGGGTATGACTGCTAGCATTAGAGGACAGCAAAGTCGTAGTGACTGGAAGACCATTGTATGAGGTTGCTTCATTAAGGGGAGCTGCAGTGGTGACCCGGACCTGAGGGCAGGCATACGCTTCCCATCCTTAAGCCAACTAAACCCGGCCCATCTCAGCAGATGCTCCGCAAGATGAACCTCACAGATTTTCAGCGTCTTCTCATTCACTTGAACTTAATATAAATGAATAGACTATTTACCTACTACTAATAATAGCGAGAGTGAGATTGTCTTCAGTTACAACCATTTCCACAGATTTCCCACCCACCTCCTTGATGACTAAGGTAAAGATATCTGAACCTTTTCATGGTAGAGCAGGACTACATTTTTGCATTGCAGAACTATTAAAGCAGGCTGCAAGAATTATTCCTAAGCAAAAGTTGAAACAAAAGAGATATAAACCAATAAAAGAGAAACTAAATCTGCACTAATAAGCAATAGTCATTAATCTGTATGATGTAACAGAAATTAAGGTAGTAAAAACAAAACAAAACAAAAAAAACAAACAAAAGAACAAACTCTAAGGTTAAATTAAACAGGGAAAAACAGACTAGCATGGTCAGTGCCATAAAACCGACTATAAAACTTTTTTTAAAAGATACTGTATCTCATCTCATGCAGAATCTTTACTTTTTCTTTTGAAAAATTTTATAAACAGTCAAAGCTGTTTAGTTAGAGAAGATCAAATCACCTGAATGACTGATAACAATAAATCCATTCTGTGCAAAGAAATATAAACATTACTTAGTGTCAGTAGAGGGAACAGAAAAGACTAAGTATATTGAAACACAAAGTAAGAAACATGAAAGGGAAAAATAAGTAAGCTAAGTTTACAGGCAAATATTTTTACACTGCTAAATTTGAAATAAATTAATCCTAATATATATGTGTGTGAGAGCAGTTCCTGAGTCTAATATAGTAAAACGTTTATTTTGGAGATGTGAGATCACCTTATAGGACCCACAAAAGCGAGCAGTCAGTGCTTAGAAGGTTTTATTGGATACATCCTCTGAATGATACCTGGTTCAAATATCACACAAGAAAGAAAAGAATTTTCTAATAAAATTGATCTGTAGGGAAGGCAGATGACTGGGTTCAAACAGCAGGTCAAAACAGGTTGTTCTCTCTCGGCTCCCAATTATTTTTATTCTTATCTCCTCCTCTTAATGTTCTATCCTCTTTAAGAGACTAGAAGCATATGAATCTTAAAAACAGCTTTGGAAATAAAATATTTGATAGTCTTAAAAGTTGTAACACATCATTTCCACAGAGATTTTCCAGGTTAAAAAGTACGTGGACACCCTCTCTCCTCTACCCTGCAAATGTACACACACATACACATTCTAGCTAGCAAAGAGGTGATCTACTGTTTGGAAGGAGACAAATTTTTGGTTTTCTGCAGTGTAGAATATGGTTCATGACCTTTTATATGACATCCTTAAATTACCCTTATTGAAGGCCAGTAAAGGAAGGTTCTGTCAACTAAGATTTGGAATGGAATCTGAAAGACATGACAACAAAGTATCAAATGTAGGTTTCAATTTAATAGTTCCTTCAGAATCTTCATCAGTATTTAATATTTATATGGTAGATGTCTTGATAAATATTTAGACAGTATTGTTTCATTACCTGTACACCTATAAAAAACACCAGGGTTCTAAGCTTTCACAAAAAAATTTTCTTAAGATGTAGAGAAAGATAATTGCCCTGAAAAAGCATTATTTTTCACAACCCACCTTTAGTGTTGGGTAGCAGGTATTCACACCTGCCAGAATACTTGTAACAGATGGCCAAAAGCCACAGTCATTAATTTTTGCATTAGAGACATCCAGGTGGTAAAATTGTGGATAATCTGTTGAATTCTTTTCCAAAGATCATTTATTCAGTGAAGGTAGAAGTTTTATCCTATTTTAAATTTTTTAACCTGGTATAACAGATTAATGATATATCATGTTGCATTACATTGTTTTCCATGTAATCTACTATATTACAGTGTGTCCAGACAGCTAATAACTTTCATAGTGTACCATGAGGCAATTTACACACAGCACCAAAACTAATGTACAGAATTAGTGTCCACTTCTTTCCCTCCTACTCCATCCGAGAGTGAGATACCTTCCAACCTGGGGGAGTGTGCAAGATCAATAAGCAGCAGTTATTATCCTTCTACCCACATTCAGGTGTACCTGCAGCTTGTCCCACATCGCTCATCTGGAGAGGTGATGATTCACTGGTGCTTGTTTATTTTCAGCAATGGCTGCTGTGATTTGCTAGTGCAAAGGGATTATAGATTGTGTTTGATCTGTAGAGCCACCCATTTCACAGAAGCACCAAATTTAGTAAATTTCTCAGAGGCTTTCTCTTTGTTTCATCACGTATGAATTTGCACTGTTCAGTCTCTTTCTGAGTTTCTACCTTCAAAAAAATCTAAACCTTAGATTATGATATAGAAAAAACTGCCTCTGCTAATGATGCGGAATAGAGTCTAGCTTATATCTGGCATAAAAATCTCAGTTCCTTAAGTGCTCAATAGTTTCACATTTTCGATATTGTACATGGTTCTGGGTCAAACTACAAATCTATCAGGGTTGAATATTAATCAAGCTGACCTCAATTTTAAATATGTTACCAGTTCTGACTGCTTTTAAAACTGCTTTGGAATATTATAAATAAAATGACCAACTAAAGTCATAGACCAGCTTCTCCAACAGAAACTAATAAAATTGCATTTTTTCTTCTATGTAACATCTTTTTTCTTGTGTGTGATAAATGGATGGAAGCTGTCCATATGTACTGTGAGACTGCTGTACTCAGAAGCCACACTCCTCTCTACACAAGCAAAAGAGTCATTTCAGTCTTGAGCCTAATGAAATAATAATCACTGGGACAACAGGTATAATTGCTGCCAGCTATTACTATGCTACCGCATTGGAGTGTATGACTCAATTTTGATTGTTCTTTTTCCTGCTTGGCAGATGGCAAATTTTCTTAATTGCCCATTTGCACTCCGAAATCTCTTTAGCTTCAACCAGTTGCCTTCTTGAAGGCCATCAAGCAGAAAACATGTCCATCCAGCTAAGCATGGTTATAAACTGTGTCTTTCTAATCATGCAGCAGTTTACCACTCAAAGCAATATTTGTTCTATTACTACAGTCACAGTAATAGCTGTATATATTAATATAGGCAATCTTCTGAGAACCCATGTCCTACTATACATCGCGCTAACAGCAAAAGAAAAACCAGCTTCTCAAGTCTACACTGCTTTCCTCCATCCAACACATATGTTTCTGCTTTTTGAACAAAATATAAGCTTTCCTTATTTCCTTCCCCCCACGCCCAACATCAACAACTATGAATGCATTTTGCTTGCCCTTATTATGTGAGATGCATAGGAAGTTCGCCACTGAGAGTTACCATTTATTCCTCAGATACTGCATTAACTTTGCAGTTCCTGAAACGGAAATGCCATGGTTCACTACTGAAAGACTACTGAGCTATGTGTTTTCTGTGGAAGTATTTCCTAATGCAGAGGATGTTTTCCTAAACCACCATCCAAACTCTTATTTGTTTTTCTCCAGCTTTTAATTTGAGGTGTAATATTGCACAAAGACTAATTTAGTTGACACCTTATCATTACTTTAATGTCCTGTGAGACTCACGAGCCTACTATGGCACACACAGAAATTCAATCGAGAAAGTAACTGATTGGCACTGGTCAAAAAGTCCACATTTTAACAAGCACGGGGACTTTTCTGCAAGGAAAGGGACAGCATAACCTGCATGCAAAACATCAACAACAACAAAACCACACAAAACCCCCAACAACTACAGACAGTGGCCCCTACTTAGAATTCAGTTTCAAGGCACTACAGGTGAGACTCTGACACAAACATAATTTGATCTTTACGATTATTATTGATTGGAAAATGTCCAGTGAAAATTTAATTCATAGGTGTTCAAAAGTTTTTCAGAGATGCAACATGTTTTTTTCCAGTTAAGACTTTTTCAAATTCAGTGGCATTCACTATTCCATCTAATCTGCAGAAGATATTTCCAAGTTCATCAGTTGACCTGCCACTAAACTATATAGAGGTGTTTCCTTACACAAATTAGAGAACAAGATTCATTAATCCTGTAAAATCACATGAACCTTTAAAGACTGGATTATTTTGCAGTCATATGCTTCACGTTCTATGTATTTACTCTACAAAATCTACTTTAGGATTCAAGAACACTATCACTAACTCGATTTCTCTCATCACGCTTAGTTTTTCTTTCTGTCTGCTGAATAAATTAACCACTCTCCCCGAAAAACATTTTCCAACGTATGACACCATCAACGCCCTTACATGTACACTTATTGACTTATGTATAATCTGAGAGACATAATCCGTTTTCTTGCCCAGTTTAGGAGTCTCCACTGACAAACCCCACTCAATTATCCCTTTCTAAAATTTTACATCAAAGTTAATATATTTCTTCTGGATTTCTCATGCTGACTTGCATTTACACTTACAAATTAAGCCCAATGGTAGTGAAATCAAATATGATTAATATGATTACAAGTAATTCCCAAAATGCTGCACTAAACCCTTAACAATAGTAAAGGAGAAGCAACTAAGTTTTCTTGGTTACAAAAAACCCAAACCCAAGCCAAACAAAAACCAAAACCAGCAACAACAAATAAAAAAACAACCCCAAACCCAGAAGCAAGAAACTTTTGTCATGATCTGTCAGATTTTCTCTAGCACCAGCATTTTGAGCAGGTTTCTGTATGGTGTTATTCATTGTTTTTTGACAGTGATGAATAAAGTCTATGATGTTCTCCACATGACTCCTCTTGGTGTTTCCTAAAAACTGTGCTCCCAGGCAAATATGCCCCTGAACAAAGAAATTGTCTTTCCACCGCCTCTTTCACTGATGCATCAAAAAGAGATGGGGAGAGAAAGAGAGAAATAAGAGATTTAAGACAAAACAGAGAAATAAAATATCATGACCCTACCACAAGTTGTTGTCATTTTCCAGTTTAAACAAGGAAGGTTAAAACAGCTATGAATGCAGAAATTTTTAATTTTTAAAACTCATTTTGGGTCACCTAGCATTTTCAAACTATTCTAAAAAGCAACAAATTAGATCTGTTTTAATGGATTAATTAATTTAACTGAAATTTAATTGTAATAATTAATTTACAACATTAAAAAAAAAAAAAGAATTACATTTCCCTTCTCCGGAGTATGCTATCATATTTCATTACTCAGTCAGATTATCCTGTAAACCTTTACCTACAGAATCAAGAGCTTCTTCCCCTGGTACAGCTTGCACACAATATCAACAAAGCTAGTCTGCTTTTCCAGACAATCTCAATTGCTTATCAACAAGTTCCCATGTAATTAAGTTCATGTTTTCTCCATCTGTTCTCAGGTACAGATTTTATGTTGTACAAGTTGGCCTTTATAATTTGATATTTCTTATTTTAAGAAGGGTAACATGGGCAGTGTACCAAACTCGTTATGTTCTCCTTCCTCTTCTTCCTCTCTTTCCCTTCTCCTCAGCATAAAATATCAAATAACATCCAATAAGGGTATGAAAGCTGGTTTAGGCCCGCCAGCGCAAAAGTGACCTCTAGACTCTACTACCCACACACAAATTTTAATGACCTGTAACAGAAAGAGAAGCAGAAAGAAAAAATCAGACATGACTGAAATAATTTCTAGTGAAGCTCACAGACCCTGATTCATTCGAGGATTAAAAAAACCAAGTCAACTAAACAAACAAAAAACTTGTCATGGTATATATATTCCATCTTTTTCTTTGGGAGAGAAAAAAGAGCAAAGCAGATGTGTTATCCCAGTCTTCAGTATCCAGGATACTTCCACTCACTCACAGTCCCTTGCTTCAGGGCACTTTTTCCCCTCTGCGTTCATCTTGAAAGTGAGAGCAGTCTCACAGCCTGCAAATACTGCATCATATGAGAAAAAAAGTCTGTATAGCTCATTCACAAATGCAAACACTGCCTCTACCCTCAGCCCTTCCATAGTGCCAGTGCTCCCATTTCACCTCCTATCCAGTCACGGTGGGACCTATTGCTTGCTCTGACACAACAGTTTGGGCAGGAGGAACCTACCTTTTAAGGAAGCAAGCTTTTAAAGTGCTAAGCAGGGCTTTATAATTCTTTTTTAATGCAATTTAACTCAAAAACCAGCACATCAGCTACCAGCTCAATGGTTTGGAAGGTGTTTTCGTTTTATTGTGCCTAACATATTTCTAGGTTTCCTAATAGACAATATATGTAAAAATATTCAACATACCATGGCTGGAACTCTGACCAAACAGTTGCAAAATAATTACATCAGTTAACATCAATAGAAGGACTAGCACACTAACATTGTGGCATATCCTAACCTCTTTTTTCTGGTGCTCTGAAATCTGAGCTACTTTTTAAAGTAAGTGGCTATAGCTCTCATTTGGATTAAGATTCAAGACTATGCAATTCAACAGCAGAAGAGCGGAGAGATGATGTGGCTCCAGTGTCAGGTGAGTGAGTAAAGTGCCCTTTACCTGGAGGTCACCAGCACAATGTAACATAGCTGTGTGCAACTGAAAGCTGTCCCTGCCACAAGGTGCGCAGGGGATGATGTTCTCAGACTAGCTCCTAGTGGACAGATATGTATATCATTTAAAATAATAAAGTCCTCATAACAGCCACTAATCGGCTCCCTTCTCAGCAATTTCAGCAGTGAGGCTGCAGACCTCAGAGCTGCTGAGATTAAACTATTTTCTAATCCCTAGAAGTGCTCAATCCAGATCAGGGAATAAAGTAAGTGATTCAGTGAAAGGGAACTTGCACTGGTGTTGTCCATGCTGTCTGTCTTCTTGGGATAATTAAGACTTTCGTTTTCTAAGGCTGTCAGTCTGACATCTTTCATCAGCATTAACTTGATTTTTGTATTTTATTTTCTTAAAAGGAAAGAAGGACCAGGAAGAAAAAAGGGAAAAAGAAGCCTTGCAGAGTGAAATGAAGCACTTCAGTAGAGTCATCTCATTTACATCTGAAAACTGATTGAAGTCCAAACTGTCAGTGACTTGACAAAAAAAAAATGTAAGTTTCTGCTGCTTTTCTGATTCCTGAATACAGGAAGAAGGAGTAGCACAGTAAGACTTTACTTTCACCTTTAAATACTTCTTCACTGAGTCATTTTTCCAAAGCCAATTTGGACACAGTTTCAAAATTAGTAGTATGAGACACAGAATAGTTATGGTTATTTCTTTTATTACCTGAAATTATGTAATTAAAATGAAAAGACTCTTCTCTGAATTAAGTAATTCCTTTCCCAGTAGTGATATTTCTTCATGTTTCTGAGATGGTAAAAGAGAGGTATAATTAATCCACTGTCCTTTTATCAAGACCAATAAACAGAGAGCAATAAAATGTAATCTGATTGTGCCATTATCTCAAATGAATATTTTATCAGCTGTTAGCAACTAAATCATAAATTATTTTTCTACAGTTTTTAATAATATGAAAGATAATCAGGTCCTGCAATGAAGTGCCATAATACCCAATTTGAATAATCACTCCGTTTTCTGTGAAAAAATGAGACCTTTGTGTGCTACTTTGGAAATGCACAAAATTTTTGAGACTTCCAAGAATTAAGAATAAGGTGATCTGCTCAAGAACACACTCAAAAATTTCTTAAATGTTGCACCCCAAATTTCACCTACCTCTTCACAATGTAAGAAGGAGTCATCCCACCGATTGCAGATTGAGCCCATATTAACATTAATCTGCAATCTGATATTCATCTCAGTGGTCACTTTTAGTAATGAGCTTCATACAAGCAGTGAAGGTTAATCACAAACTCGGTGGTTATAAATTTGCATTAACATGGAGTTCTGGTTAATTGCACATGTTTCCTTCTTACTGCTAGAACAACAGGTTATATTCATTTGGAATCCATTGTTGGTTCATTTTTTCCACTACACATTAAGCCTGAAGGTGCATACTTTTTACTACAGTATCTAGCCCACTAGGCATACTGAATTAATAGCAAAATAATAATACCACTATTAAAACCATCAATATCAACACAGGATACTACAGAACTGATGCATTTTATTTTCCAGTCTTTCTAGGATTTTTCAATTAGTTTTCTATTTTTAAGAGGCAAAGGACTTTAAAAAGCAGTTCCTAATCTCATCTTTCTTGAAAGAAATCAACAGCTGCTTAATCACTCTGTAACTGGTACTATAAACAAGAGATGAATTTTAGTGTCAAATAGAAATGTAATATTTTCCGCTTGTGAAACATTGTGTATTCAGTGTTATAAAATCTAACCCTCATCTGGGATAAACCAGCATAATTTTTTTCACGTCCTCTAGGACAGTTCATTTCTGCCATAAGTAGATAAATGCTGTTTTAGTTAGCTGATCAAGTTCACATCAGATTTTCAGCCTGCTTTTTCCATTCACCTGACTGACTGATTATTGACACATATCTGAGCACTTTGGGATGCCAGGCCAGTGCCACTCCCTTCAGTAAGACCATTGCTTGAAAGTGCTGGGCTTAGAAATCACATTTACAAATGCTGAGCCTATGAACTTCTATAATAAATTAATAGTGTAAGGAAGAATAACAGGTTAGGCATTTGCAAATGATTAAGTTCCAAAATAAACAAAAATACTTGATAATTGCAACAACCATTTACAAGTATGCTTTCAAACACTGCAAGCATTACTCTTACTGACAGACAAGGTTATTAATTTTTAGCACTTGCACAGCGCTTGTTGTGTTTGAAGCACTCTACAAGAATTAAATAATCAGTCCTTACCACTGCTCAAATAGGTTGTAAAGTGCCAGAACTGGAGTTTGGTGATCACAGATATTGCAACCTTCCCTGAAACTAAGAGCAAATGATATTACCTAAATACAACACCTCATTCCAAATAAATGCAAGAGAACAAATTAAAACAAAAGAAAAACAGTTCTGTCAAAAAAAAACATTTGAAAGAAACTCTTACACCTCTCATACCTCTTTATGACTTCTAGCTTTAGTCCTTTCTGAGTGGTACAATTTTTAGGGAATCAGTTCCAACCAAA
This sequence comes from Xenus cinereus, assembly GCA_025774025.1. Lineage (NCBI taxonomy): Eukaryota > Metazoa > Chordata > Aves > Charadriiformes > Scolopacidae > Xenus > Xenus cinereus. Next base: position 100,368,711 of record JAOXJK010000012.1, on the reverse strand, counting down.
CTTGAGTGATTCTTTTTGCACAGTATTCATACTACTGCATGTAAGAGGAGCATGCAAAGGGGGAGTACTTACAAACACTTTTTCTACTTGGAAAACTATTGACTTACTATTCTCTATTCCACTGTCCCAGAAATAAATAAAGGCAGAGAGAAATAATTTCAACTAATATAAACTTGGAGGCTAGTACCAGCTAACACTTAAAAAAATTCCTAAGTATTACTTTTTCTTCAGGACCACTTAACACCCTATTATGCTCTCATCACTAAAGAGCATTTTGCTTAATAGTACTGATACATTCGGTTTGATAAATGGCTATCAATCACCCATATTTTCTAAAACAGGTCTTCAGTTGTAAAGTGTGTTTCTACTTGATTTTCCGTTTTCCTTGAAATGACATGAAACTTCCAGTGCTTTAAATTCACCATCCATTATTTTCCTATATCTGCTGCAATACACAATTTTAGCTGATCCATGATATCATGACATGAAAATGAGATCAACCATGAGAATGCTTACAATGTTCTTGAACTGTACATTTTGTTCATCTTTTGCAGAGTAGGAAGTCACCTAGGAGTTATTTAAAATATTATGCGTTCATTTTCTCTCTGTGTGTTTGTATAAATTTCTAGTTTTCAACCACTTGAATATTGGAACATTGAGAAATTACTCAACGTGATACTCATTGTATCAAATGATGCAATGTAATCTAATGATTTGTTCCATTTCTTGACTTTATACAACCGTGTAGAACTTTATTAGTTCTCATATAATCAGAGGTGAGAGGTTTCTGTCCACATAAATGTGATGATCTCAAGTGAGACAAACATTTCATGAGCAAGCATTTAGTTGCCCTTGGGAAGTTACCACTCTCTCCAACTGTGCTCATCTATGCATGTTTACCTCTTACGTTACCTTCTGTAATACACATTCAAAAGGAAGCAAATGCCTGCTTAGCGAAAATATGAAACAAGACCACTAAATATTACAAGAGACTCTAGCTTCCATCTTGTTACACTCATATATGTGTTCATAATTATAATATTACAAGAACCCATGCAGCAATATCTGGTAAATGACTATGCTGTAACAGGTTTTTTTCTGCCTGTCATAACTTGGTTGCTCCCTTTTAAAGAACCCAAATATAACAAGAAACACATACAATATAGACAATAAACTACTAATTGATTCATCTTACAGTTCACACTATGAAACTTTTGACAGGTCGTTCAGAGATTGTAGTAATAAACTTTCTGTAGAACCAATTTAGAACAGGAAGAAGCAAGCTGCCAACTGTACAATACACATCATTTACATTTAATCCACAGCCACAATTTCACTTTCATTTCTTTCCTGACACTTCAGGGTGCCAGCACAGAGTAAAACTATGAGATGTTAAGAGAAATTCATTATTATATGGCATTTGGACTAGAAATAATTCACTTTTTCTATTAAGAGCTTCATGCATTCAGGAATTCTACAAGGTTATATAAAGGCAGATTCCAAACACCAAAAAATTATGTGTGTTTCTCATAACAAGCTGCTTGAGGACAGAGAAAGAAAATCCCTATATAGAGTATAAATGCTTAATGAATCAACCTCACTGAGGATATTTTAAAGAAATATCAGTGACATGCTTGATTGTTCTGTTATAAAATCTTGTATCAAGGTACAGCTATACATACCACTTCAAAATTCTTCACAAGTATTTTCTGTCCCTTCCCTAGGTCCCCCTATAAATAATAATTTTCACTACATTTTTTAAACATATCTTTGAAAGTGCACGGGGAAGAAGATAATAGCTGTGTGGTTTCACCACAGCTAATTTCTGTCCAGCTAATTTTCTGCTGAGCGTATGCAGGTTATTTGACTACAAACATGTTTGCTTTGTAGTCAAACTATAGTATTGTCACAGCCAGTGAGTTAGCTGGAGGACATTGACATTGTGATGACACTGAGCTTCTAACATGTCTGCATCATTGTTTTAGCAAGTCTGTCTTCTGCAAAATTACGTGATTGAGATGTTAATGTAAGGATAAAAAGAGGGACAAAAGGATATAAAATTTAATTTAGAGACACTAACAGATTAATACTGCACACAAAAACCACCAGATTACCTGATTAAATGCTGACGTTGGCTGATTCAACACAAATAGGACTTGCACTCTGTTGGCTAAGAAAGTATTTTCTCAAAAATGGGTCATTGAACCAGCAGACCATAATGTCTTCTTTAAAAGCCTTTTAAAGCTTATGTAGCTTTGAAGCAATTACATATAAGTTCTGCCAACATGGCTACTCTCTATGCACATTATATTCTAATGCCAAAAAAAAAATCACAATGGATTTCACCAGAAGGAAATAAACACCATGTGTTTACCAGTATCATGTTTCAACAGCTAAATCTTGTTTTCTCTTTTCATTGATATTGTTAGTATGTGAATTCTAAAAACTGAATGTAAACTGAATAGGAGAAGAAAAGGAAGCAATGCCTCTCTGGTAAATTATGATCTCAATTTAACATCCTCCTGTTCCTCTTAAACCCCTCAAAAATAAAAGTTCAGAACTGAAATTTGCAAACCATTTTTCAAACAACTCTTATTAACCAGAATACATAACCTGATGAGCATGATTTCCATTATTATCTTGATAAAATAGCAAAGATAGCTGTCATTTGTCTGTTTTCATTGCTAAAATGTTGAACAGTATTCAAGGGTTTCACCCAGCAACTGCTTAATTGTATGCAGAACTGGCTTATTTGTTCCCTCAGTGAGTGCACCTGAAGCACACCACATCCAGAAGCTGAACACACGTTTCAATGTTTTGCTGGAATGAAATCAAGCCACAAGTGCTTAGGCTCATCCTGGTTCATACAGCAAAAAGACCAAGACGTCGCAAGTCATTGTATAGCAAGTATATGGATGGATAGGAAATAGAGTGTAATAAAAGCTCTTTAGTGTGGCAGAGAGCAAAATGAGCTTCTGCATTCAGATGTTCTACCAAGACAAGTTCTGAAGGGAGTAAGGCAGAGTTTTCTAGCATTAAGGGCAGTAAAGCACCAGAAAAAAAAAAAAAAAAGAAAAAAAAAGCAGAAACAAACAAACAAAAACATTTAGGCCAAAAATATTCAATTTTTTAAGTATTTAGTTTGAAAATATCTATAGAAGACATCTACTAGCTGGAATTAACTGGAATTAATAAAGGCTTATTCATAATATTCTTTCAGCTGTGTTACACAGGATTCAAACCTGCACAACTGAATAATTATTTTCTGTTTTCATTAGCACATGTGTGGTGTTAAAAAAGGAAGGCCTTGGCCTCCTTGGAATTAAAATTGGCAGGGGATGTCAAAGTTAACAATAAGGGGTTTTTCCACTATATTGGAGGCAAAAGGACAACTAGAGAAAGTGTGGGTCCACTGGTGAATTAGACGGGTACCACGGTGACAGAGGATGCAGAGAAGGTGGAGTTGCTAAATGGTTTCTTTGCTTCAGTCTTTACTGCTCAGGCCAGCCCTCAGGAGCCACAGAATTTGGAAAAATCAGAGAAAGACTGGACAAAGGAAGCCTTTCCCTTGGTGCAGGAAGACCAAGTTAAGGAGCAGTTAAGTGAACTGGATACCCACATGTCCATGGGTCCTGATAGGATGCACCCATGAGTGCTGAGGGAGCTGGCAGAAGTCATTGCTGAGCCACTCTCCATCATCTTCGAAAGGTCCTGGAGAACAGGCGAGGTGCCTGAGGACTGGAGGAAAGCAAATGTCATCCCAGTCTTCAAAAAGGGCAAGAAGGAGGACACAGGAAACTACAGGCCAGTCAGCCTCACCTCCATCCCTGGAAAGATGATGGAACGACTCATGCTGGGCATCATCTCAAAGCATCTGGAGGAAAAGAAAGCTATCAGAAGTAGTCAACACAGATTCACCAAGGGGAAATCATGTCTGACTAACCTGATAGCCTTCTACAATGGTCTGGATGGATAGATGAGGGGAGGGTGGTGGATGTTGTCTACCTTGACTTCAGCAAGGCTTTTGTCTCCCACAGCATCCTCATAGCTAAGCTTAGGAAGTGTGGGTTAGATGAATGGACAGTGAGGTGGATTGAAAACTGGTTGAAAGAGCTCAGAGGTTCATGATTAGGGGCACAGAATCTAGTTGGAGGTATATAATAAGTGGTGTTGCCCAGGGGTCAGTACTGGGTCCAGCCCTCTTCAATAGTTTCATCAATGATCTGGATGAAGGAATGGAATGTAACCTCAGCAAGTTTGCTGATGATGCAAAACTGGGAGGGGTGGCTGACACACCAGAAGGCTCTGCCACCATACAATGAGACCTGGACAGGCTGGAGAGTTGGGCAGAGAGGAACCTGACGAAATTCGACAAGGGCAAGTGTAGGGTGCTGCACCTGGGGAGGAATAACCCCATGCACCAGTACAGGTTGGGGACTGAGCTGCTAGAGAGCACCTCTCAGGAGAAAGACCTGGGAGTCCTGGTGGACAACAGGATGACCATGAGCCAACAATGTGCCCTTGTGGCCAAGAAGGCCAATGGCATCCTGGGGTGCACCAGGAAGAGTGTGGTCAGCAGGTCAAGGGAGGTTATCCTCCCCCTCTACTCTGCCCTGGTGAGGCCCCATCTGGAGTACGGTGTCCAGTTCTGGGCTCCCCAGTTCAAGAAGGACAGGCAACTGCTGGAGACGGTACAGCAGAGGGCTAAGAAGATGATTAGGAGCCTAGAACATCTCTCTTACGAGGAGAGGCTGAGAGACTTGGGTCTTTTTAGTCTAGAGAAGACCCAGGGGGGATCTGGTCAACGCCAATAAATACTTAAAGGGTGGGTGTCAAGAAGATGGAGCCAGTCTTTTTTCAGTGCTGCCCAGGGACAGGATAAGAGGTAATGGGCACAAAATTGAACATAAGAAGTTCCATCTAAACACAAGGAGGAACTTCTTCACTTGAGGGTGGCAGAGCACTGGAACAGGCTGCCCAGAGAGGTGGTGGAGTTTCCTTCTCTGAAGATATTCAAAACCTGCCTGGACTCGTTCCTGTGCAACCTGCTCTAGGTGGACATTCTTTGGCTTGGGGGTTAGACTGGATCATCTCCAGAGGTCCATTCCAACTCCATAACATTCTGTGATTCTGTGATGCCTCTATAATTCAGAATCAGTCAAGGGCTGTTCAAACTTAGACTCGCTGGTCAGGATTCCTCACAGGCTATTTTGCCTGCTAATAACCTCCTGAACAGTGTGTGACGGTCACCTCTCTGACACCTCCTGTGACCAGAAATGTGTATAGCGATGCAGTATGTTAGGTTTTACATATATAGATATGTTTGTTATCACAAAATATCTGTTAAGTCCTTCTTTACAAGGAAAGAAGAGGCTGTTTTCAAAACACAGCTTTTGGTCAAAATGTTTAAAGTTAAGCTGGTTTACGAAGATCTTCACTTTCAGAAGGATCACTTAGCTGCTTATTTAAGGCAATTTTGATGAATATTGTGTTGCAGAGTAGTGCAAACAGGGCCTTAGCCTAGGGTATATAAATGTAGTAACCACACATAACTGAAAAAGATAGCTCTTCCTTCCTCTGTGTAATGAAAAGTTGAAGGTCTGCCAAAAAAAAGTTGAATTGCCAGAAATTCTGTCAATGTGAAGGCATCTTTCCGCCTGTAAATCAACTGCACATTTAAATTACTTCCTTTCATAATCTATTAAAATGGTTTTGGCACAGTTGTTCTCTGTGCTATGTTTATTGCATAATTTCATTTCATTTCTGGTCAGCAGTTGTGATAAGTCTCATGCTGTTGAAGGAGAGCATGCATCTTTTTCTGTGAATGGGAAAAATGATCTAAAGTAAATATAAATATATTTTTAAAGTTAGATTGAGAGGATTATCCTGGTTATTTAATCCGCGTGATCTGCCAGCCATTCTCACCTAGCTGGAACAAGACTGTTTTCATGTAAAATTAACTACTTTCTTAATGATCTGTTGATAATAAGGGTGTGCATAGCATTCACTCACCATTATTTCAAAGTATATGGACCTGTTGTTCATCAGGAAATTCTGACTTTTAGTTAAAAACCACTGAAACATCACTTCTGAATTCACAGAAGGTGCTAGAAGCTATCAAAATCATTAAGACTTCTGTTTCTAGGATAATGACAAGCTATATGAATAGAGTGGAAGTTATAAAACATTGTAGCACTCTTAAATTCTGCATTTGGAAGGAAGAAACTGTTTGCAAAACCCATAAAATGTTTTTGGCAAAATATCTGCTGCACATTACATGAAGCTAATGAGCCAGCCAAAAAACCACTAAAGCATTAAGAGTCCAGTTTACTTTTCTGTATATTTTAAAGGGCATCATAAACAAGAATTGCCCCTTCCTCCACACCTTTACCGTTAAAGAAGTTAAAGAATGTTATTTAGAAGAAAAATGTCTTGATACATTTTCAGTAATGCTTACAATACACTACACACAGTGATCCCTGAAAAAAATGATATTCCTAAAATGGAAGGAAATGAAGGTTGCTGGGTGCTGTCTCAGGCTCTGCATGATTGTTGAGTGCATTCAAATTTGAACATATGAGGAAATGAAAATTTCAATTTACCTTTCTGAAAATGAAGAAATTAACCTACTGGCTACCACTGGAATTCAATATTTGCCCTGTTTTGGGGAGTGGCCACTGTACAGGAAATCACAAAATCACAGAGTTACAGAATTGTTGAGTATAGAAGGGACCTCTAGAGAACATCTATCTCAGCATGCCTGCTTATAGCAGGACCAACTAGACCAGATTGCTCAGGGCTGTGTCCCGTTAGGTTTTAAATATCTCCAAGGATGGTGACTCTACACACTTGCTGGGCAACCTGTGCCAGTGTTCAACACCATCAAAGTAAAATTTTTTATCTTATATTTACATGGAATCTCCTGTATTTCAGTTTGTGCCCACTGCCTTGTCAGCTCACTAGATATCACTGATATGAGTGTGGCTCTGTCTTCTTTACTCACCCCCACCAGGTGTTTATACACATTGATGAGATTTCCCCCTGAGCCTTCTCTTTTTCAGGCTGAACAGTCCCAGCTCTTTCAGCCTCTTTCATATGACAGATGCTCCAGGTCCTTCATCATGTTTGTGACCCTTCTTTGGACTCTTTCCAGTATGTCCATGTCTCCTGTTCAGTGGCGCTCAGAACTGGACAAAGTACACCAGGTGTGGCTTTTCCAGTGCTGAGTAGAGGGGAAAGATCACCTCCCTGTACCTGCTGCTAACACTCCTCCTAACACTGCCCAGGATGTTGTTGGCTTTCAATGTCACAAGGGCACACTGCGGGTTCACATCAGCTTGGTGTCCACCAAGACCCCCAGGATATTTTCTACAAAACTGCCTTCCAGCCTGTTGACCCCCAGTCTGTCCTGGTGCATGGGGCTATTCCTCCCCAGGGGCAGTACTTTGCACCTCCCCTTTTTAAAATGTGCCATAATTAGCACATATAAAAAATTATACGAATATTTGGTTTCCATTCACCAGTCTAATTACAGCTATCTTGAATGTTGGTGGATGGAGTAAATTAACAGATTGTCACTGTCAAGGGACGTTTTAAGTGTCCACTGTCTCCAGCTACTCCAGCCTGGGAATCCTTTCTCCCTGGCTACTGGAGGCCATTTTGGAGACATGGGGCCTCTGCCCAGGCTGAAGGACACAGCTGCTGCTTTCCCATTTGCAGATTCAATTGGTAGAGAAACTGAGCTGTATCTCAGAGACACTCAGAGTTATGGCCGCTCTCACAGATGGCCACGTGCAGGACTTACACAATACACAAGCCCAGACAGCCACATCCCCTCCTCCTCTTGGGCTGGTAGAGGTACAAGGTCACCAGTGCAGAGCACACAGGGCAGTTTGGAGGTTCACAAGCACACACGCATTCGTGGATCCCCCAAGAACCAGCAAGGCCCCTCTACCTGCCAGACACTCACTGTTTAGTCCAGCTTGGAGTTTGCCAGTGAATACACAGGCACACCTCATGCACACCCAGTTTGGGGAGGATACAGACACTCGGCTCCATCAGCTGGCACCAGACACATGGGTTGTGACCTGTGGTCCCCCTTCAGCCACCAGCGCTGAGCCCCTCACTCGCCTCACTCATCTCAGTTTCTCCAGTAGCTGATTTGGGAACACACACTGTTAGGTGACAAGTACCTTAATTTTGTGTATTCTAGTTTACAGGGAAAGAAATTTGTGCTAGTTTATCACTATCTAAATAAGACTCTTGGCTTTTAAATTTCTCGGGTTTGCATGCTGACTTTGAAGCATTCACAGCGCGGTTCTCTGTTCTTCTACCCTTTATTCTGTAGCCATTGTTATCTCAACCATACTAAACAGACATAGCTGATACCACTGTTCCTACACAGTCTCCCTGCCCCTTTTCTGCATGTCATGGTAATCTAATGCCTGGCAATTTTGCAAGCTGCATTATATTTCCTACTATGGACCTGTAGAAACAAAGGAGTTGGAGGAAGCCTTAAACTCTTCTAAACTTAATTTAGTCAGACCTGTGTCTCTGCTCATCCTGATTGTTCATCTACACTGTTTCTAACCCAAGCTTCCACTTCACACTATTGCTTCCATGCTTCCTAAATTAAACCATGTTCTTCTTCTGAATATGAAGCCTTTGAATCTTGAGTGTCCATGTAAAAGGAGGACAGTAGTGGAACTGGGGATAGGAAAGGGACAGAGTGGAGAGATACAAATGCCTTACTTCTAAATATACTTTTAAAAGTGTGTGTGGGGAGAGAACACTGGCCAACTTTACGCAGCATAAGGTATTCAGAAAAATATGAAATAGTTACTTTTCTCAGTCAGTATGTTCTCAGCCATTAAAATATGGATATGCTTTACTTAAGAGACTTACAGTTTGTTAAGATATTTCACAGAGAGAAGTTAATTTTCAGAAGTTGCAGTGAATATTTATTGAGATGTGAGGTTTAACATTCCTCAAAAAAAGTCCCCACCATGCCTATGGAACATCATTACACTAGAAACCAGAAAAACAAACACTTTGCCATGTGAATTTGGCTTAATATTTGGAAAATGAAACAATCCTATATCAGAATTAAAAAAAAAATACTGCTGGTGAGAAGAAGAGGGACGAATCATTCTGGAAAACAGAAGCTGAATTTCTTTACGTTGGATACCAATGGACTGGGATAGCCAAAGTTCTTTGGAAGACCTTGTGCACAGGAAGCCAAATTCATTGTCACTCAGACTTGGATTGAAAGTTTGAGTAAAGCTTATAATTTCCTGCGGAGTGCTATGGCTTTGAAAAATCTTCAGTTTCCTGCATGAAATGTTTTATTAGGATATTTCCATTCCAGTCTATGCAGAGATCTGGGGCTTATCTACATCGTAAAGAGATTCTAAACTATGTTTACAATGATTACAATGTACCATGTGTTTTACAATCATTTGGAAGAGGCCTTTAATTGGAAGTGGTTAAACAGCAAATAAATTGTTAACATTAAAACAAAAGTACAGGTTTTTTCATGTGCCAGTTTATCAAAGCGTCAACAATGTTTATGATTCTCCATCTTAAAATCAGTTTTATATGTATTTATCAAAGCAACGCGGCAGATAGACAGAGCACTGGCTCTGGCACTAAAGCTGTGCCAGTACCTCAGTATCTCCTGATATAGACTACCTTAGGATGGCTTTCATTTACAGAAGACCAAGACCTGACTTCCTTTGTATGTATGTGAATAGCAGGGGCAGGGGAGAGAGGCTGGGGGGCAGGGG
>JAOXJK010000012.1:100336423-100358826 GCA_025774025.1 Xenus cinereus | reverse complement strand
CAAGAGGAAATGGGCACAAACTTGTACATAAGAAGTTCCATCTAAACATGAGGAGGAACTTCTTTACTTTGAGGGTGGCAGAGCACTGGAATAGGCTGCCCGGGGGGGTGGAGTCTCCTTCTCTGGATACATTCAAAACCCACTTGGACGCATTCCTGTGCAACCTGCTCTAGGTGGACCTGCTTTGGCAGGGGGGTTGGACTAGATGATCTCCAGAGGTCCCTCCAACCCAATGTGTTTCTCCAATTCTGTGAAATGATAAGAAAATCCAAAATAATTTTCTTGAAAAGCCAAAAGCAGGAAAAAAAAACCCTACATAGTTTATTTTGCAAGTGGCTGATTGTAGAATATATGCCTAAAAGAAAAAAATCTCTGCCCAGAGTTTAGAACACAGTTTAATTACATAAGGGACAAGTCAGTCTAGCAGAAGGTCTCTGTTGAAGAGTATAGAATGCAAGAAAAAGAGCTTTTACCTGAGACATAACTGCTAAGAGAATGTAAAAACCTGAAAAATTAATGGAAGACCAGGATAAACAAACAAGTTTGCCCCTCTTAATCATAGTGGTAGATAAACCTTTCTGGAGCATCTTTACTTTTTACAAATAAAAACTTGTAACAGATATTTAATGTTATCTCAAAACCTCCTCGCTGAATGGTCAGTATCTCCATACATAGAAAATATTTCTCAGGAAATGTTGAAAACCAGCTTATTTTTCTTTCCCTAGTTGAAGGCAGATGTTTATTATGAGAAAACCCAGGATAAATTTTTATCTTGAAGGGTCTTTTATTGTTCATTTGTTTTCTATTGCTGTAGACTTAAAAATTCTAGGAGGGACACAATACAGGCCATCCCAGAAAATACTGGGGAATCAGCCTGAAAATACAAGAAACTCAAAATTCTTAGAAGAACGAAACTAAGTCTTTACGTATAAAGAAAACAAGTATCAAGAAATATATTATGCTGGCTTTTTTACTAACTTACTTTCCCATTTTTGTCCAAGGCCTGTCTTACAAAAAATATTTACATTCATTTATGTTGCAGTTTTCTTTGGGAGACAATGGCCATTCTAACAAAATATTTGAAGCAATTAGTGGAAAGGGTATTATAACAGAGATAGTTTTCTCTCCGTATGCTAGAAATTTGAGCAGTTCTCAGTCTGACCACAAGAACAAAAAAGGATACCATCTTTGAAGTCAAGTTCAATGTCTTTATTAGACTACATAAAATATGTAAATACATGTTTCACAGCTAGTGTGTGTGCACATGTACCATAATATTCTGTTAGCTTCTGTTATTTAACACTCTCTGGGACCACTGCAGTGTCTAAAAATACAGAGCTCATTCACAAGCTGCAGGGCACAGTTATTGGTCATAGTTCATGGTTCCCTACATAGTCTACAAGTGCAATTCTGTCCTCATTTTCACAATATTAGATCCATTTTTCAAGGAGTTGGCTCCTTTCCCAGATTTCTATTCTCAGATCCAATGACATGGAAAATAGGGATTGGAAGCTAGATAATCCTTCCTTTCCAATGCTATAAATCCCATTAGTGAAACATCTTCAAAGAAATTAACTATTCACTGATCTGAGCTTAAACCAAGGAGAACAGGTGATAGCACAGACATTACTACCCTATGCAATAAAACAGCAATACTTGCAGGTGATTCACGAAAAAAAACCAAGCTGAGCTGCATTTTTAGAACTACCAACTCTGTAAATCTGCTGACTTCAAACTAATAACAAAGATATGGTGTATTTTGTGATAAAATCACTGTTTCAAAGAATCTTTACAGTAAATTATAAACCCTAGCACAATTCTCACTTTGAAACATCACTGAAGTAGGGGAATCTGGACTAATTTCAGAACACCAGCAATATTTCACTCACCTGAGTTTAGTTTTAATATCATTTAGAACATTGCATTTACTGATTCATTAGAGATTAATTCAGTAGAAAAAAAATAAAATTCTGTCCTGATTTGTTGCAAATTCACTTACAAGCTTCAAAATTTTTGTTTTGAAAAAATGATTGTTTAATATGTAATTGCAACATAGAACCTCAAATTGTGGGGTTTTGGTTTATTTTTCCTTCCTGGGACTTAGTGACACAAGATATTTTAAAATTCGGGCGAAACTACTAAACAAACAACAACACCCCCAATCTCAGGCAGAATAAAGGCATAAGGTATAGCAGACAAAAAAAAAAAAGAAAAGTTTGGAAGTGGAAGCAATTGCTGCTCCAGCTTCTGTTCTGAAATATTTGTATTGTCAGTTCTATGCACTAATAAATTATGTAAAACTTTAGCAGTACCTGAAGCCATAACTGAAATTGTTTTGAAAGGATTACTTTAAGTGGAAATTTGCAAAGACAAATCACCCAAGGTACAATGAATGAAAGCCAAACACAAATTAAGTTTACTTACCATCATATGAACAGTGCTTGCAGGAGAACTATATATAGTAACACTTGGATAAAGGGTGTATCTTCATTTTTTAATGGATGCTTTCTTCTTAACAGGTGCCACATCCAAACAAAATCATACACACAGTTAGTTCCTACTGGCCTACTTACACTGCCTACTCCAAATAGTGATTTTGTTTAAGAGGTTATAGTCACACTTCCAGAAATCTCTGCTTTTCTGAATTCTTCATTTTGCTTTGGCTTTCATACCGTACTAGATTATATTACTGCTTTCTCTTCCCTAACCTAGTGCCATTGGACAATAAGAATTACGGGCAGTTGACATGTTAGAGAGTTGCTGTCATTATATATCACTTCCTCTGGGCATACCTCTTTCTCCATTGCACTTATTCAGAAGATGACTACTGGAATGAGAATGTGATCAACACAGTTCCTCATTCAGAACACAGAGTCAGTCACTTTCAGAAGAGAAGATATCTATTCAATACCTTCAAAACTTTACCAATATTTTCGAGGTTCTGATCTATATCTCCACATGTATGTATCTCTTCCATTTTAGCTGCTGTTCCTTAACCCTTATTTCTATCAACCGTGCAGTCAAGAATTACTAAATGCTCATATTCAGATGTTGACCTATGTGTTATACTTCATGCCACTGCACCCAAAAACTTACAGTGTAAACCAACAGTTTGTTGGGTGGATGTCTAGACATAGGGCATTTGAAAGGAACATAATGATTAATCAGTTCTAGGGGGGGTGTATTTCCCTGTGGTAGAATCTCTCTGTATTTTTATATTCATTTTAGAAGGCGGCTAGAACAACCAATCAACCATCTCATTCAGCTTAAGCCGTATGTCTCAAGATGGGTGGTACAAGTGGTTACTTCACATCTAGGGAGAAGAATTAGAATTTGTTACGACATTCTGTGGGTTTTCACAAACCACAGTATTAGTAATTCAGTATATAAAGTTTCTTATACTTCTTTCAGGTTGGTAATACTCTTCCATGTGAGCTTTTTATGGTTCTTGCTTATTGCTATCTTATCAATGTTTAACATGGAAAGAAAACTAAAGTTCTTCAAAAACATCACTGATTTTATTAGCAGCTCATTAGCTGCTCATATTAGTAACCAATAAAAGTGAGTTCAGCTTCAGCTAGATAAAATTTAAACAAAATGTGCTTTTCTCAAAAGAAGAAGTTTGCGTTCATGCATCGGTTTTAAGCATGTTTTCACTAGCAAAATGGAGACATGGCAAAGAGAAGGAAACTTTGAAATGTGGCGAGATTCTTTTTTAACATTACATCCAAAATGTTTTATTGCGGCTCTTACGTGGAGTTAGATCTAATAGCCTAAACTCACCACCTAGGAAATTGCCTAGTCTGGCTAGACTGTAACTTCCATTTACAATCTAATGGAGCTGCATCATTTTACACTGGGAATGAAGTTCCTTGAAGGTTAATAATTCTCCAGTGGTCTCACAGAATTTTCCCCTGTGGAAAGACACAGCCTTTTAAAATTTGTATAAATGTTCGGAATACACTCCTGGAGCACTTTAATGCAATGAACTTTGGGAAATGCTTTCAGGAACACATTTCAGGAACAAAGATCACACTAAAACAAAGCAAGAATTGACAGTAGGAGAATTCAAAATTTACCTACAATAACTCAGTCACTGATGATAATGATACTAAATAATTATTCATTTGCTATATTGTGGTTACAAGACCACTGGTCTGATGTGTGAAACCAGCATTCAGAATCATGTTTTGCTCAGCTTCCTCAACTGACATAAAAAAGCTGTTCCAAATGCAGGAAAGAAGACTTCTGCCAGATCTCCCAGTCCAGACAGACAACTAGCTATGTTTTTCCCAAACCAAAGATTGCAGTTTTCAAGAGAGTGGGAATTGCCACACAATCCCATTTACCATTCCAAGTGCAGAAAAGAAACCTCAGAAGCTGCTGTTGAGTTAAATTATCTCTCTCAACTGATACATAGCACCTTCATGGCTTTTACTTAAGCATAATCCCTTAAGAACAGTTAAAGCTCCTTGAATAACCTTACACTGAAGTCACTCACCCATGCTTCATCAGTGATGGAGGAGGGAAATCAGAGATATCCCATAGTCGGTGGAGTATGTTTGTAAAGTCACCCATATTTTTATCATCTACAGTACAAGCTTATGACAAAATATTTTATACAAGGCTTACATATAAAAAGAACTCACTGTTAGCTCCCACACGTAGTTCCAAATAGTAGGTATTAGTCATATAGGCTTAGGTGAAAAAACTTTAGTATCTCAAAGTCTTTGCAATAGAAGTATTAGAGGAAAGACACCTCAGTATTCCCATGAAGTCTGGAAACTTATTCATGTAGCCAGAGTTCAACAGGTTTTCCAGCAGAGTACAAGACCTATTTACTTAGTTAAAAACCTTTTGATTACTATAACCAATCTTTTTAAATTAAGACTTATCTACTCTATAACAGCAAAATAAGAGTAAATTTGAATCTCTATATAAATAAATATAAACTAGAAAAAGGTACTTAAGATAATATGCAGAGCAATTCATTTTGATTACTCCAAATAAAGTCTTAATGCCATATCTTATTTAGTTAACTGGAACATATGGTATTTTCTGAGCTGAAGATTTTTCAGATAGGAATCAGCATTTCCAGCATATATTTTCTAACATTAAAAAATAAAAAAAAAAGTAGCTTCAGGCTACTTTTCTGGAACAGTTCAATTGCCAAATAAAAAAATACCATAGTCAATACACTACACTGTTGTGGTTATTAAATAAATCTAAAGATTAGAAGGTTTTTAGAACTCAGTAATGACAGAGAATTTTAGAATATATTTAGTTAAGAAAAAGTATATGCAAAGTCTAAATCCTGAAGTTGGTTACAAAACCGCTTTTACTTTAACAGGAGATCTGCATGTTGTTCCTCAATCTCTTGGTCAGGTCTCAAATTTGAAAAAAAAAAAAATTCAACAGAAAGCACAAATAGCAATTTCATCTGACAGATTTTATGAGGGGCCATAGATGTCTATACATGACTTTGCTTATACATATTAATTTCATCTACATGAAACTTTTCTTCCACTCTTTCTCCATTGATTTTCCGAAAGGCTTTAATTTTAGCTCCAGAACAAAGTTCTCACTTCATAAAATACTCAGATAATAGTGTTACCAATAACCTGCATTTTTCCCAGTATTTTTCCATTGAAGAGGTTTCTACAATGAATGAAAGGTGTTTGTGGTCACCTTGTTTATTCAACTTACTTCACTTCTATGAAAACCCAAGCAATATTCTCACTAATTGGAGATTTTCTCAGCATAAGTTTTCTCAGCATTGAATTTTTTGTGATAATTCACACTAAAATTGTGTGAAAACAGAAAAAATATCAACAAGTTATTGTGCCAGCCAAAGAGGTTGTTCGGATGAAACAGTACCCCTTGCATTACGAGCCATACCTTCCTCTGGGCCTACTAGTTTTCTAGACAGTTGAGAACTCCACTTGCTCATTTGTTCATATAAGCCATATACCTGAGGTCTTCCCAAGCATAACATCGATTTCATTGTATATCAGAAGGCAAATCCCCCAAATAGACAATTTTGCAAGCGTATAATACTTGATTTCATTTTTCCCAATTCTGATGGAGTTCTTCTTGAAGGAGATAATTTAAAGGCAGACTTAATTTCAGATTTCTTAAAACCATATGAACCATCAAAAATTACTTAGTAAGTTCCTTTATATAGACAAAGATGGCTAAAAGGTATGCTCTTGAATTCTACTTACATTAAAATTTGTGTTCAGGAGCAGGAATGTAAGAACTTCACTTGGCACTATCCATTATCTCCAGCAGAAAATGAAACCTAGAAAATGAAACAAAGACGACAAAGTGATATTCACAAATTTGTATTTCTTCATTTTTCTTTCTCAAAGTCTTCTGACTTCACAAATCCTGTATGCTTTAATCTGTTCAAATCTATGTGGGGAATTATAAAATGCTCAGACAACTATCATAAGATCTGTTTTATTGTTTTCTTTAGTCAGAAAGAGAGAGAGAGACATTC
The DNA here is from genome assembly GCA_025774025.1 of Xenus cinereus. Lineage (NCBI taxonomy): Eukaryota > Metazoa > Chordata > Aves > Charadriiformes > Scolopacidae > Xenus > Xenus cinereus. Next base: position 100,352,324 of record JAOXJK010000012.1, on the reverse strand, counting down.
CTCAAAAGTATAAAACACAGTTTCTTAGCCTTAGAAGGTGTCATATTCAGATTGGAGCCTGTCAGCCATATAGTCTTGGAAGGGATAAGAACCCTGCATATGTAGTCTGTGTATACCAGCTCATGAATACCAACTCAAGAAAGTATCATGAGGAGAAAGCAGAAAAGGGAAATTCTGTTAAAGCTGAAAAAAAGAAAGCTATTCTGGTTCTAGCCTTTCACCCTCCACTGTAGTTATTATGCATAAGAGATACCAAACAGTAAAATATACCTGAAAGAACATCAAGAAATCCCAACTGAGTTGTCAAGCTCCTAGAAAACAGATGTATATACATGGTTGATTTATTATGAGAGCTCCACATTTCTGAAAATACTATATATTTACAGAACACACCACAACATTTTCATTCTATAGACCACAAAGTGTTATTTGCTCAAGATGAGGCAAGGCCTGCATGAAACCAAAATAAAATAAATAAATAAATAGATATAGAATATATCAACTAGAGTGTGAAGAAATTGTGAAGAAAATTTAACCAAAGCTACCTTCTGCTGAAACCAATCCAAATGAAACATTAAATCCAGCAAAATGAAAACACTGTATTTTGTTTCAGAACTGAGTATCCTTCTTGGAAATTCAATACAACATTTAATCTTTTGCCATTTAGGAAAGAAAATAACTTCTCTCAGTTCTCATAAATTGAGAAAAAATTCTTTTTCTAATAAATATTTGGATTCCAACTGGTGACACTAACATAGAACTGGGTAGGGAGATGTATAGTTACAAGGAATGGAAATTCATAAGTCTTCTTGCTTTTACCTTTTAATTTTTTTTACAAATCAATGTAAACTAAGTATGAAAACACATTAAAATCCTTGAATTGTGAGTATCTTCATAGCTTTCATCTATCAACATAGAACTGTATGTTTACACACACAATGTATTTATGTGGTATTTAGTTGGGGTCTCAGGAAATTTGACATAAGACATTTTTTTATGTTTTCACAGTTCTGGAGATCTTGCAAGGGAGTCTTGAGAAAAGTTTTAGGTACCAACACAGCATCTGACCAGAAAGCCATCAGTTCACTTCCTTTTTCTCCCCAGTGTCTAAAATCCTCTAGGTAATAGGCTCATCTGCAATGCAAGTCCTGCAATAATTAGTATCCCATGCACAGAATGCAAAATCAACTTTTTGTATAAGAACCATCTGTACTCATCTGGCAAACATCCACAAGCCAAATAACTAATCGGCAAACTCCCTGCCAAACCTGTCTGGTACAAGGAGTCCAAGGGCCTGGGAACCCAACCATCTCTTCCCTGTTTTCTTCCCCCTGAAGCAGAAGTAATGTCTCAGATGCATCATGACTGTCTTCATACAGGCACCAGTCACCACCTGATCTCACATTTGGGCTCTTCCGTATTAGGGCACAGATAGATTGAGAGGGTCAGTTTCCAAATTGAGGGGAGTTTTTGTACAGAATATGCATGTGCACTTACATTTACCCTCAAAAATAGAAGTTTTATGTGGCATTTCTCTGCCCATGAATTTTCAGCACATAAAAACTCCTACAATATTTGTTGCAGCGCTGTAATTGACTAAGAACAGTATAATCTGTTTTCCTTTCCTTACATTCAAAAATATGAGATAAATAATCACAGATAAACTTATATAACATTTATAGACTGACATTAAAAAAAACAGTTGTCAGAGGAGCAATAACTATTGAAAATAGGTCAAGCTATTCAAAGGACCGGTATCAGAAGGAATCAGCAAAATTTTGCCTTTTTTCTGCATGTGCTCAAAGCTAAGTATATTTGTTTTCCAGCTTAAAATTCCTGCTTAAAGTCTTCAAAATAATTCAAATGCTAGAAAATATATTTACTTAAAGAAACAAAAGAAAAAACCCACAGCAGTCAAGTTCAGTTGAACTGTGAAATATGACAGTATTAAAGTTTGAAGACATTTGTCTTTAAACTGTATTTCTCTTCCAAATAACATGTAGCCTAACCTGCCAAAATTAAAGGTTTGTCAGATGTTAGTTCACTTGCTGTAATACAAGAAAAGGTCAGAAAGCAAACTGAAAAAAGAGTCTAGACAGCCTTAACCTCAAGGCTTTACTTTGTTCCAAGAGACAGGGTTATCAGTCATATTATTTCCTATAAAAATAAAAAGAACTAAGAAACAGAAAAAATCATAAGACTTAACATTCAAGGATATGACAAGAGGCTACTATTCTGATTTTGTAAGCAGTTTTAAGTCATCTGAAGCAAAATATCATTCACCTTGAACACTCAGATAGTATTTTCAGTTTCTACAATAGCCTACGATTGTTTAACTCATGGTGAATTTCTGAATTATGTAAACACACAAAGATAGGGCAAAACAACAAACAAACACTTAAAACTATTTATACAAAAACCCAAACAGACACAAATCCTGAGCGCCCACTTGAAGTAAGTAATTTATTTGTTGTCGTTAATCCACATGTGATTCATTGGATTAAGCCAATCATTGCTTTATCCATATTCAGGGTAATTCCATAAAGTTATACAGATATTTTCCACTGTAATGATGAAAGAAAACCAGCTATCATTTAAATTCTGCGAGTCCTCTTCCTAAAAGAATGAGTAAATGATATTGCTGGTAACACTATTGTATTACTAGCAGTGAAAATTTGGAAGAACATTTAGATTAACAAAAACCTGGGAAAGAATAAACAAAAAAGATGTTTATTGCATAACAAGATTGGAAGAAGAGCATTCATTGTTATGAGACATTGTGATAATAAATTCTTAGCCAGTTTCTTGTTCAGTTAAACTAGATTATTTCAAACATCCTCAGAAAATAGGGAAAACCCCGCCATTGGAGGTAACTGCACACAGCATGTCATGGCTAACTGTTGAAGTGAGAGCTGAGACAAGACTGCCATAACATACCTTAGGATCTACATAAACAGGAAGGGCTGGAGAAAAAAATAATTGGCACACATACATACAAAATTATAGTAATTTTTGAGTTCCCCCCAACACACACCCTTCTTTTTGCTCACCAAAAAGTCACTTGCAAAAACTACTTAACTGCAGCTTTGATCATTTTGATGAGTAAGAGCATTTTTATTCTAAAAGTCACTATAAAAAAGCTTTATCTTTGACATAAAGAACCTGAAATCCCTAGAAAGACACCGCTTGATGTTTTCTAGTAATTTTCTTTTAGGAAAAAGACCTCTGTTATTCCTGTACTCTAAGCTTCACGAATTTACTACGAACAATAATGAAGTGCCCCAATATCCCTGAGGCAATGACTTTTCTGTGTATTCAAGGGTCCCATATTAATTCTCACTTTACAAAATCTAATACTGAAAGAAATAGACCCTCAGATTTTTTACTACTACATGTAAAATAAGCTAATCAAACAAACAAAACCCCATCTACTTTTTCAATTTTCATTATTTACATTGAGATTAAAAATATGTATATATCTATTTATTGCAGTGTTTAAATTTCATGAAACATAGTCATACTTCTACTTCTATTGCTAATGTAGAAACTGAACACGAAGGCCACCAGAAGGATCCTGTTTACTTAAATGCCAATCTGGTGCTCTCTTCACAATTCTATCCATATCCTCTCTCCTTTTCATTCAATTCTGCATATACAAAATTGAGATATTCAGTAGAATTGAAACACTTGTCTATTAGAACATGTTCTTTTAACAATCAAAGAGCAATATTTACCTTTTCTTTTCCTCAAAAATATTTTTTTTTTATTTTAATGTTAAGTATATTGGCAAACTTGTATTCTGCTCTGGAAAGCTGTTCCAGAACATTTTAATTCAATTCTGCTCGTTACCATCCTATCTCCCTAATGCCATTTAACTTATTTGCTGCATATCACTGTTCTGTGGCAAGGAAGAAAAATGGGCCAAGGAGGGAATACATGACCTGTTCATGATGCCACAAAAGTCGTTAAGCAAATTGAATCAAGGTTTTCTCATACCAGATCCCAAGCTCTTAAATGTATTATTTTGCGGAATAATTTAAGTTCACTGTTTCACATCATGCAGATATTCTTGAACTGAAGAAACCACTCATATTCCATGACAAATTAGAATGAAGAAAGATATTATTTTTTTCAAAGAAAAAAAATAAATTATTCAAAAATTTCTTTGCAATTTATATTTCTTGTTAAGATTTTGAATTACCAATTGTGAAAGTACCCAAAGCAAGCACTTCAAGAAATGGCAAAACATCCATTTGCACACTTTCAACTTTTAGTGATTCCTACTTCCTATAAATGTTATCTGTTTCCAGCTCTCTTTTACACAACCAAATGTGTGAGGCTTTTCAGTTGGTAACAAAAGATCTCCTTGCATGCCACCTGACACTAGCTTTTAGCTAATTAAATAATTCCTCTATGAATATTACATAAAAATCAATTATTTAATGGGAAAAAATGCTGAGAGCTAACTGAATTTTTTGAGACAAAGTATGGCCTACAGGGAGGAGAGCTGTAGCAGTGCAAGTCTTATAGCAATAGAGGATGAGCCAGCCATAAATCTTCCTGCAGGTCTAAGGAAGCACGTTCTGCAGCAGAAGGTTGCCGTTGGGTAGATTAATGCAATGTATATTCTGCCCTGAAGCTGCCAGTTCCTCCTAGGTTCAGGGTATTTCCCTTGGGGAAATCAGAACTATCAGGAACATCATCTCCAGTCCTGTCCCCCCAGCTCCCCCCCTCCATACACATTGTAGCTCCTGCCAGGGACTCTCAAAATCAGGGGGAAAAAAAAAAAAAAAGTTAAAAAAACCAAGAACCAACCCTCACCGCAAACTCACAAACGGACCAGCCACAGCCCACTACAAAAATACTTCCTGGAACCACGAATGCACCCACACAAATGATACCTATAGGAGAATATTTTTAATTTTATCTTTCCTTGTTTTTTTATAGGCTTAATAACCCCATAATAAAATGTAAGGGCTTAATTTTATATGGAATTGAGAAACAGGACATGACAACAGAGGAAAGCTTATGGTGAATTTGTCTGGTTATCACCAGAGACTAACCTATTAATTTTCTACTGGCCAGGATCTGCAAAAGTATTTTGCATTGTGCATTACAACTTAAGGGTTTAACATAACTTAATACAGTTATTATAGGAATGTGCTCATACCAATTAGAAACAATGCATGAGAAAATCCAAGAGATAAATATAATTTCAGGCTCCATATCCATAAATATACACTAAACTCTGTGCTTTTACTGAATGCCCTTCTAGAAAGGTTTCTTTTCCTCCCTCTCTACAATGAAACAAAAGTGAGGGGAAAAGACATACGCCTGCCTTTCCTGTATTTAATATGGGTTACTGTTGCTTTACATATGTTCTTTCTGTTGTTTCAAGATAATGTTGGCAGAGTAGCATACCTCAACGCTGTTTTTATCACAGTGTGAAAAACACCAGATGTACAAAATTAAAGTTCAAGTTAATCAAAATATTGCTTGACAAAGCAAATAATTGAATTGCACTTTCAATGCACTGTGGTAGACAATAATTAACATGCAGCATCTTCAACATTTGGATACAACTTCCAATTTCCGTTTTAACATCATAGAATGCTGTCTACACATTTTTTAATGGTACCCCTGATAATAATATATTCTGGTTTTAATCATATTCCACGTTGCAGGAAATGAAGCTTGCAATTTTCCCAGGTGCTTACCAAATTACTACTGCAAGCTAATTCTCATTCCCCAAGTTAAGAGTTTCAACACTGTGCACATTAACATCCTGCTTATGTTCTTCCTCTACAACAGAAGGTAAGTTAATATGTGCTTCAATTATATCCAGTTTGTGCATTTATAGCACCCTGTGGGCAGCACTAAGGCGGCTGTAAATGTACTTATCCTGCTTCTTTAATGTTCTACTGTATTACAGGAGAGAGAGAGAAAGAGAGAGAGAGAACTGTATCATTTTATCAAGAGAATCAATAAGGAACTCAACTTCACTGTATTGATTCAAGAGGGCTGCTAAGGTACAGCTCTCTCTTTACTTGCTACAAAAAAGCTTGCTTGAGCTTGTCTTTTATATAAATTCCCCTCTTCTTCACCTATGTGCATGAGCACACACATTATTAAGCCTGTATTTGTCAGCTTTAATAAAATGCACACGAAGTGCATTTCCATGTATTGTAGACACTTTATCTTAAATTAAAATGGAAGATATATTGCACAACTGCCTCTTCTAACTGCATCTATTGACATAATTAAACAATGTCTTAAAAGAAGGCACTCTGGTTTTTCCTAGCTTGTTTATTTTATTGTGGGTCAGCCTGAAGTTTCATAAAATCAGTCCACACTTGCACTCTTATATTTTGATTTTTTTTCTTTCTGTTTCCAATGCAACATTCATCTACTAGTGGTTGACTAAGTGACTGCGTACTAATATTTTGCTTTTTAAGATTTTATTTTATTTGTAATTGTAACCACTTTCCTTCTTATTCTTTATGGAAATGTTCCAGGAGCCTTGACAGGGAGGGGAGCCAAACCAAACCAACCAAAAAAAAGATAAAAAAACCAAACTGTTTTTAAAATAAAACAAAACAAAACAAAACCAAAACCAAATTAATTTTAAAAGTGCTATAGCATTTTGGGAAGGAATACAAACCTCTACTGCACTATGGGATATGACAGTTGTATTTCCTGTAGCTAGGGAAGGAAATTTTTATACTGAAAAATTTTGAAAAATATTTGCTCTCATTTTTCATTTAAATAATTTTTACTGTTTAAAATTTCAAAGTGGAAAAATTGATCTCATGATTGTTAACATTTAGATTTTACTATACAAATATTAGATTTAGACAACCTGAGACTTCTCTCTATCCTTCCAATCTTAGTTTACCACATCATAAAAACAAGCAAAGAACAAAACTGAAAACTGTGGTTCAGCAAAAGTGTAATCCTCATTTATGTGTCAGACTATACCAGGAGTTTATACCAGTAGAATTTTTTCAAGAAAGGGTACGATTTGAGAGGTGATCTTACTGGGGTACAGATTATATACGTGACTACATTAACAGTTCCTTCTCTAGTATGTTTTCTCCACTTGCAAGAATTACATATACATAGGGTGCCTCTTTTCACTTATCATTGTTAAATAGGCAAGTGATCCTCGCAAGAATCATATTAAGACTATTTTCAATCTTCATGCCTTGAAAAGTGTCCTGTCTGCATGAAGTTTGTGTGTGACATCAAATTCAATCAAAAGGACATGGATTCCTTTTTTGTGCTCACTTCTTCTTCAGAAGTCCTCAGGCTTGGCGTCTAAATGTCTACAAAAATTCTAATATGCACGTTTAATGCATCACCACATGAATTCATTACAAATCATTTTTAAACAAGTTTTGGTTTTAAGCTTCTAAATTCTTTCTAAAGTTTATCATATTGATTTTCTTCTCCATGACTACAGACATTCTGAAGCACTGTAGAAGCAAACATTACATAAACATGTCTTGGACTTTCTGATCTAGCAACCTTCGAGTTATGTGCACCTTCAAGTCAACCAGAGGCAAAAAACCAGTTTGTCCCACAAGGCTAGGACAAAGGTAGAGACAGAAAACCTCAAGATTTTCCTCTGCCATAGACCCAAGAAACTCTGATATGCTAGCTTCTGCTCTTCCTTGTTGACAATTTCCAGCTCATCTTTACAGGAGATACTGTAAATAACTGTGCAAAAATATATGGGTAGGTAGAGATCAAAAAATATATTCTTTTTTCCCCCTTCTTTAGGTGTCTTCTAAAGATGTCAACTGTCAATGGTTCTTAAAGCCAGATAAGCTCAAAACACAGAGTGCTTGTTCCTATATATGCTACTTAAGTCTCATTTTCCCGTGTCCTTACTGAATGGTAACACAGAAGGTTTTGTAAAGGTTTCAATTAAAATAAAATCAATTAAATGAAACTAAATCAGTTAAAGTCAATGAATCTGAAACACCAGTACTGGCATACCTCTTACCTAAATAAAATTCCAAACTCCAATGGATGTATGAGGTCCATATTGAATCCAAAAAGATTCAGTAGCCCATAGTTTAGCAAGTAGGCAGAGCAGAAGAACAAAATGTGCCTGCATACTACAATTGGTAAAAAGACATTTAAGAAATTAACAAATATGTTAATTTCTATTATTTTTTATTTGATCAGGAGCTTCAAAATAATTTTTAGGTATTAAGAAAGATGCATGAGAAATACATCATTTGGTTATCACTCTTCAATATTTTTTTTTTTTTTTTACATTTTCATTTATGCATTCAAGGAACAGGATTTATATCATGATATTCATTGCCACGAAAGCAAAAGTTCAAAATAAACAATATGGAGGGAAAATAAGAGTAGTATTCTTGCATTCTAAGTTCAATCACTTACTACTTTTACAAACTAAATTTAAGGTAGCCTTCTCATTGAATTTTCTGGGGCTACACTTATAGAAACAATGGAGAAAGGTAAGCAACCTAAATCACTGCTCAGAGGATGAAACATAAGTCCTTATTTAGACTAACCCTTGAACAAGTCTTTTTTTTTAATTAATTCTCTACAGAGAAACTAGCTGTACTATTATTTTCAAACAAGTTCTAGTTTGTAAATCACCACATCAACTTTCATATAAAACAGCCTTTCTTTTAGAAGGGAGGGAAAGACAAAAAGAACAACAGGGGGGGCGGTGGGGAAGCATTGTGGTTATTCTGATGCTGCCTTCTTTGGGGAAGCTTTATTAGTACCAACCATCAGTACAGATGATGCAGCCACAGTAAATAGATCACAACAGAAAAATTGGCAGCCTATGTCAACTACATCTGCCTCCATACCCTATTTTGACATTCTCAACACAAACTGGCCCAAGAGACTCCAAACTGTGGGGACCAAAGTGTGACATTAAAAGGGGTTAATTTTGTTCCTGTTTCGTGGCCCTGCCAATGGCCTCCACTGAAACCGTTCTGTTTTGGAGCCCTGCCGAGGGCTGTCTCTAAGACTAAGTACTGTCTGTTTCAGAGTCCTGCCAAAGGCTTTTCACTGAAACAGCAATGCAAAGCTGAAAAGATAAATGGCTTCCTCTTTCAGAGCCCTGTTAAGGGCTTTTCACCGAACCGGTTCAACATTTGCCCATTTCAGAACCCTGCAAAGGACCTTCACTGAGACAGTTTTGCAAAGCTGAAAAGATAACTGATTTATTGAAGTGGCAGATACAACAGATTCAGAATTGCCATTGATATTTGTACTAGCTGCAATAGTGCCAATATATTATAATAATGCTAGCAAGATAAAATAAATGAATAAACACTATCCCAGGTGTTCTCCACCAAGAGGTGAAGGTGCAGTGTTTACCAAGAAGATACCTCCGTCTTGGTAGAGGAACGGGAACAGAGCCCATCGGCTGTCTCTTCTAGCTTCCAAGTTTCTTCTTCCTTGGAGAGGTCTGTCTGAGATACTCTCCTCATATATGCCTTATATCCTAACCTTATCTGTTTCCCTCCATGGGGTGACTTCTTAGCACAATCTGGGTTCAAAGTCAAGTGCTGTAGTCATACATGTTCTTTTAGCTCATTATCATACACAAGGCTGTCAACTTCAGTATCCATTTGACAGATAATTAAGCAAAAGGTCTCACTGTGGGCACTGCAGCCTTCAAGTTTCTGTACTGAATCTGTTTATCTGCTTATTCCTGCATTCCTGTAATTTTAAGCCAAAACAGGACCATCCTGCCACCAGAAGACTTCCTCCTTTGGCTGTTTTTTACATCAATCTCTGGTTGGAACCAGAGATAAGCAGACACCAGTGTTTTTAACCTTTTATCTACCAAATTCCCACACAAAGACACTTGGTACAGGTCTTAGTAAGTCCCACTAGTTCAGGAGAATCTGCAGGTTGGGTAATCAGGTGACAGTTCTTACATTCACCATGCTCTGAAATCATAAATATGGAAATTATTTAAAAAAATAGAATCTTTGTCTTTTAATGAAATAGGAAAATGTGTTCAATGTTGCTGGCAACTTCTCACTAAGAGTTGGAGAAAGTAAGGGTCAGTTCTTTAACAGTTCAGTAACAAAGCAGGAGAAAGAAAATAAAATAATTTGTAAAAGACTGGTTGACTACCTCCTGTAAGATACTGTATTTCAGTGCGCACTAACAGGATTTAGAAATTCTTATCATCAATCTGTTGTGCATACTTTGCAGTTGTTCTTTGAACAGGTCAGCTGTTGACACCAATGGCAACATAACAATTTGAAGAAATAGAGAAAACACATCCCATTATCCACTCTGCACAAGATACCCAGGAATGCTTCTTGAACATAAACATGTCATCCATCAGTTCTATGGTCATCCAGAATATGTTAGCTTAAAAAAATATGATCTATTTATCAAAGGTGGTCCTTTACAATAGCTTTTATATATGCTGTTCTGAATTCTCTTAGAATGTTTTCTCATACAAAAATTGGAAGATTAAGCTATTATTATATCAAATCTTTTCTTTACTGTAATACAGTGGTAATAGGCACAAGAGCTGTTACCTAGGTTATGATAAATGGATATGTACCAGTGGAATACATGCGCACAACTACCATAATGAATCTAATTTTGTGTGTGTATAAACACATATATATATGTATACACACATACACGTAGAAGCGTTTATATGTATAGATAGACTCAGATACCATTATTGATATATACTGGTTTATACAACAATATCCCAGCATATCTGTACAAGCAGCACGTTTTCTACTTGAGAACTTCATTCATTCCTGTGTCCAAACCCACTTTTTTTCTGATTTGTCTTTTTACTACTTATGGAAACAAAGGCAAGGCAGATGACGCTAACGCTTTTAGATAGTTATCTTGTGCTTGTGTTTATCATAAAAAGGAATACACTCTGCACACACTCCTTCACTGTATAATCACTACATTGTTGGCATGATGGGTCCCTGAGCCTGCCAAACCATAATGTTTCACTTTTTCCTCATAGGAAAGAACCCCAGAAGGCTAAGTGAACTCAAAGATATTTTTTCTTTCTTTTTTTCTTTTTCTTTCTTTTTTTATTAAGAGAAAACTCAGAATGGGACTTGTCTTCTTGCAAGCTGATGCCTTTCTGTCAAGTCTGCTCAATACAGGAGTTGTGCAACTTTTTCTTTGGTGGCTGCAAATTCAACAGTCACTTCTGGGTGTCTAAAAAATAGGTTTTGCAGTCTGTCACCTTGAAGGATGGATTACATGACTCTTACCTGACCACTCTCTCTCGTACTGCAGACTTCCAGCTCACCCATGACATCCCAGTTCCCTGTTCTGCAACATGCTGTGAAGACTTTCCCTTGTGAGAGCGTTCTCAGGAAAGAAACAATTTCCCTTTCCCTTCTTGTAGCTCAGCCTAATTCAGCCTGGTAGGACCCAGCCAACAGGCCCCCTTTCTGCTGATACTGCAAGGAGCATAACGCCATAACATACAACACAGAATAATGAAGTACCATCCATCGCAGAGAGCAGTTTGTCAAAATTTACTAAGTTCTGTGTTTCTAACTTAACAAGTGAAGGGCAATGTCCACAGTATTTATATGCTGAAGAGAATATTTTAGTACTCCCTTGAAAAAGGGACATTTGGCACAAAGTAATGGATTTGTCACTGACAGGTAGTTAGGTATTCATAAGCAAAAGAATCTTTTGGAATATCTGATCTTTAGCAAAACTTCACATCATTAAAGCACTGCTTCGAGTTTGATTTCACCGTCCTTGTTCAATCCCTGTTTTCACTAACACGGGGATGTTTTTCTTTTTTCCTTTTTTTTTTTTGTTTCTTCTGGATTTTTAAAAACAGAGTTAATAAAAGGCATGGCTCAGTATTCAACATTTATTTCTCGTTTTTAAGACATTCCAGTAGATTTCAATCAGCCCCTGTCAGAAGTGCAGTCAGTGACACAAACACATTATGTCTTAGCAGACTGACAGACGTTGACACTAGCCAGATTCTCTGCAGTCAAGGGAACACTGAATGCTGCATGTGGGAGCAGTCAAAACCTTTTATGGACTGGGGTAGAGGTGGTTAACACATCAATCACAGCAAAGAGCAGTGGTGTCTCCCTTGTCCTCTGAAAATGATTAGCCAAAATATTTTTTAATAAGCTGGCTCTTGATTTCACATCTTTTGAAAGAACAAGGAGATCTTTCATATCTCCTTAACTGCTACCACTGTGTCTCGTGTCACAAGATTTCCATCTTGGACACATACTTCAGCCTTAACCAAATACTGCCTCTCATTTTTCCATATTTTGACTGAAAAAAAGAATGGAGGGGAGAGAAGGGAAGTATATTTTCAGAATCCATGTCTGTTCCATAATTTACCCTGTTTTACCATTACACAGCTTTTACATTTCAGCTAGAGAAAAACGGGTCTACAACACAGAGGAAGCACTGGTAGAACTTTCACAATAATATTAAATAAATAGTTAACTTTTTTGCAGCTGTGTCAACCCAAATCTTAAAAATTATATTTTCTGTTTTCCCTATAGCAATTATGCCATGCAATGACATGAAGAGGGCAGAAGATTTTTTATGGCAATGTGGGTATAATTTTGATGAATAACTGGAAGACTTATTTTACCAGAATGTCAGTTGAACTTTTAAGAACTGCTAGAATAATCTTCCCTTCTCTGTCTTTTCCTTTGTACTACAGATATTCAAGATAAGGAAAAATGATACATTTTAATGCTTTATGAAGTACTTTGAAGGAAACAGAAAAAGTAGAATAAAGATGATTTTAAAATGGTCTGTTAAATTTGTACTTCTAGAGTATTTTTTTTAAAATGAAGATCATTAGTACTTTGTTAAGTTCATAATTTTTCCTTGTTACATTAGGATTATTAAGTATAACATCATTTTTCACTGGAATATGTGGCACAATGCCAAATCATAAGCCAAGCCAAATGGAACACACAGGGAGAGAGAAAGGAAGACATACTAACAGAGGTATTTCTTAATAATGGAAACCTAGCAAAAGAGGCATCAAATTTGTCAGCAGAACTGCAGATATGACTCTATCAATAATCCATGGCACTTTTGTATTTCCCAGCTGAGGCTATTATACAGCTTTAGATGACAGCCTGCTTCAACTTCATCATACAATCCACTGGGACAGAAACTCATAACTGGCTTTCAACATAGATCCTTCATATAAAGGGTAATAACTGCAGTCAGTCAGTGTAGTAAGATTATCAGAGAGTGCAGCAATGAGCTGCAAAATGTGGGAAAGACAGCCTGACAGAAACCTGACAAAATAACCTCAGCAGGATAACTCTTTTAAACATCAAGGGGAGAAAAAAAGGTATCAGAAAGATCCCCCACAAAACCTTCCTCAGCACTGTTCAGCTGCTGCTTTTTAATTAAACTTATCTTGACCTATCTTCAGACATTAGAGAAAATGAATAATTAATCAGAAACTTGAGCTACTTCAAGAAAGCAATAAAGACACTACAGAAGGTTTTATCTGTACTGATGAACATTATTGATATTCTTGCAAGTTCATTGATTTCCAACAGCAGATTTCAATAGGACTGTCACTGTGACATAACATTATTATCTAATAATGTATCTATGTGATGTACATAAAAGAAACTTAATTGAGTCTATTAAATGATCAAGGGCAAAAGTTTCAAAACCTTCTACATGGCTTATTTAAGATCCACTATCCTATTTTCAGAGGTTCAACATAAACATTAGTCAGAGACAGATAACTTAATTTCCAATTCCTGAACTCCTTCAAAATTTACACAAAATTTTTTTCTGCATTTGTTTTGATATAGGCTGGCTTTCACATCCAAGTGGAGACTTACAGGCCTAAGCTTGTGCAAACTGCCATACATGATCAGAGCTGTTTAATGGTAAAGTTTTGATTGTAGGTATAGAGGTAGATAAATTCTGCTGGCATCCGGTCAGAAGTGGTGCTCCCTGGGGCTCAGCGTTGGGGCCAGCTCTGTTTAATATCTTTATCACTGATCTGGAAGAGGGTATAAAGTGCACCCTCAGTAAGATTGCAGATCACACCAAGTTAGGTGGGAGTGTTTATCTGCTAGAGGGTAGGAAGGATCTACATAGAGATCTGGACAGGCTGAATTGATGGGGCAAGGCACATGGTATGAGGTCCAACAAGGCTGCGTGCCGGGTCCTGCACTTCAGTCCCAACAACCCCAGGCAGCGCTACAGGCTTGGGGCAGAGTGGCTGGAAAGCTGCCTGGCAGAAAAGGACCTGGGAGTGCTGGGCAACAGCTGGCTGAATATGAGCCAGCAGTGCGCCCAGATGTGAGAACTGCCAAGGAGGCCAACAGCATCCTGGTTTGTATCAGGAACAGCGTGGCCAGCAGGGCTAGGGAAGTGTTTGTGCCCCTGTACTCAGCACTGGTGAGGCCCCACCTGGAATCTTGTGTTCAGTTTTGAGCCCCTCACTACAGGAAAGACATTGAGGTGCTGGAATGAGTCCAGAGAAGGGCATCGAAGCTGGTGAGGAGTCTGGAGCACAAGTGTTATGATGAACAGCTGCGGGAACTGGGGTTGTTTAGCCTGGAGAAAAGGAGGCTGAGGGGAGACCTTATCACTCTCTGCAACTACCTGAAAGGAGGTATAAAGATTCGTGCAAAAGTTCACTTGATACCCATTTTTGCCCAGGAAAAAAGTATAACCTAAAACTCATTTAATTTTTTGTCTGATCTGATTGACATGGGAAAGAAACCAATAAGCATAATGAAGGTCTTGTTCAGATCCTTGCTTATAATTGCTAGAATTCCAAATTGTTTGAAATAATAATTCACAAGTATATAATTAAATTTTAATTATTTCCTTTCAGTAATATTATTCTCCCCCAAAAAATACTATGATTTTGCTTATTTTTTAATTTTATCTGCTTTGTTTTCAGAAATCACAATTCTATTTCAAATATTTTCACAAGAAAAATATCTTAAAGAGCCCAGGAAATAACTGTTGTTTCTCTTAACACCTTTTCAATACCTCCCAATACAGTTCTATGAAACTAACCTCATTTTAATGGTGTTTGAGGGGGAAATGTAATGCAAATATCTTGGGACTGGGAGTATTCCTTCTTTTCTTCTTCTTTTTGTTCTTTTTCATATTTATCTGTTAACAGTGCTGAATAACTGAATAGCTAGCATGGTTATGTTACATTTGGAAATATATTTTTGTGGTATATTGTATTTTTTAAAAAGTTATAGGTAAATGCAGTAATTTAACCATGGCAAAAACAACAAAAAAAAACCCAAACAAAACAATATAGCAATAATTAGATATTAATAATGTAGGTTTTAAGAGTAAGGAGTCAGTAAAATTTCATCCTGAGGGTTTAGGATTAAATGCCATTCTACTGCTGTAGAACACACACAAGAGGGATTTCTATTCCCTGTTCAGTCCTTCTCATACCATTTTGCAAGGGAACAAGAGAGAACTCACCTAATACTGTTGTGTCACCAGGTAACCAGTATAGATCCATAGTCTAGCCAGTCTAAATTTTTTCTGGCTTTTCATTAATGGTTGTCTGAGGAAAAACATTAGTTTTGAGAATACAGGGAAGAAATATTACTTTTGCTAGGAATTTGCTATTTTCCATTGTGAAAAATCAACCGAGATGTGTTATCTAGAGTCATCCTGACACATATATGAGAATTTCCTCTTTTTAAATGGAACAAGTATTCTTTATTTCATAGTATTTCAATACAATGTTAAACTTTTCTTTCTATTTTTTTTTCTGCTGTCTTATAGGTCCTAATTTCCTATCATCTATTTGCTTGAAAATGCCTTATAACTATTTCTCCTAGTATGGGGAGATTCTATGACCTAGTGTACCATGTAAAATATGAAAGCC
>JAOXJK010000012.1:100310934-100326277 GCA_025774025.1 Xenus cinereus | reverse complement strand
TAGCAGACTCCCAGCACCAGATCTCCCTTGTTAACCTTCCCCTTCATCTTTACCCATAAACACTCAACTTTATCATTACTGGATTCTATCTCCATACAATCAAAAGACTCCCTAACGTATAGAGCCACACCCCTGCCTCTCCTTCTTTGCCTATCCATCCTGAAGAGCTTATAGCCATCCATCACAGCATTCCAGTTATGACTATCATCCCACCATGTTTCTGTGATGGTGATTACATCATAGCTGCCGTGCTGCACAATGGCTTCCAGCTCCTCCTGTTTGTTGCCCATGCTACGTGCATTAGTGTAGATGCACTTAAGCTGGGCACCCGATTTCATCCCCATCCTTGGTCCTTTACCCCCAGGCTCATTACCAGTGGGCCTGGTATTGTCCCCTTCCCCCTTTGATTCTAGTTTAAAGCCCTGTCCATGAGCTTTGTTAACTCTTGGCCTAATACCCTTTTCCCCTTTTGGGATAGGGGTTTTCCATCGTACTCTAGGAGACCCAGTGTCCTATAAACCAAGCTATGGTCTGTGAACCCAAAGCCCTGCTGGTAGTACCAGTTACAGAGCCAGGCATTGATCTGCCTGATCTTTTTGTTTATCTGGTCATCGGTCCCCAAAAATGGAGGGACAGAGGAGATCACAATTTGTGCTCCTGAATCCTTGACTAGCTGTCCCAAAGCCCTGAAATCTTTCTTCATCGCTCTGAGACTTCTCCTCACTGGTTCATCATTATCTATCTGCAAAATCAAGAGGGGGTAATAACCCGAGGGCCATATCAGGCCAGGAAGCTTCCTGGTTATATCTCTAACACGGGCCCCAGGGAGACAGCAGACCTCCCTTTGGGAAGGGTTCGGCCTGCATATGGGACCCTCAGTTCCCCTCACAAGGGAACCACCTATAACTATTGCCCTCCTCCTCTTTTTCACAGAGGCAGTCTTAATACTTGGAGCTGGCTGCTTCGGCAACTCCCTGGATAAGCCTTTACCAGTACTTTTGATTCCCCCATCCTCTGTCTCTCCAAAGGCTCGTACCTGTTCTGTACAGGCACCTGGGAAGGCAGGAGAGATGTGGAGGGGACTCTCTTGCTGCCCCGGGCAGGTACCTGTATCCACTCCCCCTCATCCTCTCTTGCTTCCCCTCCTTCTGCCTGGGGACAAGAGGGCAGGGGATCTTCTACCTCTCGTGGAGCCTTCACCTGCTCTTTTTTCCCCTAAGGATGGCAGGGTGTGGCTCCACCAATCGATTTCTTTTTCGCATTCCCAAATGGACCTGAGTCTTTCTGCTTCCTCCTTAAGATCAGCCACCAGGCTGAGCAGATCACTGACCTCCTCACAGCGCGCACAGGAACTGTCTTTGCTCTCTTCCTGCAGGAGCGAAAGACATTCCACGCAGCCTGTTGCCTGGACAGCTGCATGTTTCTGCAGCAGGTCAGTTTGGGTCGCTTTATTCTGCTTGAGCGCAGCCGCGGACCGAGTGGAGACCATCCTGGATGTTTGATTCCGAGTCAGACCAGCCCAGTCCCACTTGCGCTCGCCTGTCACGCGCCACACTCTGACTAGGCTGTAGCAGCCGCCTCACTCGCCTGTCACGCGCCACGCTCTGAATAGGCTGTAGCTGCCGCCGCCTCGCCTGTCACGTGCCACACCCTGACTAGGCTGTAGCTGCCGCCTCACTCGCCTGTCACGCGCCACACTCTGACTAGACTATACCTGCCGCCGCCTCGCCGACCCACCGAGTGTCTGCTCGACCGCGTTCAAATCTCCGCGCGACTCCGGACCACGCCCCCTCGCGCCTGATTGGCTTCCGTCGACCTCCTGGTCCCGGCTCGGGCTGTGACTGAGGGGTCCCTGAGTTCGGAAACCCCTCTCTGTGCAGCGCGATCCAACCCTCGCCTCGAGCTTACCTCTGTTCTCGTCGCCGGTACCGGTGCTGCCGGTGCTGCCGCCGCCTCGCCGACTGACCGAGTGTCTGCTCTGACCGCGTTCAAATCTCCGCGCGACGCCGGGCCACGCCCCCACCGCGTCTGATTGGCTGCCGCGGGCTTCCTGGTTCCGGCTGGGGCTCGGGCTGTGACTGGGGCGTCCCTGAGCTCGGAAACCCCTCTGTGCAGCGTGATCCAACCCTCGCCTCGAGCTCACCTCGGTTCTCGTCGCCGGTGCCGCCGCCGCCTCGCCGGCCAAATCATCAGCTTCTTGGTGCATCTGATACTGTGTTATGTTAGGATAACCATGTCCATAATGTGTCTTTGCCTAACAGTTTCCTCAGTAATGCAGAGACACCTTGAGATTATTGGAAATTTTGGAAGACTTTTACCAGACAATTCATAGATTTCAATAGCCTAGTTAATACCCAGATGTTATCTGGCTTTTGTCTTGGGAATCAGTTGACAAACTTAAGACTGAGGGGTGTGAGGCACACTAGTAAGTACACCAAAGGATACACATCAGACTTGTAAAAATAAGGCCAAGAGACAGCTGAAACTGCGGCTGTGATCTACAGCAGCATCTACCATGGGGGGTTGGACTAGGTGATCTCTATGGTCCCTTCCAACTCTAAAAAAATTCAGTGAAATTCAGTGAAATGCCAGGTCCACAACTGTTGTCATCAGCAAAGATACTGCTTCCCTGATGACCTGATAGCGTGTCTCAATGTTTGTAATGGCAGTTTTGGCTTCAGGTTGAATCTCAGCTGACATTCTCAATTCTCTCTGTGTAGTGCTGATGTCCAGAAATTGCAAGTACTTGTTTTCCTTATCTAGTCAAACTTACAAACCCCTTCCTTCTCATCTTATATTTATAGCATTTGTACTTTTACCAAATAATATCACAAGAGACTCTAAACTCTGTTTCGTGCTTCAAATACCATATCAAAGGAGCATGTCTGGCTTTTCAACGGTTATTCACTGTAGTGAATAAGTAAGTCACAGCCACACAGGAAAGATGACTTCTAATCCACTGACCTAAATGTAATTTCCGTGTTCCTCAAAACTTTTAGTGATCTACCACATGCAACTTTGCAGATGACCCAATGTCTCATCTTAAGTTCCAGGAGTCTCCTAGTTTGTAGCAACTGCAGGATTCTTCAATTAGAATTGTTACAAAGTTTACTAATATTATGCAATAAATTATATACTTTTTAAAAGCTGTACATGTTTCTAGTCAGACAGTTCAGTGGTAGGTACACTACCCAAAAGAGCTTACTTCATGGGCTGACTTCTGTTGATTTTGTTTGTATATACATTTCCCCTTTTGTGATCTGTTCATCTACCCATAATCAAATAATTTAGATTGTAAAAGGCAACTGGAGCTCATCTAGTCCAACCACCTAACCATCTAGTCAAATCAAGACTAACTTAATATCTAGATCAGGTTGCTCACAATCTTCTCTAGTTGGTCTTTAGAAATATCCAAGGGCAAGGAACTCACAGCCTCTCCAGTAGATCACAGAGCTCACCACCCAAATTAGAAATTCATTCCAAGAAATAAGTTTACCAAGACTATTGCTTATGCTCCATTTAATTTTCTCAGTCAAAACTCTGTGATGATCCTGGATATATTTCCATAAAGGAATAAATAAAGTTTTGCCATAGGTTAACAAAGGGCAGATTTACGTTTATAAAGAAATTTTCACACACACTGAAAAGGAGCTCAATTCAAAGATATTAAAATGTATTAAATACACTATAACATATCCTCTACCAGAGCAGATAACCCAACCCACACAGGTGAAATGACAACTGGGAAAGAAATGTATTAGTGAAATAAGTTATCACCTCTGCCTGAAAAAGCTAGGTTACACTATAGGGCACAACTGCTTTTAGTCATTCTTGAAAAGTATGTGAAAGTAAGAGACTGGAAAGAGAAAAGCACCATGAAACATACACTGAAGCAGACAAAAGCCACAGGAAATTTATAGGTGGCTACGTAATTGTTTAGAGCCATTTTAAAGACCTTTTATGTAATTATGTTACGTTAAGAAAATAATATTACAGTCAACCTGCTTTCTTCCACATCTGGTGTTGGGACTGAATCTGTCAACAAGACCGTGCAACCTTTCCCTCTCATCCAGATATGTTCATTAAGCCAATAACTAATAAAGCAATACCCACAGCCGTAGAATCAAAATTATATTTCTTTATCTACAAAAATTAGTGGCAGATAATACCACCCAACATTATACTTATCAATATAATTTGAAGTGTAGAACATGAAGCGTGTTCCCTCTTTATCTTATTTTCCCTTTTTGCATCAGATTCATTCACTAGTGAAAACTGATAGTGATTTGCATAATATTATAGTGCAAATAAAAACCATCTCTTGATTCAGTAGCTGACAGCATACAATTACATTTCTACCTATAAGTAACTTCTGCTTACAATGAAGTTTTAAGAGAAGTAAATGATTTCACTAGTACAAGAAAAAAATAATCTAATTTTCTCTTCTAATTTCCTGACAATATTAGAGGAAAGTATTTATAATGCAGCAATATAGTTCTGCAGAATTAGAAGGAGAAAATAGCTGTTCCAGCTGAACTTTAAGACCATACATCCAGCAAAAGCCTCTGCTTGAAAATTAAAAGTGGCATAAATGAGGTAACAGATAAGGGTAGAATGAGTTGCAGATTGTTTTTGTAAATCTCTAAGTATAACCTGAATGGGTTATACTTCATTCACCAGATAAAGTTATCTATTACCTTATTTTCTAAATAGTCTATAAACCAGACATTTGACTACAGTATATTAAAAAAAAAAAGTAAGCAGTTGATGACTAGTGCAAAATAATAGCAATTTGAACAGTATGGATTATTTAGTTTGTCTTAAGTCATCTGCAAAGGAAACTCATCTTTATGATACATTTGTCTTGTAATGTGGTTTTTTTTTTTATAAACAGGCATCTCTACTCCTGGGAGTTAACTGGCTTGTTGTGTTTATGATGTGCTGCCATGAAGGCAAAACAAGAGATGTGTAGCAATTTTTAACTATGAGTAGAGCATCTTACAAAATAATTAACATGGAAATTTTATCTATAAAGCTTTGCTAGAAGTCATAATTGTGAGTTCGGTTGCATGACCTTCATAGACGCCTTGTGCAATATACTCAGCTGGGTGTTTTAATGTTTTTAATTCATCCTGTCCTATCCTATCCTATCCTATCCGATTTGTGAATTGTGTTCATCTCAACATCCTGGAAAAGCCACTGACCATTTTCAGTTTATAAAAGCATCTAAAAATGATGCCAGAAAAGGTGTAGATGCATTTTAATATCCTTAGATGAAGGAGAATGCTTCAAAATTATTTTACCAGTTAAGAATTAATAAAGCTACACCACATTCAAAGGACAATGTTATTATCTGCATTACTTGCTGGCTGAGCTAGAAATCCTGCTGTATGTTTATTTTATTAAAAAGTTAAAAGTATAGAAAAAAGTGGTCTAAGGGAATTCATTTTTAAGAACCTGAAATTACAATGACAAAGAAAAATGAAAAATATTTGAAATAACTTGAATTAGGGAAGTAAAATATGATTGATTTATTACAAGAGAAAATAGCGTGCATAAACCTAGGCAATGAAAGTGTTTATGTACTTATGATGTACACATGAGAAATACTTCTGTTATGTAAATTAAGGTTTTATTGGAATTTAGAAAAGGCTGATGTTATTTGGCTTGACTCTTACAACAAAATAGGAATGGAATCAGTTCTATGGTGTTTGTAAGATTTAAATTATTTTATTTTATTGTTCTCTTTAAAGGAAGAAAAGCTTTTTAGAAAGGAAAAAGTGTATATTATTTATAACACTGTAGTAGATTGAGGCAGAAAATGCATTTGAAAGAACTATGGAATACTTTAAACAATATTTTGGAATGAAAGGAAAATTTATTTTTGGCCCTTAATGATATTAATAAAGGTTGTGATACTACAAAAACTTGTTTGGGTAGCCATGTGGAATAAAAGGTACAGCATTTACTATCTAAAGCAAAGAGTGCTATATCTATCAATGAGGAATAAGCCATATAAAGAAGCAACTGCAAACAGCCTTACAGTAAATGCAAGACATTTGATTTATCAAGTATTTTATTTGATCTGTTATTCATAGAGAGTGACAAATAAATAAATCTTTTTCAGGTGGTGCTTTCTGATTTATTTCTCTTTCCTGTACCTTTAGTGCTTCTAGATTATTTCATGATTCCCCCCACCCCATTTCTGAAAACCATAAGCAGAAGAAAATAATTTCTGCCCCAAATGGCCGGGCTGGGCAACAGGTATTATTCCGTTCCCTGGGAAGTCAGCTTCTCTGGCAAGGCTCTGATTACTAAGCAATGTTGGTCAGAGTTTGCCTGGCACAACAGGGTGTCCACTAGAGGAGGTGTCTTAACAGAAGGTCTAAAAGCAGAAAGGTTTCAAAAAACTTGTTCTGCATCCTGCCAGCATGCCAGCTAGGTTCAAGAGGATCCAAGGCAGGAGAGCCTATTGCAGTCCAGCCCAGGAAAAGAGGGCTTTGGAGCTACTAACCCTCGCAGACCCCAACAACTGAAGCTCCCACCTCCCCTCAAAGGTGGCTTGTCCACAGAACTGTGGCAATAGCATCTTCCCATTCTCCAAAGGAATGAAAGAGAACATCAAACCTTGACAAATTCAGTGGTGGATTTAAAGTTAATGCTGGCATCATCCAGTGGGTTATTCAGATTTTAATTTCTTATTCTGGAAGATTCTATTAAGTGCTTACTGTATCCTGAAGTATGTCTGAAAGTCAGTCAAACTAAAAAAAACCCTACCTATTGATTCTGACAGCCCTTTCCAAAACTCCAAGATGTTACTGCAATATTTCCTTGGAAAGAGTTATTCTAAAAGCCAGAAGTTTGAGGGAACTTTAATGTGTTAACAGTGAACAAAGGAAGGAGCTCTGAAAGGATAAGGAGCAAATGGTGATCGGTTCTTTTTCAGTTAGATTAAACACATTCCTTACTCTTGAGGAGTCAAAGCTCGAAATAATGAAGCTTGTGATGACCCTAAGAAAAAGGAAGCTTTCAAGGCACCAAAATCATAATGTAATCAACACATACTTCTATTTGTAGATTATCCACAATACAGTATAATGGATTTACTTGGAAATCTACACATAATGAATGTTTCCTGGTACTGTGTTTAGCACCTTTTCTCTTGTCAACATGTCAGGGATTTATGCAGGGAACATTTAATAATGATAAAAGTGGTTCTTTGCATAAAATTTTCATGCTACAAAGAGAGACCTCTGATATGACCCTCCTCTTCTCCCCCTTCTCCAGTATTTTGTATTCTCTTTTATCTCTTTTCTATTTCTCTCTGTGATCAGCACTTTATCTATCTGTCAGATCCCAGTTAGAAGCCGCAGAAAAAGTTTTTTTCTGAGTTGCAGACTGAAAATGATCAAGACCTTCCTCAATGAAGCACACATTTAGATGCTGGAATCTAGCAAACATTATCCTTGTCAGATTTGCTTGTCAAATATTATCTTTGTCAAATGCATGGTCTCTCACAGAATTAATCGTCTATAACTCACAAAAGAATTTAGTCCATAAAACTTGAGCTGATTTCTCTTTTATTTAAAGGCAGAGGGAGAACGTAGAAGAGATTCTCTACTGCTAGCTAAGATATTTTAGCAATCATATCTTCCCCCAATATTTGTCTCCTACTCCACCAGCTTTAGAAGAAAAGGATTCCTAGTTTGCTCATTTAATCTATTTGACTGAAAGAAATGTGTGTGTTGGAAGGGGCAGGGGGAGCAACACAGGGCCTAGCTGGGACAGAGTTAACTTTCCTCCTAGCAGCTTGTATGGTGCTGCTTTAGATTTATGAACAAAACAATGCTGATAACACACACGTTCTAGCTACTGCTGCGTAGTGTTTGCACAGCACCAAGGCCTTCTCTGTTTCAGGCTGACCGCCCTCAGTGAACAGGTTGGGGGCTGCACAATAGGTGGTGAGGGGACACAAGCAGGCAGATGACCCAAACTAACCGGAGATATTCTATTCCATATAATGTCATGCTCAGCAATAAAAGGGAAAACAAGGGGGCTTAGGGAGGTTAGCCGTCTTTTGCTTGGGAACTGGCTGGGCATAGGTCTACCTGTGGGAGGTGGTGAGTGATTGCCTTTGAATCACTTGTTTTCTTTTCTGTCTCTCTTATTCCACTTATACTTTACTTATTGATTTTTCTTTTTTATTATTTTCAATCTCAACCCCTGGTTTTCTTGCTTTTACTCTTCCTTTGCTCTTCCCCTGTCCCACTGAGGATGTGGGGGAGGAGTGACCAAGCATCTGTGTGGTGCTTAGCTGCCTACGCGGGGTTAACTCACAACAGGGGGGGACGGGAAAGAAGTCTGTCAGAGATCTGGTTCCCTCCATTTAAGGGTAAAGAAAAGGAATATATTGAAATGTTTTATTAAATGAAAAAGGTAACAACTACTTCAGCACTCCAACCGTGACTGACAGTTCCCATTTCAGCCCAGCCTGCAAAGGCACTTGTCTTTGCCTTGTTGAACTGTGGTTATCTGCCAGAAGCACATTAAGGAACAACATCAACCTTATGGTCACACGTACTTTGTTCTTTTCTCTTTTATCTACAGAGGATAACATAGCATGCATAGCAAAGTAATGCAAATTAAGCATTTTGGTTGCTTAAATTCTGTTTGTTTTGTGTTTTGAAAATGAGACGGTAGCATAAGCGACAGCTACATGGGAATTTATGCTGTATCCCGAAGTCATTTTCATAGCCACAAGAATTTAAAGAGAACAGAACTTAAAATGGCAAATGTGATTAGTACTTTTATTAATTTAATAAGGTGAATTTGCAGATGATATGCAGTCTTCCTGAGCTGCGTTCTATGGACATGTCAATACAATTCCTACCATTTGAAACATCTTACTTTACACATGCAAAATTCATTTCTGTGAGCAGTCACCACCATGCACTTGACTTCTGTTCTTCTGATGAGCTCTCCTTCTAATATCCTCATCTCACACATTTATAATGGAGATGGAAGTTTCCACAAAAACACCTCTCTCCTTTGTACTATCAACAATCAAACAAAAAACTATTTGAGGAAATGTATTCAGTAGATTCTTTACAGTTGGAAGTCTCTATTTATAGAGGTTTTTTTTAAACAGCTATTACTCAGTTTCAACACTGTATTTATATAAGTCATGGCCACTCATCAAGAAGTTGAACATAGTGGACAAGTTGAATTGTATCTCTTTTCAACAAAGCTCACTTTCTGGTACGCAGCAGCTAACTCCATGATTATTAACCTGTTTACAAGAAGATCAAGAATGTTTATATATCTAGTTACAAAGAAATTTTTTCCCCTCACATTCCTGTCCTGGTGTATTAATTAATATATGGATATTAATTTGGATATATCAATAATATAGGGATGTTAATTTGACTAATATATGGCTATTAATATAGATATTAATATTTCTAGAGAAAGCTAAGCTACAAAAAGCTGAGGAAAAAAATCAGTACCTTGACACTGTGATCAGCACTTCCAGGATTAATATTCATTTGTAACAGACAGTTTTGCGAAAGCTTCAGAGAAAAAAAAAAAAAAAGTAATCCAAAAACCCACCTTGCTCACTCTTAAGGAGCAGCTTGGAGGTCTCCTAAGACAGTGATGATATGGCCATTGCATGCAATAAAAGCACTATGTATGTATTTGACACAACATAAATAAAAGATCACCTAACAGAGTTCCTTTTGAATATAATCAACTATTTATATGCCCCACCATCCCCTGCATATCAGAAATATGCCTAGTAACATGATATCTGACTCAGTCTGGTGGGAAAATTTGATAGACATGTTTTCTAGAGTGTAACCCAGGTAAATAAACATCAGCAAAACCAGTAACATTTCTACTACTCCCTGTTTTATTAATTTACCTCAGTTCCCCAGTCAAAAATCAAGATGAGTGAAGATTTCTGCATCAATTTTATGAGAAAAACTCTTTGGAGTATTTGCAGGAGGTTCTTCAAGTACTGCCATAAGACAGTCAGTCAATAACACCCAGATATCTTCTGACAGCTTAGTCTTCATTGTACTCTGCGCTTCTTTGTGAAACCAAGAAACTAATGCCAAGCTTTCTTCTAGGAAGAGGAATAGGATTTGTTTAAACAAATTAAATACTAATGACTAGTCATTTTTCTTTTACATGTATTCACTTGACTACTTCTCATCCTCACTGTGTTTCCATACTGAGGATGAGTTTTTTACATCCTGTTTAGGAGACCCAGAAAAGCATTCACAACCCAGAGAACCGCTGTAGTCATCTTAACCAGCCCTTGACTTCCTATGGCTACTCAAACATGATGCTGTTGTGCCTGTGGCTACCCAGTTCTGACTTAGCTGGTCAGTACTTCAGTATCCCTCTCACCACTGAACACCCTGTTTTAGAGTAAAATCCTACGCACTCACTCATCCACACAGACAATGTCTGGTTTTGCAAATAGGACAGTCTATTGGGAAGTGGGTCTGCAGAGGAAAACAGATGACACTGCAGAACTAAACTCTAGATATGTTTGTTTCAGAATATACATGATTAGCTGTAGTCTGAGCCAATGGGCTGAATACTCTTTAGCAATTGGAGGGCATTAGACGTGCTTCAGAAATGTATATGCCATATTATTTCACACAGAAGGAACATAGTTTTCTGGAAGTGCAGACCATTCCCTAAAGCAAATCAAATCAAATCATGGTTGTTTGGAAATTAGCTTCAAAATTTCAGTCCTCATATGAGCACTAATGAAAATGTACCGGTAGTATAAAGGTTAATTCACACTTCAGTTCCACTTCAGGGTGAATTGAATAGACCTCTGGCTAAAAGCAAGCCTTAAAATGAATCATAAGAGGAAAGTTTCCAGGACTCTGTTGTTCTAATTGTTCCAGCAAAATGAGCTCTTTTCCAGGGAAGGAAAAACCCAAAACCAAACAAAACCAAACACCCACCTTCCCTCTTCTCCCCAACTTTTCTCACCCACCTCCACCCCCCCAAAAAAAAACCCCACCTCTCCTGCAAATAAAAACAAACAAACAAGCAAACACCCACACTTTGAACCAAGGTTAATTTATGCTTTTATAGCCTTGATAAGGGTGGGAGCAAAGGATGAAAAGTTGCACTGAGTATCCGTGCTACAGAGAACAATGAGCTATTTAAAATATTGAGATACCAAGGCAGAGTTTGATTATCCCTTGTGTTCTCCATGTCTTTACCCATTAGCAATTGATTCATTTTCCATTGTTTTGCTATTTGGAAAGGTGGAAGAGGAGAATGAAACACTGATAGGTTGCTATTACATTTGCTAAATTGTTTGTTCACTCATTGCCACCATTTCTGCTCCTATTTCTGAGATAAGGAAAGGATCACACAACCACATTGTTAATAATGACTGAAGGAAGGACAGAATCTCAGTGTTAACATCCTAGGAACAAAGCAGTGGGTGCAATCTCTTCCCTTTGAAAAAATCCAGAAAAAAACAAACAAACAAAAAAAAAGAGGAAAAAAACCAGAGCCATTTAAAATCATAAATATTGTTATCATATATTTATAATATATATCAACATAAGTAAACACTAATACAGAATTATAACACCGAGTATTAGCTCACTCATATGAGTAATCTCAAAGATTCAGGAGAATTACTTACTGAAATCAAATTTTGCATATATGAAAGGATTTAAAGAGTCTGTATTCCACAGAAGACCTAGGGCTATTATTTCTTCTCCCCTTAACTCCTCTCTTGTTTTCCTTCCTCTTCAAATTATACTTCATTCTTTCAGATGTGTCAGGACTCTATTTTGTTTAAATTATCTAATTCTCACATTGTTTTATCATATGGATTCAGACAGAGGGCCAACAATTACATATACTGTAAGTTATCTAGGTCTGAAGAGGAGTAGTCTCCAAAAGAATCTTTTATACTTACACTATAGAAAGCAAATTCGGTTAATGAAGATATCAGTAGAAAAAAGTTTTCATTAAAACAGGTCAGATGCTAATTATCAGGTCTCGTACAAATCCAAAAATCTGAAATTTTAATGGAGCATGTTGCATTCAATGTCGCTAAAAAAAAAGATACAATTATTGCACTTATACACAGCCTCTCATTTTGGTTTTGTTGCAGTTCTATTAATATACAGAGACTTTTTTTCTGAATAGTCCTACTTACCAGTTCTGTTCAATGTGATAGATATTTCATTGCAAAATTAGCTAGAGTCCTCTTTCAGTGAAGCGTCTCAATTGATCTTTCTGAACATCCTTTGACTTGAAATTCCTATCGAAGGAACTACCTGCCCTTCATCTCCAAGAGATAATTCTCTAAGAGAAAAGAATTGAGATATATTACTTCTTGCTCATTTGAACAGTACAGAGACATCAGTATGCAAATAGGATTAGCCTCCTAAGTAATGGAATTTGAAGACATAGTCTGGTCACAATTCACACTGCTCATTTTTATCTGTGACCTGAGAGGGAAAGCAGAAGAAAAAAAGGAATAAAAAAAATAAAAATTAAGAGTACAAAGGAGCATTGTCCCTTTGTTTGATTTTTAAGAAATCAAAATAACCGCAAGTAGCAGAGTGGTTTTATGCTGGCTTTGTCCAACTACTCCTGGCTGGGAAAGCAACAGTGAGCCACCATGCTGATAAAAACAGAGCTATACCATTTAAGTCTAGAGAGTGAGAGAATCCTGGAGTTTGTTTTATTTATATTTCATAAAAGTGTTTATCAAAACGTTCTTTGAATGTATTACTTCCAATCAAGTTTTGCCTTCTAATATCAAATGCCTTGCTGAGTATGCAATTTCAGACATTAGGCAGAACTTGATGGTGTGTCGTGTGCATTTACAGAATAATGGATTAGTCACTTACCAATGACCAGCCTCATTCAAGTTCATTTGATGCTTTGTTAAAAGCAATTCTTCCAGGTAAGTGGAAGCTGCGACTGCCAGAGCTGAAAATCCTGAAAGCATTGCACATCAAGTGTTACCACAGCATTCCCTGCCAAAAACATTCTTAAACAGGGCAGTATTTGTGTTCAGTCACATCTGTTAGAAGCTAAAGACCAAGCACAGCTAATTCTTATTCCTAAGAGAACATTACCTCATCAATAATTTCTAGGAGACTTTCATTTCAGTTACATTTTATGTCCATCAGGATTCTTAAATTAAAAACATCCAAATAATCTGTGGACACAGCCAAACTGAAACTAGCTACTCATGAATATATTACTTAATAGTCATCCCTCTCCAACAACCACTTTCCTTTTGTTATGCAGCTTATGTATCTGTACTATAATCTATTGGATAGCAACACACATTCAGGAATACACTGGTGGATCATTAGAGAATATTAAACACAAGAGTAACCAACCTCAGTAAATGAACTGGCCCAGATTTTTCTTGCATAGCTCAATTTGGATAAGCACTAAAAGTAGTTCAAGGATAAAGAAGCTGTAGTTTCCATAAAACTTCAGTATATTAAATTGCTTCAGATGATTGAATATACATGAAAATTGTCAAAAAGGAGAAAAATAGGTGCTGTATGAGACACACTTTTTAATTTCTAAGTATAGTGAAACTTGGTAACCCTGAAAATTTGTCTTCAAGAGCATTAAGGTCACAGGTCAGAATCTGCAAGTAAGCCATCAGAAAAGAGTTTCACAGGTTGTAGCTCATTGTAAGAAGTGTAGAGGCCAATTTTACATACTCTTGCTCAAATGAGCATGATTGGTTTCTTCTGGTTGCTGGAAGAAGTGGGTAAACATGTCATGAAGTCCCACAAAGGGAAATGCAAAGTCCTACATCTGGAATACAATAAACCCAAGCAACAGTACAAGCTCTGCAATAGGCAAAAAAGGATCTGGGTATCCTGGTCATCATCACAACCTTGGACAAAGGGCAACACACTGGGTTATATCAACAAAACCATAATCTGACTGTGTAGGGCTTGTTGCATTCAAGAAGACTTTCACAGGAGATTTCTTCTAAGCAGCTTCTAAGCAGCATAGATATCTTATGCTTCTCTGTATTTCCTTTTCACAGTATTTGTCAGAGTCAGATGAGGAGCTAGTGGTATGTTCTTGCAGAAGGGATGCTGTGCCTTCCTCCTGGAGCCTTTCATCCAGCACTTAGCTCTGTGATATAGCATCAGTTCAATTGCAGTATCACACTTGTACTTGCTAAGATGGAAGAGAAAAATGCTTCCTTCTAGAGAGCTCAGATTAGATTGCTCTTATAGACTTGCATTCAGGTTTTGTTTGTTTTTTAAATGACTGTAATGATTCTCATCAGTCATCATATAACGCAACATCAGGGGACAAAGGAAATTAATTTTCACTGTCAGAAAAATGAATGAATTACAGACAGCTGTGAGATTTGTAAGGAGAAAGGGGCTGACTCACAAAGAATCTATTTATGGAAATAAATGGGACAGCTGCTCAAGGGATCAGGAACACAAATTGTCTTCCCCTCTATCCCTTCAGTGGCAACCATGAATAAGGAAACTGATGAGGCAACAAGTCAACTCGTGGCTCCGGGACTGGTGTGATCGGCAGGGCTTTGGGTTTTTTGAGCACAGGTGGCTATAGGAGACACCTGGCTTGCTAGTGGCAGGTGGCATACACCTGTCCCAGAGGGGGAAAAGAATTTTGGGGCAGGAGTCAGCAGGGCTCATTGACAGGTCTTTAAACTAGATACGAGGGGGGAAGGGGAGATAACTGGGCCTGTCAGGATTAAACCTAAGGAAAGCATGCCAGGGCTTGAAGGGTACTGCATTAGTGAGGGCTCTCACTCTGACATGACATCTGAGAAAAGTGATAGACGTATACAAATTCCTGCTAGTGAACAATGGGAAAACCCTTTCCTAGAAGGAGAAAAGGGTACTAGGCCAGGAGTTAACAAAGCTCACGGACAGAGCTTTAAGCCAGAAGTTAAGGGGGAAGGGGATAAAACCAGGCCTGCTGGTAATGAGCCTGAGGGTAAAGGGCCAAGGATGGGGGTGATATCAATAGCCCAGGTCAAGTGCATCTACGCTAATGCACGTAGCATGGGCAACAAACAGGATGAGCTAGAAGCCATTGTGCGGCAGGACAGCTACGACATAGTCGCCATCACGGAAACGTGGTGGGATGATGGTCATGACTGGAATGCTGCAATGAGTGGCTATAAGCTCTTCAGAAGGAATAGGCAAGGAAGGAGAGGCGGGGGTGTGGCTCTGTACATTAGGGAGTTGTTTGACTGTATAGAGATAGACTCCAGCGATGATGAAGTTGAGTGTTTATGGGTAAGGGTGAAAGGGAAGGCTAACAA
>JAOXJK010000012.1:100282507-100305537 GCA_025774025.1 Xenus cinereus | reverse complement strand
CACTGGAACAGGTTGCCCAGAGAAGTTATGGATGCCCCATCCCTGGAAGTGTTCAAGGCCAGGCTGGATGGGGCTTTAAGCAACCTGCTCTAGTGGGAGGTGTCCCTGCCCATGGCCGGGGGGTTGGAATGAGATGGCCTTCAAGGTCCCTTCCAACCCAGACCATTCCATGAAAACAAACAAACAAACAAAAAAGAGCCCCATCCGTTTCCCCCATGCAGGCCCTGGAGGTAGAAGGGGTGCCAGGAGGAGGGTGGGGGGTGCAGGGGTTCACCCCAATGACAACAGTGGCTGCATCAGAACCCACTTCCTATTCTTTTAACCAACTTTGCCATCAAAGCCAAACCTCGAAGGGGGAGTCTGCAGCAATTTTACCACACAATTCACATGACCTCCGAAACAGATAAAACCACTATATGCTTAATTAAAGTGGTTGTTTCCACCTTAAACATATTTATTTGTTGTGTTAATTAACACAGGCTGTCCTGCCCACAGGTTCACAATCTGGTTCCCATTTCATCTTATCATTATAGATGATTGAACATATGAATTTTGCTTTTTTGTTGGTGCTTGGACCTATCATTACGTCTCCTCTCACCTGAGGACACACAGTGCTGCTGGGGATTATTTTATAGCACCTATTACTTTAAAAGCAAATTTACTCCCATTATCTCGGGGTAAACACAACCCAACGCAGGTGTCAACACGTTTATTCTAGTAGCACCAAAGAATCCCACATTAGTTCTCATTGTGTTAGGTGATGCGCAGAGAATAAAAGACTATTTCAGCTAAATGTCCTCCTCCCAGAAGTATCAGAGGACCAGTTAACAAATTGCTGCTCTTATTTTCTCCAACAAAAAACTTTTAGGCTGCTAGCACACGTGTGTATTTGAAGGGACAGAGAGGAGGCCAAAATACAAAGCTCTGCAGACTGATTCCTTGTACCTCTAGATGTCTCTGGCTGCCTGCCTCTTGCTCAGCTAGGATGTTTCCCACAAATGTAATCTACTTTTGTAAAGATAAATTTTAAATAACTAAGTGCTGACAAGGGGCAAAAAAAAATATGCAGGAATATTTTCCACATGCTCAGGAACACAAACAACAGGCACCGGTGGGAGGTTTAAGATCCTGCATCTTATGGTCTATCTGAGCTAGACCTTTATCTGTGCTATTAAAAAAAACCACAAGGGAGGCCTGGATTCTGAACATAATAAAGAGTAGCCAAACTCCAGGCAAATATCAGGAGATCTTGTGTTTATATCACCACCAATATATAGAAAACATTACGCAATTTATATAGAGAATAGAAATACACAGAACAGTAACAGCCTAAAGTATAATTCTGCCTCCCTTTTACATGGAGAAAGTTTCCATTTCTTGTTCCACTTGGCTTATAAACATTTTTAGTATTGTAATGTTTACATTTGTGCATGGAGAAATTAAGTCAATTTGCTACATTAATGTTCATATTAAGTACTAACCTGGTATTTCAGCGCCTTGTCCATGCTGCCATATCCTGTGGTGGCTTCATCTGTTAATTAGTATCTTGAAAGCTTAAAACAAGTACCTGCAAGGTATTTTCAGAGGCAACAAGAGGCAGGAGCAGGAAACCCACAACAGTAACCACAGCATATCTTTTTCAGTTTAAAAATAAGAAAAGAGGTCAGAGGAATTAATTCTCACCCTCTGACCAATTACATCATCCTTACCCATGTTTGGGTAACCATGTCAAATCACTTGTAGCACAGCAGAGTCTTCAAAGTATTTCAAGCTCTCACTGAAAATGTGTGTTTATATATATATGTGTGGGGACTCGTACTTTGAAATCTATTCTGTAGCTAATGTTGTTTCTGCTAACAGTAATGGAGTCAAGAAAGCACATTTCTGGAGCATCTTCAACAGCAGTGTTGTGAGTGACAATCAATTAACACCTGCACAACCCTGCTGACAGGCTAATTTAGCCTACAAAGGCTTTATGACTTTGCTGGAAAGAGGGGAATGTATTTACTTGTGCTAATAACATTGCTTGAGAAATCATAAGGGAGTTCAATTTTAAAGTAGCGGGTCAGTCTTAAGCGGCAATTAAGGGCAACAGCATGCTTTATTCTTTATTTTTCCCCAAATGCTGAAACTGAAGGTTAATTTCTTTGGAAACTGCTGGAACAGGGTAAGGGGTAATGCCTTCAAACTGGAAGGTAGATTTAGATTAGCTATCAGGATGAAATCTTTCACTATGAGAGTGGTGAGGCACTGGAACAGGTTGCCCAGGGAAGTTGTGGATGCCCCATCCCTGGAAGTGTTCAAGGCCAGGATGGATGGGGTTTTGAGCAACTTGGTATAGTGGGAGGTGTCCCTGCCTGTGGCAGGGGGGTTGGAACTAGAGGATCTTTAGGGTCCCTTCCTACTCTAACCATTCTATGATAATCTGACATAGCTTCTGGAAGTGCAGAATAGTGTTCTTCAGGATACCGAGAGCTGTCTGAAATATCTACAATTCCTTAAGAGTAAGAGTTGCACAGAAGAGTGATACCCCTTTTTTTACTAGGATTAACCTTATCTAATCTAGAATCACAAAATGGTTGAGACTGGAAGGGACTTCTAAAAATCATCTAGTCTGACCTCCCAGTTCAAAGAAGTGTACACTGCAACCAGTTGCTCAGACTATGTCCAGTCATGTTTTGAGCATCTCCACAGGTGGAGACTCTATAGCCACTCTAGAAAACTTGTTCCAATGTTTGGCCACCCTCATAATAAATTTAAAAAATAATCTATCTTGTGTTTTAGCTGCTGTCCACTGCCTTTTGCTGTGTCACCAAGAAGTGTTTCATTCCATCATCCTTACTTTCTTTCCACTCTACCACCTCCATCATGTATTTAGATACACATTGTAGCCCCATCTCTTTCCAGGCTGAATAATCCCAGCTCTAAGCCTCTCATCCTGTGTCTGATGCTCCAAGTATCATATTTGCGGTTCCTTATTGGACCCATTATAGTATGTCCATGTCTCTGATACTACATGCAGTACTGGACACAGCACTCCAGATGTGGTCTCACCAGTCTAAGCAGAGAGGATCACGTCCCACAACCTCCTGAAAATGCTTTTCCAAATACAGTTTAGGATGCTGTTAGCCTTTTTTGCTGAAAAGGTACATTATGCTCTTTGACGATCAATCTGTTGTCCACATGACAACTAGGTCCATTTCTGCAAAACTGCTTTCCAGGCACTTGACCACCAGCTTATTCTAGTGCATAAGATGTTCCTCTCCTGGAGCAGGAATTTGCATTTCCCGTGGTTCAACTTCATGAGATTCCCATTTGCCCATGTCTCCAGCCTGTTGAAGTCTGAATAAGAGCACAGCCACTGGTCTATCAATCAGTCCTCCCAGTTTTGTATCATCTAGTTGATACTCATATAGGGCAAAGTGGAAGACATGGGCAATGAGTTAAAAAAGGCAGTTTAACATTTGAGAACCTACTTCTTTGAATTTTTAGGTAATGAGATTTTCACTGAATAGAAACATGTAATTGGAAATGCCAGCTTTACCCACTTTCTTTACCTTGTAACAGAAGGGCTTTCAAAACATCCGCAAGAGTAGAAAGAGAAAATTAGCAACTTTATTCAGGGAAGTAATCACTGCATGTATGTACATTTTGAGAAAAGCTGAATGGATTCTATTTGCCTTTGATCCACAGCATCCGCATGATTGAACAGCAGTACCTACACATTTTAATCAATTTCAGTCAAGTAGCTAGTTACAAAAGATAAGATCTAAAGTATGCATCTGTGCAAAGTCCATCTGATGGAACAATCTTCCTACGTTAGCACCAAAATTGCTGCAAACACATAAGGTATTTGAAGCGTGATACTGGCTCTGCATTTCTGACCATTGTGTTCCTCCCCAACCCAAAAATGCAGTTTGTTGCCTTTCCATCAAATCAGAAATTCCCTTATTGAACTAAATTAACGGTTCTGAGTTCACTAGACTAATCATCAGAGACAATGTTCATTCAGTGGTGACCCACCCATGGAGAAGGTCTGATTGTACAAACTCTACTAAAAGTAATTACTCTGTTTCATTCAAAAACAATAGCAAGATTGCTACTAAACATTCTATTGTCTGAGAAATCATTTGGAAACAATCAAGGGAAAACAAAAAACAAGAGCAGAAAAACTGTGGAAGAAACAGTTACATTTATTAAGAATATAGCAGCCACCGACAAGAAACTGTTTTTCTGATAGCATAGAAGTTTTACTCCATGTAATCATAAAAGACCATTACAGAACAATAGAGAAGTTGTTATTGGCAAATAAAAACTGAGTAGTCTGAGAAGATGCCATGCTTCTGAAATGAGCTTCTCTTCAGGGGAAAAAAAAATAAATAGGAGTATAATGACAAATGGTGTCACTTTATTTAACAACAGAAATGGAAATAGTACATATTTCCATATTTCAAGAAATATTTTTTGAAAAAAAAAACAAAACCATGCTTTTATTGAGGTTTAATCAAATTAAGAAATTCTTTTCCCATTCCAAAAAAAAAAAAAACCAACAAGGAAGATTTATGTTTTTTCATATGGAATGCCCAATTTGACCTGAAATGCTTCAATATTTAATGAAGTAAAGTTAAATGTTTACCTTATGGGGCAAAGGGGGTGGAGAAAGAATCTTACCAACATAAGTTGCTAAAGCCTGGAATCAGAAGAGTTTACTTAATTCCAATGGGAAGCTTTAATAATAATCCTGCTCATATCCCTAACATTTTTTCAAAGTCAAATAAATGCTTTGCATGAACAATTAGCTCTGCTTTGAACCTGTCCCCTGAAATATGCAAACATCTGATTGCTACATACTTTTAGCTACATACTTTTCTGATTTGTCAAAAAAAATTCCTGATTATATGGTTCATAGCCTTTTTGTAAATTGAGCACAGAGTGACAAATATCTCAAAGTGTATTAATTATTGCAGTCAATAACTGCAAAATTCAGCAACTAATGGCTGCTAGATAGTATGTTAAAGAAGAGGAAAGCTCCTAGCAGACTTCGGCAAACACTGGGTATCTTATGGGAATGGGGCTATATGCGTATTTGCCAAGACATAAACCTGTATGCATATTTACTCTTTCTGCATGTCTGAATACTAAAACACTCCGAAAACACATTATAGACACTCCCAAAAAACATTATATACACTCACCAAAATAACCAAAGAAGATTTCAGGGATACTTTTCTTTATGTCTAACAGGATATCTGATAAGTTTAAAATCATTAAGTGAAATTAAAGTTTTGTGCTGTCAAATCCCGCAGACTGTTTATTATTACTTTACCTATAAGGTTATGGCTTGTTTAGAATGTTAACAAAACCAAAACAAACCAACCAACCGAAAAAAACCCAACCAAACCACACCCCCAAAAAACACAGCCTTTGCTAGAATCTTAATAAGTGTGACCACCAGTATCAAACTCACCTTGAATCTCATGGGATGAGAGCGAGGTATGATCTGATCATTTGAATATAGTTAAATACTGATGATGTACTACAGACAGATTCACCTTGATATTCTTTATAATTATAAAAGCACTTTAAAAACATTAGCTTATGTTACCTTAAACAGTGTATGTCTTAAACTGCATTTATATTGATATCGTACTGTTTGGAATACCAGAGATTTGGTTCTGCGATTACTTTTTTCCACTTGGACACTGACTCTTAGAAGTACACGTTTATGTGTGCATGAATACCTGCTGCAAACAATTCCAGAATCCCCCTGCCTTACCAGCTATTATGTCAGGCAGACTCTTTTATTCTACTTCTCCCTGCACCTTTCCTCTTTTCTTCCTTTCCTAAATGAATCAACTTTGATAACTTTGAAGAGTGTTTGTTTAATTCCAGAGTATAATGAGGAGAGCAAGATATCACCATTGACTGAAGTTTATTAGCATTCAGTATATTCAACCCCACAAGTCCTTATCCAATAATAATATTCAAAGATTTTATTGCAATATTAAGGACACAGCTGAGAGAAAACTTTGGATGGGGGGGGATCTGATTGACACCTATAAATACTTAAAGGGTGGATGTCAAGAGGAAGGGGCCAGTCTTTTTTCAGTGGTGCCCAGTGACAGGACGAGGAAATGGGCACAAACTTGTACATAAGTTCCATCTAAACATGAGGAGGAACTTCTTCACTTTGAGGGTAGCAAAGCACTGGAACAGGCTGCCCAGAGAGGTTGTGGAGTGTCCATCTCTGGAGATGTTCAAAACCTGCCTGGACAAGTTCCTGTGCAACCTACTCTAGGAGGACCTACTTTGTCGGGGGGGGTTGGACTAGATGACCTCCAGAGGTCCATTCTAACCCCATATCATTCTATGATTCTGTGATTTGGATAGTTAGCTTGCTATACATAGTCATTTAGTGAGATGTACTATATACCTTACTTCATAACAAACCAGAGAGCTTAAATTCGTTCTCTCATGTTTTACATAATGATAATAACATTCCTTAAAGTTTAAATAGTAACGTTTCACATTTGAGGATGCCTGCAGGGTCAACTATAATTTTAAGTTAACTATCATCATATTCTCAGCTTTGTCCTGAACTATAGCATCAAGTTGAGGAAGCAATTTAGACTTAGTTAGCTTCAGTTCACTGCAAAATGGCAATTTAATGCCAACCTCTCATGACCATTTTAAGATTGTATAGTTCATACACAACACAGGAAGACCTTTTAATGAATGTCATTATAAAAATAAAAATTATTATTCAGATATTCACTTGAATCACCATTGAAGAATAATTTTCTTAAAAAGCCTTTAGTGTTCACCTGGTAATAATATTGATTACACCAAGATTCAATCATGACCACACAATAATATTGCCCTGTAAGTAGCTGAGCTTTTTCTGAGTTCTGTCTCAAAGAAAGGTTCCCCCGACGTGACCAGGAATGTAAATAGAGGAGGAAAAGAAAGAGGGAGAAGCGAAGGGAGAAGCGAAGGGAGAAGCGAAGGGAGAAGCGAAGGGAGAAGCGAAGGGAGAAGCGAAGGGAGAAGCGAAGGGCTTGTTTATTTGGGAGAACAAAATCTTCAAACATCTTTTTCCTCCAAAAAAGTTTCAACAAGTTTAGGAACTACTTTTTCCATTTTCATGTATTTCATTTATGCTTAAAAATAAAAACACACCTCAATTAGAAGAGTCCAGCTAAGACAAAGGCCTGCATACATGCAATTTTCCACAGGCAAAGTCCATTAGAAGTGCCTTCCACATGCAGGTCAGAGACAGCAAAAACAAAGATGTGGTTTGACATAACGAGAAACAATTTAGTAGAAGGTCAAGTTACTCCTTTGAGATTATCTAAGAGGAAAGGCCATTCTCTCAAATACTGAAGTTTTAATTTCAACTTTTGAAGCAATCTATTATTTGTTTCTCCTTTGTTAGCCTTAAGTCCAAGCCTGGTACATCCTTTTATTTTGGGTTGAAGAATCTGGTTTCATACCAACATACAATGTTCGACACTCACAGCTTTGTGACAGTGCAAAGATGAAGCCTTTTGTCTTTGAAGTCTTTGCACTGTCACAAATCACAGAATCACAGAATCACCTAGGTGAGAGCTATAGAGAGACCATAGGAAGGAAAGGGGATCAAAAAAAGAAAAGAAAATAAAACCCAAACAAAATGAGAACGTGGAAAAGAGAAAGAAAAGCTGGAAAAGGAAACAAAAAGCAATAAATGGATTAGTTGGAATAATAACAGGATGAGGAGGGAAGGTTCAAATACATTACAGTTGTTAAGAAGACAGAAAAACATTCCTGTGATCATTGTGGGAACTTGTCAGTCAGACAGCAGAGATGTCTGTACACTGACAATAGCAAGTGTTCAACCAGGACCTTCAGCACAACAAAATCCATGCAGATGCTCCATTTAAAACAAACTGCAACGTAT
Source organism: Xenus cinereus (assembly GCA_025774025.1). Classification (NCBI taxonomy): domain Eukaryota; kingdom Metazoa; phylum Chordata; class Aves; order Charadriiformes; family Scolopacidae; genus Xenus; species Xenus cinereus. Next base: position 100,297,598 of record JAOXJK010000012.1, on the reverse strand, counting down.
AAAGGCTTGTGAAAGTGTGCAGACATGAACAACTAAATTTGTGAATAACATATACAGAAGTTTCTTTCAATAAATATATTACAATTAAAATACATTGCTGATTAATTCTGGAACTACATTTTGAAAATTAATATCTTGTCTGTTAGAGCTCCCAGGTTTTTCTGTTGAGTTTAAAACAGGTTTTTGCCTTTTTTTTTTTTTTTTTAAGTGTTGAGGTAATAAAACAGATCAGTTTTAAAAAGTGAACTGTATAGATAGCATAAATTGTTTTGCCTTTTCTTTTTCCAAGCCTTGAGAAATTTCATAGCCAGAAATTCAATTGGTCATCTACTGTATCCAGAAAACAAAATAGTCTCCTTCTATGTCTAGAAGAAAGTTTTCAAAGACCATTTATCCTGGTTCAATACTTTTGGTTTCTTCCACAGCTGCAATCTGAGCAATGTAATACTGGATGTGAAATTTACTCATGCAAACTGATTTAGCATCTTCTAACCAATACAGGGTAAACAAGATTGAAGAGAATAAACCCTTTGTACCTGAAATTCTCCCCACTTCTATCAACCATGCTTTAAAAAAGAAAAAATAACCTACTCAATAAAGAAAAAGGGAAAGAGATATATATATACACACACATAACCAAAGGCAAGTAAAGTGAATTACACTAGGCTTTTGACAGGGACATCAAATGGAAAAGAAGATAACATGTCTCAAATAGAAACGACAGCCCAGCCGGGATATGTTTTACCTTGTTTTGGAAACATTTTCTGTTAATCAGTACACCTAAACCATCTGTATAATGAATAGTTGATAGTATATAAATGCAGATAGATTGGAGAGATTGGTAAAAATAAGTAAGAACTAGAAGTTCTATAGCATTTTGCCTGTTTTCAAAAAGATGACAGTGAAATTGCTTTTGATCAAACTGTAAAAGTAAATTCCCCTAGGGCTTCCTGGAGAAGGTAGAAGAAAATGTTTAGGATTCAACCCATTACCCTGTGTTTGTAAATATCTATTGCAAAATTAGAATGGTAACTGTTAAAAAACATTAATCAGCAGAAGGCTAATACCTTCTTTTCATTAGTATTTCTCAATTTAATTGTAAACTAAAAGTCTTATTAGGCATACCCAGCAGTAAACTGATAATACCAACTAAACGCTCAACAGATGTCTATAACTGGAAACATAAAATTTTAATAGTCAGTTTCTTCAGTATTTAAAGACTATATTGTTATCAACATATTTTTCATAAAGGAAGTCATGCACTTCTGTCAGTTATATTTATTACACTAAGGAACATTTTAATACAATAATGCAGATGTCTTCATTCCATAAACCCCAATGGTACTTAAAGCTAGGATTTTATTACTTGTGCCTGGGGCCAAACAAAGCTATAAACCTGCTACATTCTAATTCAAACACTGCTGGTGGAGTTTGCATTTTTGTTCCATAAATTACAATACAATGTAATCAAATACATGCAGAAATGGTAGTCATGGAAACAACATTTTTGATTTGCAAAATTTTAAGATAAATGAAAAAAAAAAAACCCAAACCGCTGGTTTATGAACAATTACTTTTACTTTGGACTAATGTATTTCCCTTCAAAAAGTATATATGTTAATATATACTCCAGCATTATAGGATATTAAATACCTTTGGATATGAAGTGGCACTCAGAGCTACTCACACTATTTTCCATTATAGCACCTTTTCTGTTCTAACAACGTGCACCATCAGTTGTATCAGGTTTATGTTTCAAACAGACTAACACTGACCAAGTGTTTCATGCAAGTGTTATTGTTTTGTTTAAAATGAGAGCACACCTAGCACTTGGAAAGCCTCGCTAATATAAAACATCACAAGAACAGGAAGCTCTCCAGTACATTATGATACTTGAAGCGATAAAACTTTTTAAAATCATAAACAGAGGGATTCCCAGAGTATTACATTAAAGCACACAAAGTTTTTACATCTAACAAGACTTTATATTTTTCTTGAGGGTTCAGTTTAAGATGTGTAGTATTTTAGTAACATAAGTGAAAAAATTATAGCTTGCTTTACTAGCACTGTACTTCTAGAACTAATTTAGCAGTAGTTTTTAAGTCATTTGAACATACTTTTGAAAAATCTTATTATTTAATATTTATATTGTTAAAGGACCAGGGGGTCACAACTATGTTGGACATTCCTGAATTTGGTGCCGTACAGATACATAATAAACAACAGTATGAGAGACATCAGAATTTTTTAAGTGTGACGTATATATATATTTGTTTGACATATATCACTTGACTGGAGTTATATAGTGTTATCCTGCCTTTTTATGCTTGTAATAGAGATATCAGTTGTTCTTCATGTAAGCCATTAAGAATCCAAGACTGCTTTACGAACCCTGCTACTCTTGTTTGCAGTTTCCAAAAGAATAGAAACAGGAAGTGGGGGTGGACATGGTGCGGACCCCTCTGACCAGTCTTTTGTTACCTAGTGGCTGGGAATGGACAAAAAGAATACAGAGGGCAAGTCCTCTTCAGTCCTTTCTGAAACTAAGTTTTAATGTAGAAAAAGGCAAGCCAGATGTCAAAAGGGGTATAAATCAATGTTTATTCCTAAAGGCAGAAGTAGGTACCTTTGTGCTCTCAGAACAAGTGAGCACATACTGGTCTCTAGTACCTAATTTTTTTCAAAAACAGGAAGTATCCTTCATTCATGTGTTCCAACTTAGTGCTCCTGGAACTCTGAAGTGCAGATTGCAATAGAAACAACTGCTATTATTAAAAAACGGCATATAACCCAAGATAATCCATTTCCAAACACTAAACAACTCATTCATCAGACACAAGGGAATTTTAGAGTCAGCATATTAAGAGCAAAAAGCATATAACAGGGTATGTCGCCACCTGTCAGGTAGAAGTTGTGCCAGATCTCTAAAAAAATGTGCAGCAATTCTATGCACACACACAAAAAAATATGTTTAAAGTTACAGAACAAAAGAAGACAATTCCCAAGAAATACATGCATGCATACATGAAAAAATTCCCTTCTACAGCTCTCCTAAGTAGGTTCAATGAAGTTCATAAAGCTCAGCACGGTCAGAGTAAGCAACAACATGGTTTTCTTTAAAGCATATAAGAAGGCATAGCATCTTGAATTCAGAATGGATGCTCTTACTTAAGGAATTTGGTGCAGAGGAGCCACAGCACATAGCTAACCATGCCTGTGAAGAAAACACTTCCCTCATCACAAAATTATACTATGCCTTAACCGCTCCTCTGGAAGCGCTCTAGTAGGTCATAGTAAAAAGACAACACTGAAGTAATGCATTCTGAATTTCTGCAGTGGCCTACACTAACCACTGCAATAGAGAAGAAGATGAGATCCTTAACTTATGACCTCAGCTGAGCCAAAGAACATGCTGCCAGTCATTTGATACTACATGAAGAAAAGTGCCAGCCTATTTTTCACTGCTCCTGTGCCAAAACTTGGATGCAAAAATAACATGCAGCTGCAAAAAGCACCGTTCCAGTAGAATAAAGGAAAAAAGAAGTTGTGAGAAATGGAAATAATACTTGCATGCAGTTATGGATGCGTTTCCTATGCCACCTCCAGATGTACAAGCCTGCTTTCCTTCCTCATGGTTTCCATCTTAAAGTCACACATTCCCTCCCATTTGCCTTCTCTGAATGGTATAGTATCTATACTACTCATCCCAAACTCCTCCTCACAAAACATTTAGGCTGCATCTAATAAGCAGCCTAATAAGAGGAAGAGCATTCCACAGCATTCTCTTGAGTCCTGATCCAGGCACTCAGCCAGGTCAAATACTTCTCTGGAGCGTAAGTCTCCTCTAGCTCATATGCCCGGGTTTCTTTCTGAGAGAAGCCAAAGCACAGGGATGCAAGGAGCGATCCATGCCTAGTTTTTACTTCTGCATGGAACTGAGATTCAGCTAATACTACTAACCCCAGAGCCGAGGAGGTCAGTCATCAATCCCATAGTTCATCTGATAAATAAATAAATATCTCAACTTCACCTTCATCTCTAAATTCTCCTTCAGACATACAATCTATGTTGAATGATGAACATTAGGCAGCAGCACATTAGGGATGTTCTAACAATGTATTATAAGATAGGAAGGTAAAGATTCATCTTTCTGTGATCTACTCTTCTCTTGGCAAGGCTACCAAGTTCACCTGGATTTTGATGCTATGGTGGAATAGTTTCTCATGTCAATAATGGTGACAACACTGTTAGTAGACCATTTTGATTACTCTGACACTATTGTTCTTTGTCTACTCTGAATCTCTCTTACATCACCCTATCTCTCACCATCATCTGTATGAGGACCCCAGGGATTACTTTCAGAACTGGAAGTAGTTAGGCTGTGGCTTAAATTCCTATTTTATTTTTCTTAGCTAAAGTGCACCCGACTCCATACATTTTTCTGGTATATGCATTTTTTCCATCGTTATACCAAGACATTTCTTGGAGTAGGGTAAATTTTTTTTTATGTAATATGCTTTCATACGGAATGAGATTTTTATGAATGTGAATGCAGCTTTAAACAGACCAAGTTATAATTCAGGAAAATAAGCTGATGACCTATAGGAGAGAAAATAGCTTAAAGAATTAACAATGGCTTACTAGCATATGAAAATAGTTCTAAATAATACACCATTCCAAGAACTTTGAAAATATCAGAAATATCGTTTTGTTTAAAAACCCAAAATACAAAAGCAAAGAAGAATAACTTGTCCATTCATTTTTCAAATAATTTTAAAATAATTTTTGATTACCTGCAAACGATTAAAGAACATTTAGGAAAACTAAAGTGGGTAAAACATAGTAAGTCACCTAAGACTTCAATTATCCAAATACTAATTAATTAATAAAATAAGTATTTGCATAAGAATCCATCATTACAAAAATCATGATTCTTACCTTCACCTGCTCCTAACTGCAGTATGCAAAACAAAATGGTAGAAAAACCACACAATAGCATAATTCTCATAACGCTTTTCTAATACAGCTTCTATTCAAGTCCTTTTTTTATTTTTAAATATATCATTCTTTCTTCCACTGACTATCAGAGAATCGTTTATTCAGACTTATAACCTTTTGTCTGACTTTTTCATTGGGCCTTCATCCCAGCTTCATTATTTAACTGTTCACAGCTGTTGTCTAGCTAGCTGAGCACAACGTTAACTCATTAGTGGCTAGTAGCACAGGGCAGGCTCCTGTCTGTTATCAGGAATGCATATTATCATCTTTGTTAGTGTGTTGGTATATTTAATAACAAATGCTGGTGTTTTGGTAACAAAACCTGGTATTTTGTATCCCTATGACTATGCTCTGCATGCGTTTGAGATATGATAACTGTGCTACCTACAGTTTATCGATCAAGTGAAGAAATTGCAGCTGCTGACAACACCTTTTTGCCATATGACCTTTTTGATTTGACAGTAGCACATTTTGATGATCTCCTGAACTGCAGCCAGCAAGCAGTAAAATACCACTACAACCAAATGCAAGGATGTAGTGAAATGTAACAAAGACAGAAATTGGTGCATATTCCCGAATATTTTTATTGTGAATGTTTTTGTGACTTCACACTAGTGTTAACTAATGCATAGTATATAAAAGCAGTCATACTAAAATTATATTTATACTGCTTTTTGACAACAGGTGTTAAGTAACTTATGTTCTTATCATTTGTTGCACTAGGATATGCACTATCTTTATGTGCACTGTCTTCTAGCTGTCCTTAGGTCTTCCTGTTAAGAAAGGACTATGCATTTTATAGCTGACACATATTTATACTAACAACATTTACACTAGCATCCTGCCATGGAATAAAGTGAGCACCAATCTCATCACAGAAATCCAAACTGGTGTGTTAACAGTTACCTCTTCCTATATGTGCCCTGTTGTTTTCATATACAGTTGAAATATTGTGTAACTCATGCAGGCTCTACAGAGAGATGATAGATGGTTGATTTAGTGTTCAGAACTGGGTATTTAAGAGCCGAGGGGAGCGGTATCTGTGTCTTAATTCTGCTTTTCAGTTTGGTCCAAAGGCCTGCAAAACCAGAGAATCTGTAACAAGCCAAATAAAAAGCAAAACTTTTCAGAGAACTGTTACTGCTAGTGTTGAAGAACCTTATCTTTCTGAACTATTTTATGCAGCATACCTCATCTTTATGATACAGACTGTATAAGTTTTACTGAAGTCAAGCAATTAGAAAGCACAATGTCCTCTTTCACTATGTTAGCTATCAGTTTTGGAACTTCCAAGGGTCCTTCCCATTTTTCTTGCACAAGTTTCATTCTAGGATCTCCTTGTGACACTGCATGGTCCAAAATTTGTCTGCCATAGCTTAGGAGGGAGTGAACCACATTTCTCTTCTGGGATATGTTCTCAGGAACAGTTGAATTTCCAGATGCATCAAGCATAAAGTAAACAACAAAGCAAAACTAGTTCCCTGAACAGAATATGGTCCACAGGCCTTTTTCGTTACGTCTGTCTGCCCCAAAATGTCTTCCAAGATACAACAAAGGAAACAGTTTCTCTCCTGAAATTTACCTCTAAAGAGGCTCTGTAGAACTCATTTGATCCACACCAGCTGACTACCACATATGAGCAAGGGTGATTGACCCTCAGCCTCCTGCTCCTCAAGGCACAATCCTTCCTGCTACAGTTTGCTTTATAAAATTATCAGTGTGGGTTATTGCTACCAGATTCTAAACAACACAAATATTTAACTTAATCAAATCTAAGGAGGCCTATTATGTTTTAAATGTCAGATATTTTGATTTTACTAAATTATGTCAGTAAAATTCACCTATTTGTTCCTTTTGTTAAATGTTATCACCCATAAAACAGAGAACCAACCTTTGTGTTTTCTTCCCTTTCCCACAATAAGCAGTCTGCACTCTTTTCCACTGTTTTATATTATTTTAAAATATCACCAGAAAATTAAAGTCTCTCCTACCAATATTCCACATATTGTTCTAAACATAAGAGTTAACTACAGAAACCAGTTCCACCATTACCATCAATAAGCACATCAGGCATGAGAATTAGGTTTGATGAAACAGATTAAATTTTCAAGGTTTTTTTTTCCCTAAAAGGTTGTTTAGCTGCAAGAAATAAAAATAATTTTAAAACCCCAAGCCCTCCATGACTGTTGTAGATACTTCTTTAAAATGGACCCTTCCACACAGATGTTTCAGCAATGAAAACATGGGGATTATGCAACCTATTTCCCCATCCTTAAATTGTACTGTACTAGCTAGATAACAGGCATCAGCAGCCTGCAGAGCTATTAGCTCCACATCACCTGTATGGATTTACTTCGGAAAATAGCACAGGGTAAAATAGTTCCAGATGAGATTTCAGCTCCCAGTTTACCCACCAGTCACCACCACCCCCACTCCCCAGCTCAGCAAGCAGTATTGTTTTATGACACAGTTTATGGTCTTAAAATGATGCAGCTCCTTTAGGCAAGGGATGTATCATAGATTTTGGTTAAAGTGGTTTTGGCATTTGATTTATAAAACTACACTGGCTAGCTTGAGAGTGGTTGAAAGTAAAAACATCCTAAGAGAATAACACATTGTCCTTTTAAATATATGAAACCAAACACCAGGAAGGAAAGATCTTAGACTTTTCATTATTGTTATTTAGGAATGTAACTGAGATCAAAATAGGCACAAGTACCTGGAGGTGTGGAGGTATTAATTCAATGAACTACATCAATCTTTTTACACATTGTGTGACTAAGAATATAGGAAAGAAGTAAAGTTTAAAAGAAAAGTTAATCCCAAAAAAACCAGGGTCGTACAAAAAGAAAAAAAAAACCTTTCGAAACCATTCTCGTTTCCTTCAAGCCCATGCTCAATTCAAATATTTTTCATTTGGTCCCCTTTTCACAGAATCAAAAAATCACAGAATTGTAGGGGTTGGAAGGGACCTTCAGAGATCATTAGTCCAACCCCTCCACCAAAGCAGGTTCACCTAGAGTAGGCAGGTCAGGAATGCATCCAGGCAGATTTTGAATATCTCCGGAGAAGGAGACTCCACAACCTCTCTGGGCAGCCTGTTCCAGTGCTCTGTCAACCTCAAAGTAAAGTTTTGCTTCATGTTAAGATGGAATTTCCTGTGTTCCAGCTTGTGTCCATTGGCCCTTGTCCTGTCACCCCTGAAAAGAGTCTGGCCCCATCCTCTTGACATTTGTCCTTTAGATATTTATAAGCATTGATGAGATCCCCTCTCGGTCTTCTCCAAACTAAACAGACCCAGGTCTCTCAACTTTTCCCCATGAGAGATGCTCTTGTCAGGGTAAAGAAAGGGAATAAAACTGTTTGATTTTCTACACAACTTACATAATTCTGTACATATTTAGGAAAGGAGTGATGTTTTTTCAGCATCTTAATTATTCTTCTGTCCTTCCCAGTACAGTTCAAGAGTATATTTCTACATTACTTTCTTTGTTTTCTGGACACAGCATTGCTGAAGTTCCTTTACCTCAAGAATGGGTTAGAAGTCCTTAGAAATGGAGGCTGGAAGAACAAAGACCCTATATTTTAGAGAAGCACTGCTATCTCTTGAACTTACATTATGATGTCTTCCCAAAAGCTTCATTCCCAGATTGCAAAATCTTCCACAGAATTTTGTGGCCAAGAGATGAATATGGTTGGGAAAATGAAAAGATTTCAAACTGAGAACAAAAAAATAATGCCAAAACTATCTGCTTAACAAACAGGTTCTGACAAAGTATTCTTTGTTTGCCTTGTTGATTTTTATTTTTCCTTTTTTTTCCTGTTCATAAATTCTTCAGCTTGGGACTTTGTCTTCATACATATCAACACAGTGATATATAAATAACATATATTGAATCACAATTAATAACCACCGTCTCCCATAAAAATCCAGGGGTTATTCTGCTGCTAAATTGATGTTGACAAAATCATCAGAGAAAAGGATGCTGAGGGGAGACCTTATCGCTCTCTACAACTACCTGAAAGGAGGTTGTAGAGAGGCCAGGATTGGTCTCTCCTCCCAAGTCACAGGTGACAGGACAAGAGGAAATGGCCTCAAGTTGCGCCAGGGGAGGTTCAGATTGGATATTAGGAAAAATTTTAACACTGAAAGTGTTATTAAGCATTGGAATGGGCTGCCCAGGGAAGTGGTTGAAGCACCACCCCTGGAGGTATTTAACAGACGGGTTGACATAGTGTTTAGTGACATGTTTTAGTGATGTTTTTTTATCAGTTAGGTTGATGGTTGGACTAGATGATCTTAAAAGTCCCTTCCAACCTGGACAATTCTATGATTCTATGATTATAAGTAGAGAAATTCAAGAATCCAGCATATATCCCCAGCAGTGATAAATCCCTCCATAGGAAATGTGTTCAGAGACCTGAGATCACAAAGAAATAGAAATAGGGCAGGTCCCATGATGAACTGCTTCCCTCTGCTTGCTTAGTCTGCCTTGTTGGCTAACAGCAAGAGGAACGTGCAGGAGAAAGAGTGGTCTTGTAGATTTCTCAGGCCAGAGATACAGTGTCCATAAATAAAAAAAAAATAAATGGAGAGGTAAGCCTAGACTCTCAAAATCAGATGTGTGTCTGTAACTCTGTGTATTTATTTGGTGCATCTCAGTGGGATGGGCAAGGAAGAAGTTGTGGTTCTTATCTAGGCAGAGGAATTGCAAAGCCTGAGTGGGTAATTCTTAAGAAACTTCTGAAGTGGGTGCCAGTGAATGAAACTAGGAATCTGTCTCACACTGTTTCATTCTTGCTGTGTCGAAGAAGCCAGACTTGGATGCTTCTTCTGTACAAAGACAGGTAGAGAACCACAGAACCAGAGAACAGTTTAGTTAAAAGGGGATCTCTGGAAGTTATCTGGTTCGGTCCCCCATTCAAAGCAAAGCCAACTTTAGGGGCTTTGTGCAGTTGAGTTCTGAAGATACCCAAGGTTGGAGATTGCATGACTTGTTCCCATAACTGCCTCCATGGTGAAAAATATTTCTTAGTACCTGATTGCTATTTCCCTTGTTGCTACTTGTAACCGCCACCTTCTCCCTTTCCCTGTGCCTTTCCAAGAAACGTCTGGCTGTCTGCCCAACATCCTCCATTATGTAGTTGTAGACAGCAATAAGGTCTCCCCTGAGCCTTTTCTTCTTAAAGCTGAGCAAACCCAGTTCCCTCAGCTTCTCCTCACGTGTCATGTGCTCCATCCCTTGATAATTGTGGTGGCCTCTGCTGGACTCACTCCAGCGTGTCAAGATCTGTCTTGTATTGGGGAACCCCAAACTGGATGCCACTCCAGTCTGACAATTGCTGCATAGAGGCAAACGTTCTTCTCCCTCAACCTGCTATTGCCCTTTGCTGTGAGGGCACCCTGTAGACTGATGTTGAATCTCTTGTCCACCAGGATGCTTTCCAGCCAGTTGTTGCCAGCTTATACTGGTGTACGGGACTGTTCCATCCCAGATGTTGGACTGTGCGTTTGCTCTTGCTGAACTCCATGAGGTTTTTGTCCACCCATTTCTTCAGCCCATCTAGGTCCCTCTGAATAGCAGCCTTGCTTGCCAGCGTATTGACCACTCCCCAAATTGGTATCATCTGTATTCCCAGTCCAATGTCTTTTCTTTCTAATTGGAACCATCTGCAAGACCGAATTGCCAGTTAGATGCTGGGATCACAGAGGGTGATGCATCTCTTCTACAACCACTGAACCCTGTTTCAGAGTGAAAATATTCTTGAGGGAGAAAAGTACGCAGTGTCAATTTAGAAAAATACAGCAATGATAGACCAACAATTTACTTACAGAAATAACCAAAAATAGGGCAATGATACCTTTTCCTCAGTTTTCCTACATTCCCTCATGACCACTTCGTGTGTAGAAGTCCTTTTAGCACTTTTCTTGCCCCTGCTGTCGTGCACCTTTCTCATGGAATATCTTCTTAGGTTATATATTTCATATGGTTTTTGTTCAAGAATCTGAAGGTTTTGGGAGGAGACTGCCTCCTGGCAACCTGGGATAGCTAAGCCATTGTATATTTGAGGTTGCCTGTGTTTGCACGTCATTGTGTGATGCAAGTTTTCCGATGAAGAGCACTGTGTGAACATGTCATTTTAATCTTCTGACCATATAGATCCTGAGCAACCTTGTGATGGAGGAACTCCTGCCTAACCTTCAGACAATGATCCTGCCTAAAATGAAAGGAAAGAGGAATGATAGGAAGCGGGCCTGGTTTGGTGTAAGTACTGATGCTTGCACAGTAGTTGTTTCTCACAGCAGTCATCTGTGTGTGCTGATTCTAATCTATGCTTCTTAATTTAATTTGGGTTTAGATTGTAGAAGAAACTTATGGCTTAGTCCAGCAGCAGGTGTCAGAAGGATTAAGTACCTTAAAAGAAGAATGCAGAGATTTTGCAAAAACTCTTGAAGGAACCATTCGCTCGGACATGGATCAGATTCTGAACTCCAAAAACTTCTTAGCTGGAAAAATCAAAGGTTAGTGGAGGAGCAGTTGTGTTGTGGAGCAATTTTTTTTAGTGTTTCCCATTGTGTTGCTCAAATTACCAGATGTCATCGTTTTGAAATTCTCATGTGTTTTGAAAAATCCAACTGGAGACACTGATTTTCAGAAAACAAATGTTTTGAGCCTCTGCTGCCTTTGCTGGGAACTGATACCTGTGGCTGTTGTGTCTATGAGAATACCAGGTCTTCTCAAGTTGGATCTAGAGCTGATAGGTTTTGAGTATTCTGAAGCTCATTCTGCTTTCATTTTCACTTGGACAGCCTTATGTAATGAAGATACATGTTATATGAGCATTATTATAAGTGTAGTGATTTTGATCTGATGTCTAGAAATGCTCCACAGAACCGGGTTCCGGTTTAAAGTAATGTGAAATAATTATAATTTTGCCATGAATATAAAAATGAGTGTGAAAAGCAGGCAAAACATTAGTTTATGTTGCTTAAACCGGCAAATAAATAAATAGCTGATAACTTAGGACCTGTTTTGATAAAACTCAGGATGTTCTGTTGATATTCTCACATAACATACTACGATGCTTTCAGTGAACTGTAGAGTACTGCGTTCGGGTAACTCCTTATAGAATCACTGTGGACACACTCAGCGCAAACCTCCCAGTGTGTATGAATGCTGACAGCTGCCCTTTCCTCTGCTCTCACAGTGCCCCCAAGCTGCTACAGTTTGGTTAGGTGGGGCATGGGAAAAGATATTTCATTGTCACTCATAAAACTATAAACTCTCATCACTCTCATCACCCTCATCATCTTTGCAGAGGTGTGACTCCAGGGAAAACCACGGAGGCATTTAGTTCATTGTAAAGTAGATCAGATTACTTCTTTCACTGTATCTCCTAGTAGCCTAAATGCAACTGTTGTATTGTCTGGCACTCCAGCTACTGTTTCTGAGCCTGCCCAGAAGTGCTGCACAGAACTTATCCAGCCATTTCTCGCATCCATATTGGAGGAGCTCATGGGTCCAGTGAGTTCTGGATTTACTGAAGTCCGCTCACTTTTTGATAAAGAAGTTAATGAAATCATCCAGGATTTCCAGAATACAAATGATATCACGAAGCTAAAGGAGGTAAGACAAAAACGTAACTGCAGCCTTTTACATTAGCACAAGGACATGCAGTATTTGCTGTCCCAGATTGTAGTATGTTAGTGCTTGATTTTGTCATTTAGACCCTTGCAGTATTTGTGCAACTAGAGTGTAGATAACAGAATTTGCTTTAGGGCCACTGTTACATTCTCTATTAAAAATTCACCTCTGGTTGCTTTCTCTCCAAACTTGTTCTTCCTCCACTGGAACGCAGAATGTGGATCAGCTTATGAAACTACCGTTCAACTCTGTGAAAATGGAGCCCTGCTATCTGAAAGTGAACCTCCTCCAGGAGCTCCTTCAAGACCTCAAGAGTCGCTTCAAGATCTATCACATTGATTTTGTGATTCAGAGGACACAGAACTTTATGCAAGAGGTACTGTAAGACCCATTTTTTTCCTCCTGGGAGAACAGGTTAGGTTTGTCCGTCTAATCTGCTTCAAAGTAATCTTGATAAAAACCTGCACAAAACTCCCAGAATATGTCTCAATCAAATTAGAGATAACAAAACCTAAGAAAAACACAGCTAGAAGCTGTTGGACATTTATATGCGTGAGGTTGCATGTTTGTGAGTCTTTTGGCAAGGCACGAAAATTTTGGATGGATCATCTCTTCCCCTGAACTTCCATGATCTGAATTTCCAGTGTCTCAACAGTCAAGAAAGTTTTGCTTGTAACCAAATAAAATCTAGTTGATTTCCATACTCAAGGATTGATTTTTCAGGAAGGGTCTTAAATATATTTTACCAAAAATATAATGTCTCCTCCTTGGTAGTTTATTTTCTCATGAATATAAAGTAAAGCAATTAATGTTAGAAACCAGCAATTACTTGGACACAGACGATGTCTCAGGATGTAGTTGTGTGTAGATGCTTTAACCAGCTTCACTTCTCATGAGAATGGCTGAAGTGACTACATCATTTCAGATGAAAAATGGACTCTACCTCTTTTTCCCCTTTTGTGTGTATTGGTATAGGCTATAATTTTCCTTTGCTTTTATTTATTCTGGATGCCTGGCCAGAAATCTATTAGGAGCTGGCCAGTAGACTTACTTTGATTGCCAGATCCCAGGCAGATTTGGCCTTGTGGCTCTATGTTGAATGCTGTGATTTTAATCCGTAGTTGAGAAACTAAATAATCTAGTCGGTAATCTTGTGAAATGGAGCTGTTCCAGTTCTGTGGAGTGGGATTTATGAATATGGAAACTGAGTCTCTAGCACAGTGCTGGGATAGGGTTTTCCTAAAAGCAGCTCTTCTAAGTACAGCCATGATCAGCAGCCAAAGAATTATCAGAAATAAAATTCTGATTTCTGTTCGGGTCTTTCAGGGGGAACCATTTCAAAATGCTGCCAAATAAAATGTCTTTCAATAAGTGAAGACTATGGGTCAAGTCAAAGAATTAGACAGAAAATATATCCCATGTAAACCAAGTGGACTTTTTTTTCTGAACAGAACATGAGTCAAAATTTCCATAAATAAATTAAATTAAAGTGCTAGTTGTTCTAAAAATGCTGTTATTGCCTTTCTGTCTTTAAAAGTCTGGTATCTAAAAATGCTGTTATTGCTTCTCTCTCTTTAAAAGGCTGGTTTTTTTCTCCTAAGAATATTAAGTAGTTTCACTTCGTGTCTATGGACATTTATTTTATTAACGAGTAAGTTCCAACATGTCCATGCTTACATAGTCTTAACGTAAAAGAAGTATTTGGCTTAAGTCTAAATGGGGTGAAGGCTGGAGCAGGATTCCTTGGCTTGGGAGCTTGGCATCCTCTAGTGGCCAATCTAAGGAAATTTGGGAGCACAGTGCTCAACGGGCATAAACAGCTTTAATGACTTCACCAGGACTACGCCAATTTATAAGTTGCTTCAAATAAAAATTGAAGTAAAAAACAAGCTCTTTTTTTAATTAGCCTCAGATTTAACTCTACACTGATCCTGTCTTTTTCTTGTATCCAAGGTCTTGCAGTGCATGAGCCTTTACAGCCTTCTGATGCACATATAAATTGAGTAAACCTCCATCTTCTCCTTTTCCATTTATAAATACAGTCTGTATAGTCAAATCCTACATTATCTGCAAGTCATAGAATGGTTAGAGTTGGAGTTGGAAGAGACGTTAAAGATCGTCTAAAGCTCCCTGCCATGGCCAGGGACACCTCCCACTAGACGAGGTTGCTCAAAGCCCCATCCAACCTGGCCTTGTACGCTTCCAGGGAAGGGGGAACCTCAGCTTCTCTGGGCAACCGGTGCCAGTGTCTCACCACCCTCACAGGAAAGAATTTCTTCCTAATAGCTAATCTAAATCTCCCCTCTTTCAGTTTAAAACCATTACCTCTCATCCTATCAGTGCACTCTGTCATGAAGAGTCCCTCCCCATCTCTCCTGTAGGCTCCCTTCAGGTACTGGAAGGCTGCTATAAGGTCTCCCCGGAGCCTTCTCTTCTCCAGGCTGAAC
>JAOXJK010000012.1:100259597-100275043 GCA_025774025.1 Xenus cinereus | reverse complement strand
ACAACCTCACCCCTGGTGTATCTGCTAGTTCCTCACAGGATTAATCCATTTTAATGACCAGATGACTCACCATATACACCTTGTTTCCTTGCTGAATCAACTCTTGCATGAAGCACTTCTTTATACACTGTTGATTAACAGATTAGGCCACGAGGTATTGATTGCATTTATCTATTGGGTTTACTGTACCAGACGGCTTAATGATACCTGACATTTCCAAAATTTCTTCTTGAGGAAGCAAGCTGCAATTTCTGGTGATAAAGTATGGCAGGCCAAGTGCTGGTGACAGAGGTGGGAAAGTGGCTTCTTGCTTATTTAGCATGGGTTTAAAATCCATTTTATACAAACAACAAATGAGATATTTTGGCATTTTTCCTTAGCCCAACAGTGTGTATGTCAGAGCATTGAGGGGGCTGGTGAGTCCCCACGAGGTATCAGGGAAGGGCCCGTCCCACCAGTCCAGGGGCAGGCAGCCTGGGGGCAGCAGGACCCCAGCCCCCTGGTGGGGCTGGGACATGGGCCTGCAGGTAGACTCGGTTTGACAGATCCCGTGACAGGGCAGGGGAGGACTGTGGGGAGCTGGAACTGGAGACAGGACCTTCTGGGGCATCACATCATCTGGGGCTAGCAGCTCTGGGAGGCTAACATGTGGTTGTGAGCCTCGGGCAGGGTCGGGGGGACCCCTGAGTTTGGGCAGGGACAGGCAGGGCTGTGGGTGGCCTCAGGGCCATGGCAATATGTTAGGACGATTCCTAGTAAGCACATTCTTCCTTTGGAAGTGTTTATATTCACTGTGTTTATCTGATCACCCAATTCACAGACTACAACTGAAAAAGAGTTACATTAAACAAAGCTATGAAAGGGTATTCAAAGCTATGTTCTTTTACATCCCCCCCCCCTCAAATCAAAAACTGAAATATTGCAACTAAATATACAGCAGATTTTAAAAAGCTCAGCAAAAGTATAAACTCAAAACACTCATCATTTATTTCCCCTTTGTTTTCAGTCAGGTTTTGGGAGACAGAAGGATTGCAGCTAGCCAAACTGTTGGCTGCATGTGGCCAGACCTGGACAAACTGCAGTACAGAACGACCATCTTTCTGGAAGAGTTCCCCTAAGGGAGAGATGTTCCCCTAAGGAAGATGCCGAGCACACTGGAGGGAAACAAGGGGAAAGGGGCAGGCTAGCTGGCAAAAAAATGAGTCTGATGACATCTTTTCATAGGTCAGGAAAAGAAACCCATTTTTAGGAAGCAATGCACCCTTCACTTCCCACCGGCATTGTTAGGAGGGAATTACTCATTAGGGCTATATTTTCAACAGTTGGTAGGACTGGTGAGTCATTTGCAGAGAATGAGAGGAACTAACATAAATGGAAAGGTTGTTCACAAAAACAAGAGGGTACAAAAGCTCTTGAAATAAATAGGAGCAAGAAAAGAAAAATAAGGAAGTGCTCGGAATTCTGTCCAGTCCATGTATTTTTGAGACTAGTACACAGAACCTTAAATTTTTCACCTTTTTTTGTGAATTGATTTTTTTCTTCTAAGTTGGAAACCATCTGTAAAAGCTATGTCCCTTTTGCCATGTTCCTCCACTGTCATCATCACTGTATTTAACATCTCGATGTTGCTCTTGGCAGATATATTTTGTGTTGTATGATTTCACAGCTTCTTTCCCTCTCTTTCCCTATACCTACTCACTGCAGTCTGACCAGATGCATTTCAGGCCCTGAAGCTGCATTTATCTGTTCCCTTATTCACTCTGTATTTTTTTTCCCTTTCTCTTCGTTTTATTACAACTTTTGCCCCAAGCCCCTCAATCTGTAAAGTCTTCTTTTCCACTACTGGAAAACAATTCTAGTCTCTGACTCTAATTCCAGTATTTCAAGATCTGTCCCATGTTTTACACCTAATTTCTCTTCCCCCATGCAATATCTATCATTACACTAAACAATTTTCAGTCCTCTTAAAAACATTTTCCAAACAGGATCCCTGCTTTCATTCAATTCTCTTCTCTTACCTTCCATGTTCTTCAATTTGTCATTTCATTTCTTGTCTCTTCTGGCTTATGCTTATTCCTGTTTCTTCATAGTTGCCTGGCTTTCAGGTGCTAGAAAGGTACACAATGGTAAAAATATCAGTGAAAAAAGTACATCATTGTTTCTATTGTCAGCTTAGCTGCTGCTGAAGCATTGAGATACTGTCCAAATGTCAGAGTATAATCATAAATTTTCCTCTCCCCTCACCAAGCCTCAAAAAATTAGTACTGGGGATGCCAGCTCAGTATCTTTATCTCTTCACCTATCACCTGTTTCTACGAAGATTTGGAGTGCATCCTGGATTCAGGATTATGTATAAATATTGCAGAGGCTCATCCAGCCTCTAGATTATAACCCCTTGCTGCTCTCCCATGTGAGCAACAATGGCCAGGGGAAACCAGAGTATCAAGACGGGGTGACCCTGAAGAGTTTGAGAGGTTAGGTGGTGTCTCCCCAGTCCTTCCAGTAAAAGTGAAAGACTCAGGTAGAAACAAAAGTATAATGTGTGTCATTACCTGCCAGTGTGGCTGGTATCCCATGCAGGATTTTCACATCTGTGACCACAGGACCCTCTCTCAGGAATAAAGTATGGTTGTCTCCATCCGACAAAGCGAGGCAAAAGAGTTTTTGCAAATAAGCTTGCCAATTCAGTGACAAAACCTTTAAACTAGATTTTTCAAGGGATGAAGACCAAAACCTGAGAGAAGTGGAACAATAGGAAGCAAAGAGTCTGGACGACAACAAAATAAAGAAGGTTCTCACACATTCCCTAAGAAAACAGCACAACTAGGGATCTGTCTCAAGTGCCTGGGAGTGAACTCCTTCAGCATGAGGAAAAAAAAAATAATTAGAAGTTGTGAGCAGTTTCAGAGTAGCAGAAGCATGGGGGGAGAGTTCACATGACTGGAGCACTACAATGGGTGGATACAAGTTCTTTAGGAAGCACAGGTGGGGAACAGCAGGAAAACAGATTCTGCTCTATGCAGGAGAGCAGCTTGAATGCATGAAGCTTTGTCATGAGATGGTCCACAAGCCCGTTGAGAGTGTATAGGTCAGGATAAAAAGGAGGTTAATGAAGAAGGTGTTGTGATGGAATTCTGCTACAAACCTCCTCATTAAAAGGCAAAATAAGATAGAGCCTTCTTTAGATGACTGAAAGAAGCCTTGCAATCAGGAAGAAGATTAAAACTATTGATTGGGCGTGGAATTAGGAAAGCTAAAACTCTCCTGCAATTGAAATTGGCAAGAAATGTGAACGGCAAAAATAAAGACCTCTGTAAGTGTATCGACACAAAGGCTAGGGGGTCTTGTGGTGAGGATATGGAAGTGATTGCAGTGTTCAAAGCTTTGTTTGACAAGATCTTTACTGACCAGGTATGCCCCTCAGCTTTCCAGGTCTTTGCCTGTGGTAGGGAAAGATTAGTTAAGGGTCAACTGAGCAAATTGGTTATACAACGGTTCATAAGACCACATGAGATACATCTGGTGTCCATGAGGGAGCTTGGCCAAATCATCTTTCAGAAACTGGGTGACCAGGAGTGGTCCATAGTGACTAGAGAAAGGAAAGTGTCACATCACTCTTCGAGAACAGTGAGAAAGAGTATCTGTGACATTAGAGGCTGGTCAGCCTCACTTCAGTCTCCTGGAAGATTATGGAGAAAATCTGCATATGGAAAAGGGAAAATCATGCCTAACCAGCCTGATTGCACTCTCCGATGACTGGCTTGGTGGACAGGGGATACTATTTACCTTGACTTTGTCGTGACTTTTGACGTGGTCTCCTATTGTAGCCAAGCTGTATTGTAGCCAAGCTGAAGAGATATGGACTAGATGCACAGAACTTCAAGACAAATGGAGAACTGGTTGAACGAGTAGCAGTTTGAAATCCATTTGTCAGGTGGTTACTTGAGGCTTTCCTCACAGGTAAGTGCTAGGGCATTTAATATCTTCATTAGCTACCTGGATGACAGGGCAAAATGTACACTCAGCAATCTGTGGATGAAACTGAAGAAGAAATTGATACGCTAAACAACAGAGC
The DNA here is from genome assembly GCA_025774025.1 of Xenus cinereus. Classification (NCBI taxonomy): domain Eukaryota; kingdom Metazoa; phylum Chordata; class Aves; order Charadriiformes; family Scolopacidae; genus Xenus; species Xenus cinereus. The sequence continues at coordinate 100,270,968 of JAOXJK010000012.1, read as the reverse complement.
TGCTGTTCAGTGGGACTTTGACAGACTAGGCTGACAGAAACTCATGAAATCCTAAACCTGGGATCAAATATCCACATGCACCAGTATTGTCTGGGGCTGACTGGACAGAAATAAGTTTTGCAGAAAAGAAAACAAACAAACAAAAGAGATCCTGAGGCAATAAGTTGAATATCAGTCAGCATTGCAGCAATAAAAGTTTATTGCATAGTTGGATGTATTAGCAAGAGTGTATCCAGCAATCAAGATCCCTATATTTGGCACTCGTGACCACACCTGGAGTATCTTGTCCAGTTTTTGTCTACCAGGGCAGGAAAGGCAGTGGCACTGGAGAGTAAGTCCGGCAGAGGAACATCAAGATGCTAAGTTGCCCAAAAGTCTATGGAGATTTTTTTAATAGAACATTAAATCTATATTATTGAACAGTTATATATAGCTGGGAACTACTTTTCCAGTCCCGATCCATTCACCACATATACTGTTTATAAGAAAGCGTACACTGATTTTCGGTCTTTGCTTCAGCACCAGAGTACTCTTGAGATACTGAGTCTGTACTTTGCCGTGCCAATTAAAGGTTGCCTGAAGTTGTCTTTCACTGCACCTGTCTGCCTTGGGCATGGATAGAGTACAGCTGTGCAGCCAATATCCAACAGATAACCTGAGCCTGTCTCTTTCTAAACATTATGTAGATACTTTAAGCCTTATTTACAGTAAATCTGACAAATTGGTAGTGTGGTAAGAAGGCCCACCGCTTATGGGTTTAACATGCTAACGTACACGGGCAAATCAACTTTTAATCATTTAGTTCAGACATAACCTATGAAGCTCTGAAAAATATTAGTGCACAGGTAAAAAGCATGTGACACGCAAACCCCTTAGAGCGGATCTGAGCATGGAGGCAAATAAACAAGGCTTTTTTTACTCCCATTACAAATTAGATCATGTTATATAGTGCACGTGGGTTCCACTTTTGTTTTCAGGAGATAAGATACTTCTTGATTGAGGGGAAGAGAAAAATACCCAAATGTTTATCTCACTTTTTATAATACGTCTACTGGTCTAAAATGTATTATATGCACTCTGATCTCTGACTCTCATAGCTCTGTAAAGGTAATTTTGTAAAGTTTGCTTAGGAATAGCTTAGATATTTGTTACATAGTGCATCATTCCATGCTTGAGCAGAATACACTATGTAATATACTTGTATTGAGCCGCTGTCCTTATAAACAGTTCAGTACAATCACTAATTGCATGTGTGTGCTTAATCCTACCTAAATTGCATACACATTTTCATGTAATTGTGTTAATTGCATCAAAGTTAGAACTCTGGGAAAGTGGTTTACTTACTTTACTTACTTTACTTTACTTACTTTAAGTGTTTGTCACTTATAGCCACGGTTCACCTATGTCCATGTGTAAGTGTACCCATACGCTTTTGAGGTTTGTATGTATGCAAAGAATAGTTAGCGACCTTTCTGTTTGATTGAAGGTTTCTTCCCTTCCCCTCTGATTCCTGCAGACTGTTCTCTCTTTCTCACAAGGTGTTCATGTTAAAAGATCATTCAGGTACTTGAAAATCTGGTTTCTTACTTTTGTCCAATGCCCTAGCACCTGTACAAGAGGGTCTGTATTTTCTAAACAGGCTGTAAAAAAAAAAAGGGGGGGGAGCGGGAGATTCCTAGTATCCCTGTTCATACAAATATTTTAAATGGATTTAAGAAAACAGAGAGGTGCCCAGTCACTTGGTTATGCAAATCACGCTCTCTGAGAGAAAAGACTGAATGAGATAAAAACATTTACTAGAAAACACTGATTTCTATACAGACCAACTTTCTGTATTTTTAAAAATTTATTTAGATTTCTATTTTTTTCTTAACTAGACTGGGTTCTCCTGTCTGAGAGGTGAGGAATGAGATAACTTGTGAGCTGCCAACTAAAGCTGTTATCATTTTGCATAAACAAGGTTTTAGACAGTTACGAATTAAATAAGCATTCATTTAAAAAAATACTCTTTAAAAACTCAACATTAGGAGCCTTTCAAATATGAATGAAAGTGTAAGACAGGTCAGGGGAAGAGAAATGAAAGTGTATTAGAGAGGTAAGTGCAGTCGTAATCTCCTTTTCTCTATTGGATAGTTTTAGTACAGTCCAAGAAAACAACAGAAACCAATGCAAAGAAGAAGAGATGAAGTAATTAGGGAAGACCAGTTTTACTAGACAGTCAGGATTAAGGGACAGTGGTATCTCGAGAGATTATAATATCTAATGAGAAAACATAGCTCTCCAGAAGTTAGGATAGGGAAGAAGCCAGCTGTTATAGAGTCTAGCTATATACATTTAAACTCCATCCTAAAATACTCCCTGTCATACTATTACGAACAGGGCTGAGAAAATTCTGCTGTTGGCAACAATAAATAATTTAAGAGAACTTGAAAGATTCTTTTTAAAATAATTTCTTACATATTTTCTCTGGCACAAAAACCCGTAGAAGCAACATAAGTTCTGTTCTAGGTTATTTCTCCTAATGAACAAATACAAAGTTGGGATACCCTTTATCCACTGTAGTCACTGTATTCTTAGTTCTGATATTTGGCAATATAATGCATCTCTACACAGAAAACAGTTACACAACCGAAATTAAGTCAGCATATAAGGATTATTTCTGTTAAACAATTAAGTGTAGGGACATATTTTCTCTTTCATTTATAATATGTATCACGGATTTACCATCCAGTGTCAACAGAAGGACAAACTGAGCCTCCTGTCTGTGATATCTCTGTGTCCGATGTTGTGAAGTAATTCCCACACAGCACTATAGGTTCACTCATCACAAAAGCTTTCAACAGAGCTTGGGGCACTGAAAGGATTTTATTAATAACTCTATGCTTCACTTTTACCCTAGTATTACCTAAACTCTGGCAGCTCTCAGCACTGAAATGTATACTGCCATTTGCTATTATTCTGTCTGCTTACTTTTGTAAGCAAAGATAAACAGGTTTAGGCTTAGAATTACGATAAATATAACAACATTTAATTTGTTAGGGTAATGATTTGGGGAAAGGAAAACTAAACTATATACAAAAAGTCAGCTCTCTGTCCATCCATTCGTAGCTAAAAATGGATTTCTCATGCATGTGTACATATATATACCTGTATGCGCTTGTGTGTATATTCACATATAGAGAAATAAAAGCATTTCAAAGAAGTAGCTTCAATTAATTGAAATAAATCAGATGTAATGAGAACGTTACATAATAACTACTAATTGAACTTATGCTTCTGTTAAGTCACTATATCCATACTCTGCCCAAAAGTCTTTTAATACAGCTGATCTCACAAAATAATTTATATTCTTTTTTTCAGATTCCCACAGTAAAAATAATACTTCATTATTACAAGGGAATTAACATTAGTTTAAAAGCTTAACTTTAATATTTCCTGAGTTTTGGAGCATTTGTCAATATGACCTGAATTTCTGTTGATGCAAAAAAGTTTATTTTTTAAAATGCAGAATTCATAATAGTACTCATTATTCGCGTCTCCATGTCTTGCTAGGATGTTGTTTATATTATCTGTTGGACATGATCTGCAGAGACCCAGCAAGTTAGACACCTTTATTTTGCTGATTAATAGCAGAGGGATTCACAAAATACTTTAATCTATATTACATAGGAAGAAACGGGGTATGTTAGATATATTCAGTTTGTGAAGTGTATTTTCATTATTACACTACAATAGTATAACATACAGCTAGTGGTTTTTGGATTTTATTGTTAAAGACTAATAAGAAAAAAGATCATGAATATGTTGGATAAGACCACAAACATTACTGTTTTGAAAATGAATTTAAAACACACATTCAAATTATATTTCTAGGATTTTGATTACATTATCAGAATTATGATTAGTGTTGAAATGCATTTAAACTGAAGAATAATTATTGTGTTAACTAAGGGTTTGCACTGATTATTGTCACTGATTTTTAAAGTAAATGTAATAGTAGGTCATGACCAAAATCAAAATCCTACAATTCAGACTAAATACTATTGATGTTTTTCGTAAGTGCTCTATAGAGGAATGGATTTTACTGAAGTAAGTAAAACAAGCAGGACTAGCCTCTTCGTTGAAACAACAATATATTTATTTTACTATGGAGCACTTCAACTTTGCTTATACTTGATTATGTAAGCAGCTGATCAAAAGGTTTGCCTATAATCTGCCCAGCCACCTAGTCTGTGTCTAAACTACAGTCACGATGGATATCAATAATTCTCAGGAGTTTATAACCTGTTGATGTGATCTAGTTAACAGGTGGCCAGGAATCATAAAGTCCTGTTTTGAGCATTCTGACTGACAAAGTCAAGTAAAAGAATCTTCTCCGTTAAGAAAATTGGTATTTTACAATGAATCTATTATTTGCCACCATGATTAAAAATGCACGTGACTCATCTCATCAAACACGATCCTGGAACAACTGCTCAAGATAGTGTGTGGTTCCAAATCAGAAGCTATGCATTGCCTCGAAGACATTCCTTGGCCTTTCAACAATAAACAAAAACAGGTGAATCGATTGTTTTTCTTTGGTTATGCATAAGTGTTTAATGGACCTCAGCTGACAAGTCATTACCCATGAAAATTATGAAGTCTATTAATGACACTGATTTTTGAGTGCTTGTTAACACTGTAAAGTTATTCTGGATTGAAGCAGACTATTAATTATAACTGCTATATTTAAACAACATTACCTGTGGCCCTGCCTGTTCTAGAAATGCATGTCACATTACAAGGACATGCAACCACTTCCAGCTACTTCTGAATAACTCCATCAGTAAACAAGCCCTTTTAACCTGTCTTCTACTTTGACAGATTGTCCAAGATACAAATTTGGTCAATAAAAACAAAATGTTCTTTTCAAAAGTTAAAAAAGTCACAGCCGACAAACACAATGTAACTTCTAAAAAACTCCCTGGTTTCGTGTCTCTGCCTCTCTCCTCCTCCCACCCAAAATAAACAGATCCAGCTTGCAAGATATTGACCAGTAATGAGAGACACTGCACATCCATCACGCCCACTGCCTCAGCGGGAGATAAGAGCACACTGTTTTTTTGCAAGACCGTGCTCAAACTATGGATATAAAACTCAAAAATCTAGATGAAGGCAACAAAGTACATGATAAGTATTTATCATTCCTAGTACAGGTCCCGGTTTCTACCCTGCCAAAAGTATGCTGAAGAAACACTAAAACAGTAGTTCCCCAAAACACCCAGGCGAAGCTTGTTGCCTGGAAGGGAAACAGTCAACCAGACAGTGTTTTGAGAGGAATACCTTATGATTATGTTACACAACAGCTTATTAGAAAGTTTGAAAGTTGTTGGAAGAAATACTGTGTTACTACTCCCACAGGAACCAGAACTCTTTTCCTGCCATTGGCCTGCTTCACTACCATATGTGTTTTACACTTATTAACTCTCACAGTGCACCTCGACATTAAATTTACACCAACTCTGAATGCTACCCAACCAATTAATTTACATAAACCTGCTCTTAATGTGATGGGAGGCTCCTTTAAGTGGTCTCACATAATATTTCTTGTTGCATTCTACAATACTGCTGTCGTACATTTTCCACCCCTAACATAAAATATATCATGATATCCACACCCTATATGTATATCAAAATGTCTGCTGTTTCCAGTGAAAAGTAGATTGCACCTCCTGTAACTCAGATACAAAATTAAGTAAAAGGGGAAAGAACATGAAAAAAAAAAAAAGTACCATAATTGTAATTAGTGTACAATAAGAATTTACTGCCCATTTTCCGTTTAACTTAACTGTTTATATAACAGTCCTAACTGCACAGCTTAGCATGAAGGACACCCAAGAAGAAGAGGGAGAAAGGCAGTATAATAGAGACATTATTTAAATTCAGAAGAAGATTAGTTAGCATATACACATATTTAGCTTTGTAAAATAAGCACGGTCAAAATTACTGAACTTGAATACGTGAAGTGAGATATTCAGATTCTGCAGGTTCAGTGGCTTAAGAAACTTCCAAGAATATGTCAAAGGAAAACCTTGTCATTGGCCCTATTTGGCTTAGTAGAGAGCCAGAACTAAAATGTCGTTGACTTATTCAAGTCAGATGAACTGAGATAAATGGGACAACAGAAAGTGATTATGGTAGGCAGAATTTCAAAATAAGACTGAGGAAACGTAAAGAAACAGGAAACTAGGGACTCTGAGCCCACCTTCCTGTCTGTTTTCGTGAGCGAGATGTTCAAATTTTAAACAAAAAGCCTTAGATTTAAAAGTAGTTTTAAAATACCTACCATTAAGACAACTGTTTTCATAACTATTTCTGTATTTTAATAGAAAAAGGTTGCTGCTGGCTCAGGTTTTATTTCGTGTTATTTAAACATAGCCCTGCAATATTTTGCAACCAGAAACATTGCAGTCATGCCAATGCACAAAGGGGAACGAGAAAATGCAACCAATTAAAAAAAACAAACCTGAAGCCCATTCATTCAGTAACCAGCAAAGTGAAATGCCAAAGCAAACAAACGGCGTTAATGGTGAAAATACATGAAAATATTAAATATTAATTTGGTTTATATTTTAGTCATCTGAGGTATCATAAGCAACACAGATAAGTCTTTTTTTTAAGAATATATGACTTTAATTGACTTTGTCCCTTTAATGATAAATTTACAATGAAAATGACACGTCCACCATAATTTTGAAGTACAACATAGCTACCACCAATTTGCTGCAAATGCCTTTGCATTATATTTGTTTGTGACAGAGGAGTAAATTTGACAAAAAATAAATTCTTATACATGTCCACCCTTGTGAGATTAACAGCAAAATTAAGTATTTCAAATCAAATAAATTAAGATAAAAATCATATAAAACCATATAAACATTCCTCCTGGATTTCCTCAAGCAAGATTTTCCTCAGCATACTGTCTAATACACCAACCTTCATAAAAAAAAAAAAAGTGAAGAAACCAGATCTATTTATTGAGAATGAGGCAAAAGGATGCATTTGACATTGGCCTGATATTTTACCTCTTGTCGATTATGGTAATAATTTTTCCTAAGCTCCAATATCGATGTCAGTCCACCCCGAGAACTCTGAGGCCATTTGCGTTGGGAAGAGCACACATGGTTAATAAATGCACAGCAGCCGTGCAACTTCTGGTGCATTTGCTGATCCTCTGAGGCCCCTCTCACAAAGGCTGTCAAAGATGCTAGTGGCTACTCCTCTGATACTTGCCACAGACAGGTCAAGTGGAGATGGTTTTATTTGATTTGGAGGAGGAAGAGATTGCTCTGCCGTCTCTTTGTGCTCCCACAACATGTACTCAAGCATTAGTGGACAAATACAGCAAATAAATATCAGATTAAAGCACCCAAAATACGCTCGGTAATGCAAAGAAAGGATATATTTTAGGGTATGGTCAGAGAAGATAGTCAAAGCCTCCATTGTTGCTTCTAGAAATGTCAGGACAATTCAGAAATGTCAGTTCCTTTACCGGTTTCCAGATTGTAATTGAAGGATCATGTAGCTCTCTCTCTCTTTCTCTCTCTTTCTCTCTCTCTAAATAGGTCTATAAAGATCAGCTGGAAAGTGCAGACAGAATTGTTCACTGGTTAGCTTTACTTAGAGCTACAGGGTATATATGTGCTTTGTTTTGTCTTATTGATCAATCTATCTTACATTTTTAGCACACACAAACAAAAATCAGGAAAAAGAAAAATTTGATGAAAAACACGAACAACACAAAACAAATAAGGTTCCAATCGTGCAAATTTTGCTTCACTGGATAAAGCACTTCTTGACACAGTAATGTCCAGAATCCCCCTCCCCCAGAAAAATACAGGACTGAGACTGAAGCCATTCTTTTTTTTTTCTTTTTTTTCTTTTTTTTCTTTTTTTTTCTTTTTGTTTTTGTTTTTCCTTAAGGCTATACAACACAAAGAAATAAACCATGGAAAGAACACCTCACTGGGCTGAACACTTCATTCTTCTGGCTCTGGAGCGAGCCTTTAACAAACCAATTGTGTGGTCCAAGTTATTTGTCTCATTGGGACAACAACAAGAGAAAGAAAAAGAGGAAAAAAATGAAAGAGAGGAAAAAAAAAAAAAAAAAAGAAAGTCAATGATCCCAACAATAAAATCCGAAATTGACTTTACAATCACAGGTACAAATTGCTCAGGTCGATAATTTCATTTCTCCTAAAGATCACTGTCGTCTAAAACTAATTAGAGGCGCAGGTTCCCGAGGAATTGTCAATATTCAAAGCAAATGTTGGAGTTTAGAAGGTTATCATTCTTCTACCGAGACAGTCTGACGGGGTGACTGGAAATACTGTCATGTGCAGCCAAGTTCAGGGTGTCATTAACGATTGAATCCTTGCTCCGGCTCATGGATCTGTCTCCTATTTGGCCTTTTATAGTGGAAAGACTAAGAAGCCGGAAAAGGTTGAATATTTCCACCCTCCCATGAGGTTACCCCTTTCCAGTTTGAGATGCACTTTGTCTTCTCTTTCCATGTGGAGCAAGACCCCATTGCTGGCGGCTTCTCTGGTGACGTCCTGATCCCCTGCAAAAGCTGAAATCACTGGGTATCCATTTTGCATTAAACTTACCTAAAAAGTGCAAAGAGAGAGAATCTGAGTTTTCTCAATATTCTCAATGGCTTTTTTTTTTTGCCCTGTGCACATCACCAAACTTTTGTGCAGGTTAGAGACAGGGTTGAATTTAGCTAAGGCAGCACATGATTTCTGTCATGCATACACACCCCTTTAACTGAAATAACCTACAGACTCATTCTTCACTTGCTGGTTTTGCAAATGCACCTTAGTGTCTAGATATGAGCATTTAAAAAAAAAAAAAAAGAAAAAAGAAAAAAAGAAAAAGGAAAGACATCATCTTCTTTAGATCACAACCCACCTGGATGGTTTGTCTGTTATAGACCTTGACCACGTGGAAACTGAAACTATATATCCCTTTCCTTGGTGCTACAAATATACTGGAAGCAAGATCAAAATGGTTGCCAATATTAACTAATACCTGGAAAGTAAACAAACAAACAAACAAACGAAAACAAAAAAAAAAGGAGAGAAAGAGAGAAATCAGACTCCACCTTAGAAAGGCACCGGTGAAAATATGACATGAGCTCCATGACCGATATTAAACCCTACTTGAAATGGCATTTGCAGCACAATTAAAAGTGCACCGCAGGGGGAAAGGAGCTAGAGTTACAGAGGTATTTAAAAAGCATCACGGTTCATAAAACGATTTAGCTATGCAAAAATGATCTCCAAAGCCTGTTAGATGAAGTGCAAATGTCCACACTGCGTTGTCAATACAGCAAAGTTGGCAGAAGCCGGCCAGGGAGGGGGGACAAGGGGAGGGGTTGGAGGGAAGGAAGGAAAGAAGGAAGGGGAAAGAAGTGAGGAAAAAACCCCCAAACCGCATCGATTCGTAATGCAAATGTATGGTTTTTAGCTACCATTACTGAAAACAGAACTGCCCTCGAGTTTAATAGGGTATAGAACTAAAATCATAGTGCGGGGAGGGGCGGAGGAGAAGAGAGGCTGCTCAGCAACATCTGCCAGCTCTTCCCTCCGGAGAGCTGTGCCGTCTGACCCGCACCCTCCTCAGGCGGCCGGGGCGCGTCTGCTCCTCCTCCCCGACGACAATCTTAATTTGTCGTATGTTCCAAGGTCTTTGGCAACAAGGGGAAAGGAGAAAGAGCCGAGCCCCCCGGCAGACGCGCAAAGCTTCCTCACTCGGGGGCGGCGGCCGCATCGCGCCCCCGCAGCGGCTGGCGGTGCGGAGCCCGCCGGTTTAACGGGAATCCGCCCCGGATCATCAGCTCGCGCTCCCCTTTCCCGGCTCCAGCCACGAGCAGGGCGGTTTGGTTCCAAAAGCACGGGGGGAAGAGGGGAGGAAAACCCGCGGGCCCGTGGCGATCCCGTGTGGCGAGTGAGGGAGCCCGAGCCGCCTGCCCAGCCCGGCCCTCCCCGGCCGCGCTCAGCTCCCACGGCTACAACCTCTGTCTTAGTGAAGAAAAATACAATGGAGGAGGAAACAAAACCAAAAACAAAGAAAAAAAAAAATCCTCCCAAATAGCTAAACCCTATTGTTTCCAAAAAAAGCAAAAAAAAAAAAAAAAAAAAAATCCGTTCTTGTGGGAGCAGTGAGGAAGGAACGCCTTTAAACTCCTGAGAACTGGGCACTACGGGGTAAAACGTCTAAAAGACGCTATAGATGAAGCAGTCCCTTTTTTTTTTTTTTTTTTTTTTCCCCTCTACTGATCGGACTTCATGAGATTTCGTATGCGAGGAACGGCTGTGCAAATTCATTAGGAGGGACAGGTAGACAGATGAATGACAGGCGGACAGACAGATGTTAAAAAAAAAAAAAACCAAAAACAAAAACCACCAAACCAAACAAAACCAGAGAAAACAGTTTGCGTGTGCTAATTTTGGCTGACTCTGCAACGCTACTTCAGGAGTCAGAGGCGGTAGGAAAAAAAAAAAAAAAGTCAATTTTATGGCAAAAATCAAGCGGAAGGAGGGAGTGCGGGCTCCGGGAGGGAGGCAGTGAGGCGGGGAAGGGGCAGGACGACGAGGCCGGGCCGGGCGCTGCTCTGCCCCGCTCCGTTACAACGCGCTAGGGACGGACATCGCTCTCTTCACTCGGTAACGCGGGAAAACACCTTCTTCTTCCTCAGCCCTCCCTCCTCCTGCCAGGCGCTGTAACATCGCCAAATGCGCTGGGAACAGGCGGCTCCCCATCAGTAAATCCCTGTTCTCCTCTTGCCCTGAAAACGAGCGTTTCCGACGAAGGGGAGATGCGCACCCTTCCCCCCGGGTGGTCCCTAACTGCCCGGGGTAACCCTCGGCTGCGGGGAGCCCCCCGCAAGCGTCCGAGGCACAAACTCACGCTTTAAACGCCACCTCCCTGCCCAGCGGTGGGGCCGGAGAAGAAGTCAGCCTCCCCCCCCTTGCAACCACCCCAGGAAAGCCCCGCGGCCGCCTCAAAGAACTTCCCAAACTCTTTTTAGGGACTTGAGCTGGAAGATTGCTTCTGAGCGGGTGGGTCGGGATTAAAAGGTGGAGAGGCGAGCTCGGGCGAAAATAAGCGCGTAGTCGCGGGGGGCTGGGGGTGCGGGGGTGGTGGTCAGAGAGCACTGATGGGACTGGGGGTGATGGGGGTTCAGGTGGGACCGTGGGGTGCAGAGGGGTGGGTGCAGGGGGTCAGGGAGCCCTGATGGAACCTTGGGGCGAAATAAGTACGGGTATTTTTTGAGGAATTTCATATCTGGATTTTGTTGTGTTCCAGAAAAATGCCTTGTATATAG
>JAOXJK010000012.1:100245354-100258885 GCA_025774025.1 Xenus cinereus | reverse complement strand
GGGGGGGAGGAGGGGTCCCGCAGCCCCAGACGTAGTTTGAGGCGGGAGAAGGGGGCAGCCGTCGTCCCTGAACCCACGCCGAGGCACCCTGCGGGCGCCTTGGACAGTCCCTTTCCCGCCCCGCCGCCGGCGGGAGCTCCAAAACCCGGCTAGTTCCCACGGTCCCACTTTTTACTGCATCTGCCAGCCGGGTTTACGTCGGTCTAATAACGCCCCAGCCACTCCGAAAGGAGATTTTATTACTATTGTTGTTATTGTTAATGTCCGTCCTCCTCCCCCCCCCGCCCTCGCAGGACTGCCTGGCTATCCCGGGGGTTCGCGGGGGTCCAGGGCACCCGGGACCCCGCCGAGGCGCTGCCCCGCCCGGTCTCTGGGAGATGCCGCCACCGCCCTCCCCGCCCGGGGGCTCCTGCGCTCGGGCACCGGCTTATACTTCCCAATGCTTTGTCCTCCGGGCCAGGCTACCTCCGCTGTCACCGACCCCGGCGGCTCCCCAAACTCTCGGGAAGGGAGCGGCCGGCTCAGGCATCCCCCGGCTCCCACCCCGCCGTGCACACACGTCGCAGGGGGCAAAACCTCACCCAGCGTCTCCCTGGGAAGTTGCGTCTCAGTTTTTCCCCGCTCACCAGAACAACCCGCGATCTCTCTTCCCTCTACGCTTCCCCCCGAGGCATTCGTCCCCCTGCCCTAACCCCTTACCTTGTTATTGCTATCATTTAAAATCGTTATTTCGCAAAAGGAACAGCCGGCGGGGAGGGGAACGGCCTTTTTACCTGGGAGGTCCATGACAGGAGCGGAGGGCTGGCTGGGTAGCTCGTCCGTGAACTTGTATTGCTTAGAGAAAATGAGCCGAGATCGCGCTGGCAGAAAGAAAAGGAAACAGGAGTCGCCTCTTTCTCTCCCGCCCATTGCCAATAATCCCCCCCCACCCCCGCCAGCCGCTACCACCGCCACCCCGCTTCCTCCCTCCTCCCCTCTCCTCAGACACACACACACGCACACACACACGCACGCACACTCGCACCCAGGAGGAGGGATTCGGAGGTCGGGAGCGGAGATGAGCGCGGCCCCGGCACCCCTCCGCACCCCAGCCCCTGCCTCGGCCGGGCACCCCGCGCCCTGGGCCCGCACCCCGACACACCGCGGGCAGCCGCGGCGGGGAAGGGGGGGGGGGGGGCTACAACCGGAAAGGCCTCTCCGGGGCGTCCCGTCGCAGGGTGTCACTGGCGGCAGGGAAGAAGCCTTACCCCATCTCGCCCCCCCTTATTTCCACTGAAACCCGTCGGGCGGAGTCGCCCCTGTACAAACGTGCCACCGGCACGTTAGCGCTTACGGGCCCCTGGTGCGGGCGAACCGCGCGGCATCGTGAACTGGAAGCTCTTCGGGATGCACAGATTTTATTAATTATGATAATAATAATCACTAAAAAGGACACGTTGTTTGGGGGACTTCAGGCCGCGCAGCGCACACCGAAAATTCCCGTGCCTGCCCCCCCGGCACCCCGGCGTTCGGCGGCAGCTCCCCCGTCAGTAAACGGTTTCTTCCCCGGGGCGGCTCCGCTCCCAGACCGCTCCCCGGGATGCTCCTGGCCCGGGGATGCTCCCGGACCCGCTGCCGGACGGGGACCCGCTCCCGGACCCGCTGCCGGACGGGGACCCGCTCCCGGACCCGCTGCCCGACCCGCACCCTCACCCCGACCCGCGCCCGGCCGCGCCCGCGGCTCCGCGCCATGAGCGGGCCTGGGGCGCCACCTGGCGGCTGCGCGGGGAGCAGCGCCCTCGGAAGGGCCGGGCCGGGCCAGGCCGGGCCGCAGAGTTGCCGGGGGCAGGGAGGGAGGGAGGGAGGGAAAGAAGAAGGGAGGGTCGCACCCCGGTAGGGGCGGGAGGGAAAATCCCAAAGGGATTAGGCCGAGGAATTAAGTGGCCGCCCCCTGTCGCTGCCGGCAGGGCCCGGGCGCGCTGCGCTCGCTGGTCTCTCCTGCCTCACGGAGCCATGATGATGATGATGATGATGTTGCGTGTCACAGCCGAGGTTATCACCAGATGCTGCTACCGGCTGCAAATGTTTCTCGCATCTCAGCTCGCTGAGAGGTCAGCAGCAACGCGAGGGAGGGTAAGGCAAAGCTCTAGCGACGAAGTTGTGTGAAAAGATGCATTTCAATGCATTTCTCTCCCTTGCAAATTGGTTTTCGGGTTGCATATGGCATTTTCCTAGAGATTCTGATACTCAGACTTCAGCCTCTGAAAGGAACATGTCGGAAAACTGCATATAAATCTAAATGGTAGCTCTTGGTATGGAGAAAACATTGCAGGTGTATCTCAATAGTAAAATTACAATCTCGTCTATGAATGAGCGCTCCTCTGTTTCAATCTTCTGCTTTAAGCACAAGTAAGGAACCCCCGCGGGTGTCTGCCTGATGATTTGCACTGAGAAATTAATCATGCCCTGAAATTGCAGCTAAGCAGTGTGCAGGGAATTCTTAACCTATAGCTCCTTGTTGAAAATGAGAATTTTATACTAAGGTTGAAATACTTGTGTTTAATGGTCTTTTTCCTGAGTTCAAGCATGGAGGGATGAAAGTAGAAAGCTGAAAAGTGTCATGCATTAAAACTATCGTAAATCAGAGCAGGAACCAGTCTGTGGCTGCAAGGCAGCACCTATACTGCAAGACAGTGAAATTCCTCCAGAAGATATCAACACTCAGTCTCGCAGGGATCTGCTACACTGGGCAGCTGTTATTATTTCTCTTTAGATCAGACTACTCATTGATTATGACTCCGTTGTATAAACAAGGAATGAAAGCAGAGCCAAAAGATCTGTTCCTTGTTTTATATGACCTACAACATTAGGCCTGGTGGTGAGGGAATGATGGCACGTCATCGCTTCTGCCTGCTACTTTCAAGAAAGATGAGCATAAGAACTAAAAGAAACTGAAAAACCCTTAAATCCAATGTGCATCCACTGAAAAACGGATAAAATCTCGCCTCTCTTTTAACACAGGGAATGAATCCCACACATACAGAAACTCCCTTCTCCTTAGGTAGCTAACTAGCAAAAGAATCAGTACAAATCAGTACAGCTTGAACGGAAAGGAGGAATAACAAAATAAGAATATTTGTTTCTAATAAAATATCTAATTATATGATTAGATTACAGTATTTATTAGAAAGCAGTTCCATGCATTACTTCTAATTAAGTACTGTTCTTAATGGGATAAACCTGCAGCCTTCATGGACTTAAGCAGCTGGAGGAATTATTTCCGTGTCTTTCCTTTCTTTTGTGAGTGGCAAGGATGAAAATACAGATTTTGAAATTATCAGCATAGAGAAATGCAGTTCACTCAGCTGTGGAGTGACTTCGGAAAGTGTAGCTTCTGAAGTAAATAAGCAGATTAGGTATTTTCAGTCCTCTTTTTTTTGAGCTCAAAGAGTTGGTTGTAGTTGGAAAAGAATGTTGTGTAATCAAGCTCATGCCATTTTTCATCACTTTGCCAAGACTGTTAGGAATAGAAACATTTCTACCAGGGACGTGTTGAACTTGATGGTGTGGGAGTTTTACAAGAAATGAAACCTCTCATTTCTTTGGAGCCTTCCCTAAGCCGGCACTCACCTTGAACTCATTTAAGCCAACAGTTTCAAGGGGAAAAGCTTTTTGTCTCATCTACTAAATCAAGTTATCAACAGAAAGGTATTTTGATCAGCAGTTCCCAAGTGTTTCCCATACATTATTTACATTAACGCCTAACAAAACGGGACACTTCCTTCCAAAAGAAAATACTTACATATCTATTCCTGAAATTATTTCACAGGTATTTACATGTATTATCTGAATGTTACCTATACGAAGACAGAGAAAGAAGAAATGTTCATTTGATGTGAAACATACTTTTGTCTACCCCTAATATTAAGACAAGTTTGTGACAGAGACACAAATACACTTCCATGGTCAGCCAAGGTGCAGAAGACTGAGTTCTCATTTATCAAACAGGATACCATTTAAATCACTAAACATAGTCTTCATGGATTATGTGGCCTTTAAAAAACAATTTTACTGTAAATTGTAAACACATGGGATTTAATAAATCTGATTCTTTTTTTATTTACAAGCATACCTTTGAAATTTATTCTGCTAGTAGAGGAAATGTAGACTTCTGTACCAGTCTTCAGGGACGACTTCCATATTAACCACAAGTTGTGGTTAAATCAACCAAAGCATACCCATCCTCTTTGTGAGCAGCCCACGTTAAATTTGACTATCAGTGTGACTAAAAGAATGCTTTGTAAATATAAATCAATAGTTCATTCTTCAATTTATTGGGGCACCAGGGCAGATTACCTTATAGCTACAAGCTATGGCAAAGGATGTATAACTGTCTGTTGACAACACACACAATATTCTGAAGTATATATGACACAGTAAAAAATTACTGAATAAATTAGAGTTCATTCACAGAGATACTTAAACTAGCTCCTGAATCTTACTGCTTCCCACATCAAACGAGGCAGATACATTTTCTCCTGCAAATGAAGATTCATCGCGTTTCTGAAGCGTCAGTTCTCCATTGCAAAGGGCCTCCCCTGACAGGAAGGTCAGGACTACAGATGGAAGATTTTGAACGATCCACCTTCCTATGGAATAGCATTTCTGATATGATATCAGAAATATTTGCCAGAGATTTTACACATTGAAAGAAAAGTGTAATTCCTCAAGCACGTTTTTTTTTGTTCTTGTAAAAATATCAGTACAACCAAGACAGCAGTCTGTTTTGGAACTTAAAACATTATTTTATTTTTCTTCCATAAAATATCTTTAATCTCTAATGATTTATTAAACAAATAATGAAAGCATGACATAACAAAAAAGAATAAGACATTATAACATTTTTTTATTGCAAGAATATAATTAATCATAAAGCTCTGATTTCATACCATTTGATATCAGAATGGATCTCTGAATGTTGTTTCTTAATATTCACAGTTACTTGGATAATACTGTTTCTTCAGATGTGCAAACTTAGTGAACCATTGTCAAAGCTTGCCTTCAACAACATTTTTTGTGACAATTACTTTATCAAAATATTGTTAAATACAGTCTTGTACACCCCATAGAGATGAAATAGACATTAAATTCTGCATAACTGGAGTGGTACCAGTTACATATGGTTGTACAGATATACTTAAATGCACTCTTCTAAGACAAGTTTGTAATGCCACTACCTTACATACTGTACCACAACCATTTGACAAATAGCTCCTGCAGTGAAATGGCTAGCACTTAGCAACATGCTACCATATTCTGTTTAATCCCTCTCATTTCACGGAATCTCAGCTCCAGGAGGAGAGGCGATTAATAATTTTTAAGATGAAAGTTATTTTGTAATACTTTTTTTCTAATGTCATGTTCTGACTCTATCACCAGGCTCTGTGATCAACACATTTTCAGGTCATTCAGGTTTGCTTTGGAGAATTACAGATGAAGATGTCATTATAAAAAAAAAAACTGGTGCAGAGAGCTTGTTTTTTCTAAACATATGCTAAGCAGAAATGTTCAGACTGTGCATGCAGTCACCTATGAGGTCTGTGTGTTCAACACTTATGTCCAATTTCCAAGGTTTGGTGCACCCTCAGAACAAGCTCTGTTCTACAATGATGCTGAGCAGCTTTGCCATTCTCTCAATTCCTTCTTCAAAGAATAACAGCTTTTAAATAGACAAATGGCGGTAGCAACCCAGCATGCTTCCCAAAGACTGAACATTTTTTTGTGTGAAAAGAAAAGGCACTGGGGAGAAATGTTTAGTGCGACACCAGCCAGGCATGGGGCTTGACCAGTACAAATACTTGTTTCTTTTATATTTAACACTCATCACTGTTTGTGTGCCTGAGTTTTGGGTATGCACTTCCCACTCATACAAACTTGCAACTTGATCATTTAAGTAAGGAGAACATATTTTTAAAATGTAACTTCTAGCTAACAGAATTAAAGACTTCATTTATTCTCTTGCATCTGCAAAAATGTATGTGTCCACCTAATACCCTTCCTCTGAGCCTCCCAACTAAATTCAGAGACTGAAGACTTTAAATGAAATTTCTAATCAAAAAGTTGCTATAAACTTAGCACGTCTGCAAGTTTTATTTCAGGATAACCGGTCAGAATCATAGACAATATATACAAAGTTCTTTGAAGTTTATACATGTTAGGTATTATAGATAGTATATGTATATCTTATAATATCTTATAATATCTTATAGCTATTTTATATCTGGTAATATATAGATATATATTATATAAATGTTACATACTATAGGTATATATTAGGTATGTATAGATACTACGTGTTAGTTCCATGGGAGAGTTGAGAAGAACTAGTGTTTTTAAACTATATTTTTGCATTGACTTGCTTTCTACAGGTGAGATCTTTCTATACAATGTCACACAAATGCGAAATTTAAAGCTGAGACACAAACTGTTTGTTTTCAGAAGTGACAATCTTGAAACGGGCCTTTGAAATACAATAAAGAGATGCCACAGCCTTCAATTGCATTACCTAGCTTCTCAAGTTCATTCAGCTAGATTTCAAAGCAGGCCTTCCAGTTCTAATTGGAAAACGAAGTTATATTGGATTGTGTGTTTTCACTGATGCATGATAATTTGTATTAGCAGAGAAGACTCTGACATTTCTGAAAACAATCCACAGAAATAAAAATATATGGCATAGAGAGAAGATCACATTATTAGTTCTTTCATTTAGTTAGTTCTGAGTTTAGCATTTCAGAATACGAAACCAGGTTTGAAAAGCCATGCTGGAGAAGACTGTCTCTTTAATGACATACACAGAAGGAAATCTGTAACTCTTCTGTTCATACATTTCTTTGCCTCAATTTTTGTTACTTCATTTTTTGATTCTGCTTGAAAGAGCCATATATTTTTTTGAGAAAGCAACTGCTCTGTCAACAGGACCCTGTACATTGTCTCAAGTTGCACACTCACAAAATAGGAATATAAAAAACACTGCTTGCTTTGGAAATCTTATCCATTATACAAAACTGTAACCATTTTGGTGGGGAGCAAAACCAGCTAGGTTCAGCTTTTTTTAAATTTATTTTTCTTCTGAAATAAGTAAATCTGTAATTTAACCAAGACACGATTTAGAGCTTTAGAGAATTAAAACAGATTTATTTGGTCACCTTTACATGCTCATTCCACCTCAGCACACAGCTGCTGAGAACTCTGATGATATTTGAGAGTCCCAAAAGATTTGAGTTTCCCTCACTGGGTAATGAAAAAGATCTCTGGCTGTTAATCACTGTCATGTATTTATTTCAGTTTTTATTTGTGTCATGTTTTGTCACTTGTCCTTCACCAGTGTTCACTATTTTCACCAATAATTAAACTAATGTATCACTGAGATTTTTTTTGATCAAACATTTTTAAGAGAATGCAGCTTCTCTGGCTGCAGAACTTCGATTTATTTGAAATAGGTAAGACTGGAATTCTCCACCGAAAGAATACTTACCATCTGATCCCAGCCTATGAAAATGGTATTTCATCTAAGGTGAGCATAGAGAAAATGCAAAGTAGCCAGTGGCTGTTGAAATGTTGTGTAGGATGCAGGAAGATTTACATCCATCCAAGATCCTTGATGTGAATTATGGACACCAAGCTTCAGTCACAGCTCTGCGCTGCTGTAGGTTTCAGCTCCACCACTTACGTCAAAATTTCATACCCCTTTACCTTTCACAGGTCTGTGAAGACTTCTGTTCTTACTTTGTTAGAAATAGTTCTGAATAGCAATCTTTGTCTCCTTTGAAAGCACCAGGAAACTTATAGCCAGTCCAGATTCAGTCATTGTGCATCAGTAGAGCATTACGTTGTTCTCTTTCGGAATCTAAAGCTTTTATCAAAAAAAGGTTTTAGCTGTTATGATTGCAGAGATAGCCTCTCAAACCACGGCGATAGATGCAATGGCAGCTCTGCTACTTTTAAACAATTGCATTATGAGGTATGACCTGTCCCATTCATCTTAGCAGCTGCTAAATTGGATGACCCCCACAAACACTTGTGACATGTCACTTCTTTCAGTCCTCATCAAAGCAGGCAGGAAAGGAGATATAACATTACCTGTTGAACACTTCCACAATCCACTGCGAATGAAAGCTCATTTGGGCTGGATAAGGACACCTGGGAACACCAGTATTCATCTCGCCTTACAGTGAAGATCTGAGATTCTCAAAGGAATAGAGAGAGGAAGCCACGGAGGACAAGCCAGCATATTTGATGTTAAAGGGGTGGAGACCCAGGACCAGGGCCCTGAGGAGTATATGTCACTGTGTCTGGAATAGTTATCAGCTTTACTTTTAACAACTTCATTGGAAGAAGAACTGAAAATTAATTTTCTGTCCTGAACTGAACCTTTGGCATATATTAATGTTTAGCCATTCCCTGTTCTCCTAGGAAGTGTTGCTACAGGTGGGAGACGTGTTTTTGTAAAGTAACTCATTGATCTGTTTTGAAGGATCTTTTTATGTGTTTGTACCACACCTCTGGGAAACCACATAAACCTCTGATCACATCCTTTGATTTAGGCGAAACTCCCAGAGCAATAGACCCAGGTAATCGTTCCCTGTAAAGGGGCTCATGTGGCCTGATCTGCACCTGTCCCAAACAGTGAACACCCAACGTATTCTTTTGCAAGTGACTGCATATTGAAAATGTGGCATCTGAAGGCATAGACAAAAAGAAGTGGCACAGAAGCAGTCATTCCCATCACCTTGTACTTCTTCTTCCAGGGAATTGTCAAAACACTCAGTACAAGAAAACAACTGTAAAATTTCGAACTTTTACATTAGGGACTTTGAGGCAGACTTAACATTTCCAATTCTAATATTGAGGCCTTCACAAGGGATTTCACATCTGAAGCTTTTTCAATGCATTGGACTGAATGACACTAAATTCAACGATTTTAAATTAAAGGAAAAGTATAAGCCAGAGCTCTGATGCATTTTTGTCAACTGCAAGAACAATATGTGTTTTTAAAATAAAATAAATTTCACATTGCAAATCATTCCTTTAAGCAGTAATTGCTCTCTCTATATTAAATACGTTATATAATATATAAATATTAGGGAAATTAATGTATAGATAGCCTTAACTGAAAGTCTCAGGACTACAGAGATTTAGCCTGTGTTTTACTTCAGGCACATGAAGAGTCCCACTGTACTTTGCTCTTTATGTACATAAACTTTTATAGGCCTGGAACCAGAACAGAGGGGGAAAAAATACCAAAAGCATTCATTTACATTTTATATTACTTTTCATGACATTGTGCTTGCGATGCTCTTGAATCAGTATCGTTATTACTATATTATGCTTCGTCGTTGTGATGACAAAAAGGATTTTAGTGTAGCTCTGTAGAGATTGTTGTGCCACGAACATATCTTTCAGATGTCAGTTCTGTTCTGTAAAAAGGCAGAAACCGAATCTGGAGATATGTGCAAAGCAGCTGGCATCTCTGTAACTGTCACTTTTCAAGACTAAACAAAATTCTTTGATATCTTTTACAGCTCTGCTTAAATGTTGCATGTGCCAATGGCAGATGTGTTTAAGCTACTTACATCCTTTTATCTGTGTAGAACTTTCCTCCAAAGTAAGGCAAAACAAAATGGCTATTTCTGTTAAAGGGAGACATGACTGAGAACACAGTAACACAATCATGCTTGAGGTCATCAGCTTTAAGAGAAGACAGAGACTCAGGTAATGTGTACTGATATGTAGCCCCGAGCAAAGCACTCAGCATGTATACCCTCTTTCCAGTGTCCTGTGGCACGGGGGATGAAACAAGCCCTTACTCGCCCAAAAAACATGATGTTCAGCTTCATTACAGCTATTGCCAAACAAGGATTATAAAAAAAAAATTTCCATAATCGGTAATAATACTAATAATAATGGGTAGGGTTGTTCATGGAAGAGCACCAGTAGCAATGTGTCTAAGGCAGTGTCTCTCTATGCACTATGTGTACATGCAGTATAGACTTTTTTTTTTTTTCCTTTTAGTGGCTTTCCTAAGGATTTGATGATATTTTATGGTTTACAATACACAGGGCTCAATGAACATGGAATTTAAGGCTACATCAACGGTGTACTTTCAGACTAGGTCTAAGCCCGTGCTTCCCATCCACCCTGTCCGGCTGCTAGTATTTAAGGCCTCGGCTGCACCCAGGTATTTGGGCCTGGAAACACACTAGTCAGAGCAGGGCCAGCTGGCTGTGCTGGGCACTGGAGGACAGCACTGCCAAACTGCCGAGTCACAGCTGGGAGGCAGGGATTTCATCTTTTAAGGTCAATCTCAAGAAAACACGAACTCAACAAACTACATACCCCCAAAAGAAATATGGAAATAATTGATTCCTATCGTCCAAAACTGTCTGAAAGCAGACTGCAAAATCAGAAGCAAAATATCTCTGTCAGTCTTTTTAAGGAAATAATTTTTGATCTGTGAAAAATTATGAACTCACTGCAAATAGTCACGGTCCAGTTGATAGTTTTCCGCTTACACCATATGGTTGTTCATTACTGGCTTTTAAGTATAGTGTGACTTACTTAAGAACAAGCAGTAAATGCTGCAAGTAACATGTAAACATTACATCCCAGTCATATTTGGATTGAAGAATGATCTCCTATTGCCTCCCCGTTGCTTTTATTCCCAAATCTGGGCTAGACATTCTATGAAAATTCACCCAAACCAATATTGATTTTCAAATCTAGAAAAGTTTTGTCTCTTTTTCTCCATTTTACACTGTTTTCACCTGAAACACAGTTGCCACCAGTCATATCTCCTCTCTAATTACTTTATTTTGACAATTTGTATCACCCTCCTTTTGTAGATTTTCCCCAGCTATAATCATCAGGTGAACCACCCTAGAAAGGCTTAAATAGTATTCCGTGGTTTCTCACAGGGAAAAAAACCAACCAACCAACAAAAAAAACCCCACAGAGTAAATTGTGTTGTTATGGTGTCATTTTATAAAAGTAAGCAGAGAAATGCACTATGGAATTCCAATTAGTCTTGAAGTCTAAACAAAGTCTTTTTGACACATGATGACACCTTTATTCCATATTTTCTCAGCAATCAACATAAAAAGTAAACTGAATAACTGCAGTGCCAGTATTCAAGAATGAGGAGAGCATGGCTACCTGAAAAGGAACAATAGACTTGTATAATAAGGCATGCAAAGTTGTAAAAAATATGGCCTAAGTTCAAATTCAGTTAATCAGTTCATCACATGCTGAACGTTAATCAAGAAATTCTCACTGGACTGAAAAAAAAGCTAAAATGTCAAATCAGTGGAGCTGGACTGCTCAGGCTCGACTTCTTCAAACACTCTCTTATATGCTTTGGAGCTCCTTCGGCTCCTTGGGCTATAGTTTACATTCATTCACTCATCCTATAGCTGGCACACCTAAAAGCCTTAAACCACGAACATGAAGACTGAATCCTCATGCTCTGCAAGTGATGCCATATGGGATACACCTCCCTTGCTATAATCGCATGCACGTGTGCGTGCAGACGCGCACGTGCACACACACACACACTGTTCTTGAGTAAAATTAACGCGTTCTCGAATCTCTTTTCCCTGTGTTACTAGTGGGAAAAATATGTATCACTGGGGCTTATCCTTGGTGTTTGCAGCATTTTGAGCACCACTTGCATATCACTATTGCAGTTTGTGAATAATGGTCCACACAGCCAACACATAAGACCCTCTTTTGGGGGTCTTTCTGCATGCTCCCATGCAGAAAAAGTCATTAGACAGATTTGCAACCTCTGGAAACTTCATCAAGAACCCCAATGGTATATTATGGAGGCTTAACTGTCTCATCATTGGGATAAAATCCCATAGTATCATACTAATATTTATGTTCCAGTTGTCAGATAGCAAAGATCAAGTTCTGTGCAGAAAAAAAAAGCAATAAGCTTTTAATGCAAATTTTTGTAGGTGTTAATATTTACTTCAGATCCTCCACAATGCAAAATTTCTTTCAAATTTTTTCAGTATGTTTTAATTGGACAAGCCATTAAAAGCTGCTTCTTGCAGTTTTCAATTAATTAGATACCAGAATAGATTGAATGCAGAAAGGCAGAGTCTCTATCAAAAAGAAAACAAACAGAAAACCAAAACAAATTAGCTTTGGATCATGCACAAGTCTAGAATTAGAGAAAGAGGCTTGTGAAAGCTGGTTATATACTGAATCATCACTCATTCACTAGTTCATATTTTTTGTGTTGTCAGAAAGGACATTGACTCATGAGGGTACAGACAATAAAGAGGTAATTATTTAGACAAATATTAAACACACCTTCTATACAGTCATGTGAAATTTTCACATGGAATGAAACTCCAAGTTACAGAATCTTTTAGAGAATTTTATCTCATGATAATGAGATTTCCAAAGAAGAAACCTGTGGCTTCTAGTCCAATGCTTATTAAACTTACCTTTCTCTTTTAGAAAATTGATCAAATTCACTGGAGGCAGAAGGAGACTTTACTCCATATGAGCCGTTTTAGCCCTGGATCATAATGAAATCTCTCTCTATTCCTCTTTTGGAGCTGGACAGATTTGTATACATGATGAAATAATCACTGTAATATATAGAAAAGTTAATTTGATAATTCATACCTAAATTCAAGCCCTACTCAATTACTAAAGGCATTCCTTACTATAATAGTCAAAATACAAAACACTCCAGGGGTTTAGAGTTGAAGCATCTTTTCTTTCTCATCCTTAGATATTTTTACATATCTAATCATTAATTTTACCTCTAAGAATCATGAAGCATGTCCAAACATTAAAGCTCGTCAGACTGCAAACAGTGATTTGTAATATATAAAGCCCACACTGATCCACTGTGGTTTTCTCCAGGATTTCTTTTACGAGTAATAAGTTACAAGTGACACAGACTTTTTCTTGCTTCAGAGCACATATCCTTAGTATTCCCACTCTCCCAATACATAATACATATTTCAGAGAAATGGGTAATGGATCTATCAAACAACTGATTGTGAAGTTTCAACCAATTCTGAGGGTTAGTGTTATCTTCAAACCCATAGGTACCTAGTGTAGAAAGGCATCATTCTTACTTCTTGGTGTCCAGTTGGATTGCCTTAGGTAGCATTCAGGCTGGAGTCAGTCATCTTAAAATATCCTTCTCCATCTTTTTCCTATGTAAAGTAGATACTTTTTCTCCCTGCAGAAGTCATTTTCCTAAGAACACAGGTCAGATGAAGCAGAAAAGACCCCTTCTTCAGAGGGAACGGCAATTTACAATAGGGGATTATCACAAAGCAATTACTACTCAAATGCATTTCTGCAGATAAAATGAGTTAAAGATAAAAGAAGTTTGTCCCTTAAAATTAGATACCTTATATGAATAACCACAGTGCAGAGAACTTCATTTTTCATTCCTGTATGGGAGCACCCAGCCAAACCGGTTTCAGAGCACAATAGGTGAGATGCAGGGAGTTGTCATCAGACT
>JAOXJK010000012.1:100195790-100210923 GCA_025774025.1 Xenus cinereus | reverse complement strand
GGCTGCCGCGGACTTCCTGGTTCCGGCTGGGGCTCGGGCTGTGACTGGGGCGTCCCTGAGCTCGGAAACCCCTCTGTTCAGCGCGATCCAACCCTCGCCTCGAGCTCAAATCAGTTCTCGTCGCCGGTGCTGCCGCCGCCTCGCCGACTGACTGAGTGTCTGCTCTGACCGCGTTCAAATCTCCGCGCGGCTCCGGGCCACGCCCCCCCGCGTCTGATTGGCTGCCGCGGACTTCCTGGTTCCGGCTGGGGCTCGGGCTGTGACTGGGGCGTCCCTGAGCTCGGAAACCCCTCTGTGCGGCGCGGCCCAGCTCTCGCCTCGAGCTCACCTCGTCGCCGGTGCCGCCGCCGCCTCGCCGAACGACCGACCGTCCGTCTGCTCTGACCGCTTTCCCCCCTCCCCTCCCTCCTGCCCGCCCCGCAATGAACGTGCATGTTTATTTTGCTTCAGTTGCTAAGGAAAATTTAACATACTGTTCATCATGTTTACATTTATACTCTGATCTATTTCATGTTTTCTTCATGGATGAATATACTGTTTATGCTGAATGCAGATCTCAGCTGTAGTTATCAGAGTTAATCAGAAATGAAATTCTGGTCTGTCATGTTGGCCTACTGAAGTTAGTTTTCAGCATATAAAAGTAAAGGACAAAAAATATAACAATCTACACATGCAAGACATACACGAGAAAACACAAAATTTTCTTTAGATTAATGAAATTTGTAATTCTTTTTTACAGATCTATGAATAAAGTAACCTTGCATCCAGCGGGCAGATCTAGAACAAAATAATGCTAATGAAAGTGTTTGCACATAGGATATGTATGTTATGCATGACACTTGTTCAGTTTCTTTCTACTGTGAGTGTCTGGGTGTGGAAATCATTTGCCATGTTTGAGGTTTTGTATGTATGTGCTTCTAAGGAACAGAAATGCAAAAGATTCTCCAGTATTCATAGTCAGTCCACCTATTTTACCTTCTTCTCAAAACCTATCACAAACTCTCATTTTAGCTCCTTGGCAAGACTCAATAAGCCCGCTCTGGATCAATTTTTCCCCAAATGGTACATGTGGAGAAGACGTTTTGGAGATTGTGAAGGCTAGACCTTAGGCGTGTGTTAAGACTGTGGCTAGGCATAAATGTCGGGTTCAGATGACACAAAGACAATAAACTAGGTTATGGCTAGACCAGAAAGGGCTGTTTGGCTTTGTTTATTGTGAACCTGGTACTTACCAGGAAGAGCCTAAAATTAGGTCTATGCTCAGCAGAGATTACCAGGGCAGATTTTGGTTCAGATTGCATAAGAGTATGTTTGCATGCTTTAAAGGTCAGCATTATAGTACTAATGCATATATCAGCAGAGGTCTGCTTGCTTTGTCTTGCTCTGGAATCGCTAATGTCTCTAGGCTGTAATTAAAAGTAAGATTCTGGTTTGGAGCATTGTTCAGGCTAGCAAAGGACTGTGAACTAAGTTAAAGGCTGTGTGTAGAGACACTGGCTAGTTTAAAGTTAGCGCCACAAGCAGCAAGGGTTGGAAGGCCTGGTCCAGTGGTGGTGTCTGGAGCTGCCAAAGGTGGCCAACTTTGAATAGACAGTTGTTGCCTTTCTCAAATTGTTCTGATTCTGCCAAGGATGGCTCAGTTGCTTGGACTGTCAGAGCCTGCTATTCCACAGCTTTGGCTGCTGCCTCCAAGAGAAATATAACAGGCTATTGGGAAAACCTGGTTTGGTTTTGTTTTCTGGAATTGGCACTGGATACAGGAAGACTGTTCCAGAGATCTGATAATTTAGAGCTGTACCTGTTTGTAGGGTGGGCACTAGTATAAACTTAACGCAAACATCTGCAGGGCCAGCCAGCTTTGTGTTGGCCTGGGAGGGGCTGCATGGCTGTGATTAAAGCTACAGGTGAGGTTAGATTTAAGTCAATAGACATCTCTGGGCTCATACAGGTTACTGAATCTGAAACCAAGTAATTTTCAGGATTTGTGCAGGCAAGGTTCCCTGTGCAAATTTTTATTTTAAACACTTGTTGCCTCTTGGCACAAGTGTTTCCACATGATGATGCCATTGAACTTGATGCCAGCTTGCATGAATTAGATTTAAAATTTATCTTGGCAATCTGGAGATTTGAAGCTCATTGTAAGGGAGGTTGTAAGGGTGAGGAAAGTTCCTGGTTGGACCAAGCACAGAGCTTTAGATTGGAATAGATTTCTCTATTGATCTGCATTTTCTAAGGAGAGAGGTGTAAAAAGCCCAACAATCCATGAGTTTATCTATTGTCTGTCCATTAATATATTTTTCACCAGTAAATTTTATGATAAAATGATCTTAAAAGGATTATGACATTTAAAAATGGAAACATATTCTTTATGTTAAGCCTCTCTGTATTTATAAATACATGTTGGGTGAAGAGCTCACTTTTCTCTATGTTACACAAAACTGTTTCCTGAGGTTTGTATTTGCTGATACTGAAATTAAAAAGGAGGAAAAAAGGCACTTATATGACACTTATAGATTGTTTATATGAAAGCAGTTTATGTGAAAACATAATCCAGGGATTAGTATGGATGAGAGAACCCATGAAAACGTTAGAAACATTTCTGAACAGGAGTTGTTCACTGAGGAAGAAAAACAGTTTTTAATTTCCACACGTTTTTGATACAATGTGGGAGTGAGACCTTTTTGAGTTTTACGACTGAGAGACAGGAAAAGGGAAATGCGATCCTTTATTTTTCCTCAGACTTCCTTCCCTCTCTTTTTATGTGGCTAGGACAAAGTAGAAAAACAGTCAGATTACACTGAGTATTTTTTAAGTCGAGATTGTCTATCGACAGGTGATTAAAAAAAAATTCAGAAGTCTTTTGGAATGAAAAAATATTTTAAACACTTCCTCAAATGATTCACAAAAACTGTTCATTTCTCAAACCAGTCTAGTTGGCATGAAGTCAGTAATGTGCTACAGCAATTAATCTAAAAGCAAAGGAATCATAAGAGAATTGTAGCATAACTGCAGTTCTATGGATGTCTGAATATTTTGTAACTTGAGGCTGGCACTTGAACTTCAGGCTGTATTATAATGCTACATTCTAGCCTAAGAAAGGAACACCCAGATATTCGCAGGGGCAAATAGGTGACAAGAGTTCCACTTTGCTCTTGCTGCTGGCATGAGTACTTTGCAATAATCTGTTTGCTAATTTCTGACTCTTTACTCTTGTTGATGCTTGAGCATGGCAGAGGAGACCTCACAGTTACCCTTGTTCCTTTGTTGATTAATAGAGGAAACAGCAGCAGCCAACTGTGTGGTTTTCTTCTCTTGTGCAACCTAATATCTTCCATTCTCTCTATTATACCCAGGAACCACATTATTTCAGCGTTTCATCTCCATGTATTTTAGTAAACCCTCTGTTGATGCCAGCAGAGTAGCTTTTGCTTAGCAAGGCACCTATTCCAAATGCACTGAATTTCAGGTACTGTCTATATCTGGTTTATATGTGAATCTGATGTGCTTGTTCAAATTTGATCTTTGCCTTTAATGACCAGGTAGAACCTGATTTTCAGTTGTCACCTGGTTTCCACTTCCACCACAGTTTGAGGAAGAAGACAGAAGAGAGGGGTGGTTCCTTTTCAACTATTTGCTTTTGCTTGTAAGAAAATCCTCAAGAAAAGTGTCTTCATATCTACCTAACTGTTTGGGCTTGTATCAAAAATCCTATTCAATGAAGTTGAAGTTTGGGTAAAGCACTATATTTTGACTGAAATAAATAAAAATCTTTTGAAATGAAAATCTTTTGAAATAAATCAAAAATATGTTTCTCTCACCACTAACCAAGTATTTTTGCAGTGATATTTGTACAGAACATAAGAAAGGAATTTTAAAATTAGAATTAATTATTTGGAGGTGAGAACTTTGAACCAAAGAAGCAATCAGGTAACAATTATTGTCCAGGTGCATAAAGTCATATCCTTTCTGCATCCATCTATATTGCAACCAAGCTAGAATACCAAAAGGAAAATTTCCTTTGGAGCAAATCTGGTGTTACTTCAAATTTTCCTGAAAGGAATCTTTTGTTCAGGATTAACATTAAACAAGTTCCACTTCTTCACCATTAGATGTCTCTGTTACCCTTTGTGAAACACCAAATGCTACATGACATTTTCTGTGTTTCCTGAATTGCACTTAGAGAAGTCTCTTTATCCGTTTCTCCTACGCTTTTATTTGGGAGGATGAACATGTATATGAGTTGTTTTAAAGATGATAGAATGTAGCTCTCTCTATGTCTTTAAAGTTTACACAGGACAACTAGCTAGGAAAAATTTTGCAGCATTGCGTCCTAACACAGAGAAAGGAGTTTCTTAATACTGGTTTGTCAGACTACAATAAAATCAAAAGCAGCAGGAAAAAAGCATACAAAAAAGTATTTTTGCAGCAATTTCCTACGCGTCTTCCCTCAGCATACCTTTTTATCATGCGCAGCAAAACAGGGAGATAAGATCTTACAACAATGAGGTATCCATTATCTCTTGAATCTCTATGCCGTCACTGTTTCTATACTGTCATTTAATTATTGACTGGTCTTCTGATCAAGACGCACCAACTTTTTATTTTCTCTATATTACAGCTTTCCAAAGTCTCCAAGTTTTTCTAGAATGCAAACCATTTAGTTAACTTCATGCCAGATACCTCCATGACACTACGGTATCTGAGAAAAAGTTAGGAAACTAAATTAAAAACAGAGAGAGCTGTAAGATAACATCTCTCAGCAACTCCTGTTACGTTACAAGAAGAGACTAATCAAAGTTGCAAAATCAAAACAGAAACCTTGGAAAAGAGCCCTGACACAGGGAGCAACGAGAGAGCAGAGTTTTTCATAATAAACTGTACTATCTGGGCAGAAAGGAAGCTCCATCTGCCAGATTATCCAAAGACACATGACCTGCATGATCTCGAAGTACTAGGCTAGATACCTCCTAAGCAAACACCAGCACCCTAGCTCAGAAACAACCAGGTTGTTTCTAAGAGGTGACAGACACCGTGACAGCAATTCCATCTGAGGGCTGCTGAGGACTCTATTCAGCTAACAGAAATATTTCAAGTCTTTAGCTGGCTGGTCTAAGAGAAGGGTTAGTCATATTCGGTTTTGCATATTTTTGTCTTGGTCCTCCTATTTTGGTAAGACTAGTGCAGATCTGGGGACAGCTAGAACAAAATTAATACCTAGGTTCTGGTACCTTTAAAAACAGCTTTATTTTCAAAAACCACCCAAGCTTGCAAGGGGTTGTAAAATCCATTTTATAACTTACAAACAAGATATGATTTTTTCCAGGAATCATTGAGAAACAAATGTGGAATCCACAAAGTATATTTTACAAAAACCACTTTTCAGAGCAGTAACACATTTTAATGTCAACTGAGTGCATCTTTACATTGAAGAAAAAACAGCTTAGTGTACCATCTGTTACTCTTAATAGCAAGCGAACAACATGAGTTGTAGTTAATACTGTTGATGTAAAATATAAGAGGGATGTTATAAAACTGCTCACTGACAGATATAAACATGTTTTGAAATATGAATGAGCTCAAGCTATTCAATATGCAACTTTTACCAGCCAGCTGTTCTCAAAAGATAAGGCAACACCAGAATTTTAACAAACCCTGTGCTAGGCTAATGCAAGCTCACTTCATTGGCCCACAACAAGGTGGGAGAGGAATTTCCAATCTAAAGTACACATATGGTGACAGATTCATTCCATTAAAAACCTCCAATCTTAGGGGAAATAATTATGTCTTGTACAAAATTGTCACACTACTCACAACCTGACAGGTGGAATGAAAATGTCATCGTGAGTATACATATATATCTTTAGAAGGGTCTCTTGCCACAAATTAAAGATTTTTTCACAGAAGTGTCCAAAAAAATCCAAATAGCACTTCTTCATTTTTTGCTTGACAGATGATGCTGCAATGAGATTAGTTATAACATAGGTCTTGGTCCTGTAAATACTCATGCACTGGGACATGGCACATGGATAACAGCCCAGACAATCTATATTGCAGCTCCTTTTGACAAGCTCAATATTGAATTACAAAGGAGTGGATCTGTATTATTTCTCCCTCCCTTTAAAATTTAACATTTTACACCCTTTGTATAATATGCGTTTTCAAATCTTTCAAATCTTTGGACAATCAAGACTATGATTTAGGAAGTCTGTTTAGCCTATTGTCATTAATAATTGTCTTGTTTCCCTTCTGCTAGATGGCATTTCATTGTTTTTATTTTCTGTGAAATGTTTCTCAAAGACTCTTCAGATTTCCTTGAAAACATGCAAGTTATGAATGATCACAGGCTTTAATTCAGTATTGTGTTTTATTTCTATGATGAATTATATTATAGTTAACTATACTGACTTCTGGCCCAGTTACTTCTCAGCACTCATACTGAACATTGGTAAATAATAGATGTAAACTCCATGTTCGAGTCAATTTAGATGAGAATTACTATAAAAATTGTCAGAAACAAATGATGAGATAGTGTCATAGAATTTTAGTCATCCAGAATGTGTGTAGTCTAACCTGGTCCCTTTAATTCCCTTTACAATAATTTGCCTTGGTTCATCTGTTGTTGGTTTTTTAAACTTGTTTGAAAGTGTTACATCATAAATCCTGCCATCAGTAAGGACAGTGACCATACGCTATTAACTCCTGGCAGTTTTTGATTACTGTAGCATGGCTACACCATATCAAAAGGAAAACAGATAACTAACCTTACAGGAAACCAACCTGTCCAGAACTCTATTAATATTACCTGGATTCTGGTAATGGATTTCTTTAAGGAATTGCTGCTTTAGATAAAAAGTTTGATTATGATGCTTTAGATCTAAGGCCATTTCTTTAGCTGATAACTGTGGATGATTTTTAAATTCCAGTTTTACGCAGATAAAGTTCATTGAGTGCAAGTGAATTAGGAATAGTAATTTTGGTGTGTTCATTGTGTTCACCAGCTTTTTAAAAATCACACTGAAAGGTCTTTCCATAAATCCATAGTTACCACACATGCCCAAGATTTTCTTGGTCTTCTTTCCAAGCCACATGCTGTACCTAGATGTATATGTCACTGAAGCAGTAACTATGAAAAAAGCAACATTGAAATCCTATAACTAGCCTCACTTAAATATGTATGCACAGAGATACATATTAAATCTTGCTGGGAAGTAACTCCTTAAAGCAAGCAAAATCATCTTTCTGCTTTGAAAGAGGCTTTGGATTTAGTGAACAATTCTATAAAGCAAAAAGATTTATTCTTTTAATTATGTAAGACAGAAGCAATTGCTTTTGATGCAAAACAAGTCCAGAAGTAAATGGTATTTGAATGAATAGATGGACTAGCTTGTGGTCTGCTTGTTGGTTAATTTACACTCCAGCCATACCCTTTTATATTTCATGTATAGACACAGTTCTTTTTTCATTATAGAAAAAATGTGGTATTGTTC
This sequence comes from Xenus cinereus, assembly GCA_025774025.1. Lineage (NCBI taxonomy): Eukaryota > Metazoa > Chordata > Aves > Charadriiformes > Scolopacidae > Xenus > Xenus cinereus. Next base: position 100,203,436 of record JAOXJK010000012.1, on the reverse strand, counting down.
CACTGGTAACAGAAATTGCCAAAACTTAGAAAGGATTGACTGGTGAATAGGAAAAAATGATAATGAAAAAAACAGGTTCAGATAGGCTAACATAATAAAAATGAAATTAATATATTCAGCTGATAACACTGCTCTACAAGCTTGATTTAAAATAGAAAAATACTTTTAGTAAACACATTTTTCTTTTTCTTTATATGCCAGACTGCTTGAGATTAAAGCATTAAAGAATGACAGCCATTTTATTGGCAATGACACGTAGAAGAGTGGCATACCAGGCAAATATCTTTTTAAAAAATACCTAATTTCTAGAGAGCAGACATAGCAGAAAACTTGCCATTTAGTAAATTTTTGCAAATGCTTTATGAATCTAGATACCTCAGAGTTCCTTGTTTGCTCTCATAATTTATCCCTTCCTCTCCCTAGGAAAGAAGGTGGCAATGGAGATTATAAAACCAGAACTGAATTTCCCTGCCCTAAAAGTGAGAGGCTGAGCATGACAGGGGCTGAAGAAAAGAGTAATAAAGGCCTGTAGATCCAAGCTTGCTACTCAAAAGGGTATAGGGCAAGAGCCAAGAGCTACTGCTGCTGCTCTCAACCCCAGCAGTAGCTGACCAACTCCTGGTATTTCTTTCTTCAAAAAAGCAGCTGCTTTGCTGTACAGATGGGTCACAGCCCCAGTAATCTGTTGCTTCATTCACGGCTACCATCTTGTACCAAGGACATCGTTTTCCCTCATTGATTGCAATTTATGTCATTCATAGGTCTTCCTACCCGGGAAATAGCTCTCTGTTTATATTACTTTGCTCAGAGTATCAAAAAATTTGCTACTTTGCATTCTTCACGTACTCTTGCCCTGCTGGCAGCCAAGCTCTTGACTCTTTGTTTTCAAGGTATTTACTGGTCCCTTCTGTGTACACCAACTAAAACATAAGCTTAGCCAAAAACTATTTCAAACACCTTAAATTTAGTCCAGTTTGAGAATTTTCATAGTGATTGTGACACTTCTTCTATGGTCGTATTCAGGAGTACTGCATGTCTGCATTTCCTTGATTTTAATTAATACCAATGCCAAGTAGTGCCAAGGATGCATTTTTTACTGTTTTTAAACTGCAAGTCAGACAGCTCTCTACTCCATTAGTTTATCAGGATTTTCAGATCATTACATTTTCTTCTGTGGGTTAGAGACAAAATATTACCAAAAACTGTCTTAGAGATCTATGTCTGTGCCTGTTAGTATCACATTATTTCAAAAACATTTAATAGCTAAAAAATCTTTGGTATGTATTTGTTCTGTTTCATCACAATCTACATTAATAGTCTGAAATATTTTTTCTGTATGAGAGAGAACTCTATATGAAGGTATCAAAAGTAGGCTTTTGTGGACCATCATGTGAAAGATTTGAGTTTTAGCTTTCATTTTGTCTGTCATTAATAAAGTTTGTAATTAAAGCTGAAATACCTACCATTCTCTTCTATTACTTTGTGATTTCTTTTAACCTCCAAAGACAGAATTACTTTTTATACTCCTTAGATTTCCTTAGCTTAAGCTACTTATTATTCAGGTAGTAATTCCATAGAAGTTCTGTTAACATTTTTTGCGTTGCTGTTCCTGACCAATTAACTCTCAAAACTCTCCAAAATTTATAAATATTAAACTAATGGCTCAGGTAGTGTGGAAGGAACTTATCATCTGGGGGAAAAAAACCCACAACCACAAAAAACCCAAATAAAAACAAACAAAAGAACAACCCACCCCAAAATTCTTGTCTATGCAACTCAGACATAAATAGTTAAAGATGTAAGCTTTGGTAAAGATTTTTCAGAAGTTTGGGGTTTTTTTTCCAGATATGCTTTACAGCTTTGAAGCATACATGCCTATTTGCAGTGTTGTCTTATGGAATTCAGATAACTTCTATTTGGTCTGATGTGGCCATTAAAAATAATGTAGAAGAAACTAATAGGTGTTATATGATCGAAAAACATAGAGGTGAATGTTCCTCTACAAATTTTCAGTTAATATCTCCATTGCCCTGATCAGGAAGCAAGTTTAATGTGTGGAAAGGACTGGTTCGTTCTGGCTCTTTTTCAGCAAAACAACCCCAAGGAATGCTCTACTTTTTGCAAGTTCCCAAAAGATAAGCTGCTCCGCTCCACTGAATGTCTCCTAAACACCCAGCCCTGCCAAGGGTACATGCGGATGAAAGGCATACACTAAGCTTGCATTGCTGGACACAGATACTTTCCTGATGTGGGATCTGGAGTCTACAATTCCCTTACTTTCCTTTATTTGCACACCATAGCATATTTAGTACCTACCAGAATGTCTCCACTTTTCTCTGGGCAGGAGACATTGCAATACTGCTAGCACCAGAAACTGGATGTTACGGATTCTGACATTATTTATTCATCATCAGGATCAATTTCAAATATTTTCTACCTCACCATTGTTACAGAAATATATCTTCCTAATGAAAGTCATCACAGTGCTGATTTGAAAATTAGTTTTTATTAGAACCAAGTGAGTTGTACCAACGTGTTGGGTAAACAATGTTTTTATGTAGATTCTTAGGTCTGTTTGCTTCCCAGACAGCAGGAAGGGAGCACGCCTGCCTTTATATTCCTTCCAGCAATACAGAGCATATGCCTATACCGCAACAGCAGTGTGGCTGGCAGACACCAATGGAGTTTTGCACTTGGTGGTTCCTGTTTATACAGATGGCTTTAAAAATGCTAAGAGAAAATAGCCTACACTGTGGGAAGCACTTTATATAGAAGACAAGACTTAGGAAGGAAAACTGTTTTCATTCTGCTCTCCTGCTCTTGAGCACAAATTGACTGTGGGTCTTGAAACTGATTTTAAACTTATTTTTGCCTGTTACATTCGGTCATGTCAGTATTTCAACATGATATTTTGAAGATCCCATTTAGAAGATTCATTAGAGATTTGGATATTTGACTTGCCTATATTGGTCATGTTTTTCATTCCCCTCCAAGTGATGGAAGGAAATAATTCAGGTGAATCACCATCCACATACTTCACACTTGCCTTTGGATGAAATGAATCACTCTCTAGAGACAGTTATGCCTTTCCACTGACTGCAAGGGGAACCTAGCAAAACAAGATACAGATAAACTATAGATAGGGTCAGCATTTCATTCCGGAATCATATTGGAGCCAGAGAAAAAAATTCCCATTGTTGTCAGCTGTTAGCAGGCTTCCATTTTTTTCTCTGTGAACTGCCATATGTAGGACTACTGCCACCAGTTATACAATAATAATGTGCCTCAGCCAAATGTGTATTTCTTTTAAAGCTGTATGTGGTAGAAATTCTAGCAGCTGGTTTTCCTGATCCAGAATATGATTCATACTCATTCACTCATTAAAATGATTCTGTCTGGACTTTCTGCATTCATATCTGGCTGATTCCATCCCCCCAAACAAACAAACAGACAGAGCAATGCAGAAGAGCTATCACTAACTTTTACCTTGATCCACAGTAAATGTAAATACCAGAGGTGAAATCTGGCCTGTTGAGCTCATTGACTTCAGCAGGACTGAGGTTTTGTCTCGGAAAAGCCCCTCTTTTTGTGGGCTAAAACCCCAAACTACAAAAAGTACATAGAGTAATAATACATTAAGTACAAACAATTAACTGCCCATTTTACAATTATTTTAACATCAGCACATGCTCATCTGACAGTTCCCAAAAACTGACCATAAGACATGTCCTTCTGTTAGGTTCAAGATGATGATAGTCTTTGACACTGCAGTTAGCTGACACTGACATTGCTCAACAGCAACAATATGTAAGGCTGCTGTGGCAATATAGATAGATAGGGTTATCATTGAAACAGAAATTAAAAGGAAAGACCTTGCAGAAATTAATAGATGCCATTAGCTGGGATAATAGAACTATCAGGAGTTAGTGTTTTTCTCATCTTCATGAATTCTAATCATAAAATTAAATACTTTAAAAAAATCTTATGGTAAATTTGTAAAAAATGACAGTGCCGTATATGGAAAAAATTATGAATGCCTTTAAAAGAGTATCATGGAGACAGAGTCAGATAATCACTTCATAGACACCCTATCACCTTCATTAAATTGCAGATGTCAGAAAACAGTTCTCTCTGACCATTTGATCATTGAACAGTTAAGTTCAGAAGCATAATCTTTCAAACAACACCCAGTGAAAAGTTTCTCTATATAAGTGATTGCCAGTGTACAAGTCTGAGGATAACACAACTGTTGTGTTAATTTTTAAATATCTATATCTTTTATGTTAAATGTGTTTTCCAAACACATTTTTACCAACACAGGATTCAGAAAAGACACAGCAAAGTTGTTGATTTCGAAGCAAAGTGCAGTTTTGTACAATCTATTCTATAATCTGCACTGAATAGAATTTATTTTTGAACTGAAGTTAGGTCAATTTTAGATGAAATGCAATAGTGACTCTGCATTGGCAGTGCTATGATGAAAGCTTTGCATAAACAAAACTGTTTTCTTCACTCTAGGTAGAAGGAAGGTTTTTATGCACAATACTTGTAGTACTTGGAATTCACTCAGTTCATCAGGGAAGACTGTATTGGCCCTGGGAAAATTATAATGAAAGAGATGTAAGAGGTTGTTAGAATGATGTTTTGTGCTGAAGACAGAGGTTTGCTTATCAAGGTTTATCAAGTGTTTTGAAGAATGAAGTAACAGATAGCTAGTCGTTGCTCTGGAGCCACAGATATTTTCTCCAAGAAGAAATGTTGATTTTCTAGACAGGCAGCAGGCTAGTAGCTACTTCAGTGTAGCTACTGTATAGCGCTGCAGTGTACAATTGTGTCCCTATTGACAGCACATTGTGAACCTATTAGGTATGTCTGAGAGCCATCTAAATGCAAATAGGATGTGAGTTTGTGAGTGACTAAAAACAGTTTTCCAGGCAACAGTCTTCATAATTAGAAGCGATCTGGTATCATGAAAGAGTACAATATTTTCAATATATCCAAAAGGATGCATTTTATCTGCTACAATAATAGAAACACCTATGCTTATATATTAGAGCTCTGACAATTAGTATGCAAAATCAGTTCCATCTTGCTATTTTTCCTCTGGGTCACTCCTGGAAAAGAAATAAATAAGAAGTCTGGAAGAGAGAGTTCCATAAACCACAAAAAGGACATTTAAGAAGAACACACACAAACAGATGAGTACCCGACAAAATGAAGGAGCTTTGTTGAAACCTGGTAAGATTATAAAAGACATAAATCAAAAGGTAAGTTTGATAGCTCAGCTGTCAGGTCTCCTTACAAAATTATGTTCTGTATTTTCAGTGTGTGGTATGTAGAAGTGGGTTAAAAATTAAGTAGTTTATCTGAAACCTCTCCCTTCTCTGTCTCTTAAAAGCTCAGGGTTTAAGACTCTAATACTACAGAGACTGAAATTAAAAAATTCTAGTTTGTCAGTCTAAACCAAAACTACCCTTCATCATCTTGTTTCCAAGCTAATATACCTTAGGGAATATATAGACAGATTATTCTCTATTAAAAAAAACTTAAAACATCACACCTTCAGGGCTAGCCTGGGAGATTTGGTGATAGTTGAACACTGACAACAGATAATTTGAAATTTAAATTGATAGTTGCAGTAGTTTTCTTCTTCAACATCATATTCATGTGACATTTATACTGTTCAATTTCATTTCGCAGTTTGTAACAGTTCACATCAGTATAGAACTTCAGCTCCGGAATTTATTTCTGATAACGATATATTAAGGATATGGAAGAAAGTAATGTTAAGATATTCCATTTTGAGAGTTTCAATAGTTAGAGGAGTAATAGGAGAGGTTCCATGCAAAAGATGCAGTTTTTATGCACAGTGAAACTGTTGAAACATCCAGGTCTGTGTGTCTATCAAAATAAAGAGGTGATAGTTAATCCACAGTAGTTCTGATCAGCTTGCATGGGAAAGATTTAACACAGCCAACAACGCAGGTTGCCTATCTGATCAGATCGCCCCTCAGCCTTCTCTTCTCCAGACTAAAAAGACCTAAGTCCCTCAGCGTTTCCTCATAAGAGAGATGCTCCAGGCCCCTAATCATCTTTGCGGTCCTCTGCTGTACCCTCTCCAGCAGTCCTCTGTCCTGAACTGGGGAACCCAGAACTGGACACAGTACTCCAGATGGGGCCTCACCAGCTCAGAGTAGAGGGGCAGGATAACCTCCCTTGACTTGCTGGTCACGCTCTTCCTGATGCACCCCAGGATGCCATTGGCCGTCTTGGCCACAAGGGCACGTTGCTGGCTCATGGTCATCGTCAAAACAGTGAATAGCAAATGTATCAACTGTGTGTGAAGGTGGTGTCTGGGTGCCTGTCTGTCTCTGTGTGTGTAGCACATTTCCACAGCTCAGTTAAGGAATGGTATTTTTTCTTGCATAGGTGAATATGGCAACTGACACTCTCTTTCAAGTTCTCAAGACTCAGGATTCCCTACATCCTAGTACTTTGGGATATATCACCTCTGAACAATGAAACTGTCCTGGCCTGAGATAAAACAGAATGATTTTTCTTTACAATAATTTTACTTTCCAGTGAAGTACTCTCTGAAATGAATGGCATGTTGTTTAGACAGTGTCCACTCCTAGCAGAGCTAAGGCCTGATGTTTATAGTTAATACCAAGTGATGGTACGAGAGAGGCTCTTGCTTATAATTACGGGTATAACAACCAAGGTCAGCTACCTTTGATATGTGCCACTTTGGAGGGTTGGAGATGGAAGAGTGTAAAGGGGTTACACCTCTGAGGAGCAGCAGATAGGACAGGTGACCCAAAACTGACCAACGGGGTGTTCCATCCTGTCTGCATCATGCTCAGTATAAAAGCTGAGGGCTCAAAGGGGTTGCCTTTCTTTTCTTCAGTGACTGGTATCCAAAGAGGACTTTCTCTGTTCATTTGCCTTTGATCCTGTTCTATGCATTTCTGAATCCAGTTCTTGAATCCGGTTCCCATCTGTTGCTGAGTCCAGTCTGAGACTTTCCCAGTGCCTGTCAATGATGTGATCATCATCCTGGGGGCTCAATACTGGTTTTGCATATATTTATATTGTATGTATTTCGTTGTTTTCTTATTAATTCTTATTATTATTTTTATTGTTAACAGTTTTCATTTCATAATATTTCAGTAAAGTAGTTTCGTCTCTTTTCAATCTATAAGTCTCTCTCCCTTATTCTCTGTTCCTTCTCTTTTGGGAAGGAAGAGAGTTTAAAGAGAGCATCTGTTGTTCATGTAGTGTCCAGCCCAGTCTAAACCATGACAGGAACTAATTTCCAATGACATATATCTATTTGAGACCATCAACTGTGACTCAAAATGGTTGTTCCACTTTTTGGTTGTAAACTCACTAGGTTAAGAGGCCTTGATGTGTTTTCTCTTTTAACATGCATTGCTTCTGTACAAAATCAGCATTATCACTCTCTAGTACTCATAAAAAATGTCTCTCCACATTAATAGATTGTTTTATAGCCTTATTTTAATCATTATATGCAGTATAAAGAAATCAATACTGTTTGCCAATAACAATGCTTCATTCAATATCCCAGTGAGTAACAGCTATTTAAGTAATTAATTTTCATATCAGTACCCATTTGTTCCCATTTT
>JAOXJK010000012.1:100165466-100195690 GCA_025774025.1 Xenus cinereus | reverse complement strand
CATTTGTTCCCATTTTATATATGAGAGGATGGATCATTTTTCTGTATACTTTTGACTCATTGCCCTAAATAAACCTTAATCAATCAGAAAACAAACCTATATAGATATTAGATATACAATTCCACATAATGTTTGGTTAGTTTTCTTTGTGCACTTGTGCATCAGGATGGTTTTCTAAAGTTCAGCCATTTCACCTCTTCTTAGCACACACATTACTTTGATATGAGAAACTAGCAATAAGATAGTCCTGATTTATTTGACCAATTATAGTTTCATAGATAGTTACATAGCCAACATCACTTAAAAGATTCTTAAAAAAGAGACTGTGGCAACACTTAGGCGGTCTGTAGATAACATAAAGTTCTAGAGATAACATGTAAAGTTTCTTCCATTTCATATTTCTGTGTTATCTCAAAGAAGAAAAGAAAGGTTATTTGTTTTAGGTAGACATCAGAAAAGGAAGTTTATTGACATCCTTGTGATTTGGTCAACCTGAATTATCACACTCTGTAAAACATATGCACATTACTTTTCAAGCTGAAGATGCAAATCATCATCCTTAATACTAAATACAGTCCTTCTTTTATAACATCTCTCACTCAAACAGCTGATCCTCCAATTCCCCATTCATACGTTCAGATGTATTTTCCTTGCATAACTTTTCATGCCAAAGTTGTTGAAAGGTTTATAGTCTGTGCCCTTCATAGTTTGTTAGCTCAGCTTTACTGAATTAAAATTTAATAACATAGATGACAGAAATAATTTACACGGTATAAAGGAAAAAATTCCAAAACTTTTCAGCAGTGTTATCATAGCATTTTTTTCAAGGATACAAAGAGGCATACTACCAACAGTCTCTTACAAGTTCGGAAAAGAGATTCATTACAGCAGCCAACATATTAACAGCTTTAATTGGTATTCTTGCATTAAGTTTAAGAACTAGCAATAAGAAAATCATAAACTGAAGAGACTATATCAAATAAAAGAAAGAGTGTAACATTTTTCAGGAAACTAAAATATAAGACCAACCTTCAAAAACCAGTAGCGGAAAGTCAACCTTAACACAGAATTTACAATTTACATATACAGATTTACAGTTTGGTTACATTATAAACTACAGTCATGCCAATCTGCCCCACAGAATATAACTTCACAAAATTTAATAGTGCACCTTTCCAGTATTCAAAGAGAATTTTTGATGTATACAACATCATAAACTGCATAGATGGGGTTAAATAGGGTCACATCAGTCAAGGGAGATATGACCTATCACAAGTCACCTCGTAAGAAATGTAACTTTTTATAAGAAAATAAATTATCAGGTGAAATAATGATCCCAATTATGATATATTCTTGATTATAAAGTTTCCCGTAAAACTTGTGTTAACTGACAAGATTAATGTATTCAACTTGCAACTGGAAAAGAAATTTAGATTAGGTATAAAAGCAAGAATTCTTGAGGAGTTCCACTATATAATTCTATTTCCAAAATGGATGTTTCAAGCAGCTCTCTTTCTCTTTAAGTCCTGTTGCAGTCAGCCAGGGGACTCTACCTTTATAGAGTTATTTTAAAGGATGGAACCATCACAGAAGCACCAAAAATCTGACCCATACTAGTTTTTTAGTAGAAATTATTAGTTTTGTCAAAGATTACGCTAATTATACACTACAGATAATTCTCTTTGGAGGTGCCAGATAGAACAAAAATTTCAGAGGTATTTTATTTCTCTATATACATCTCATTATGCCTAGGAAAGGAGGACAGAAGTCTCTGTTAAAAAATGACAATTTTGGACTGAATAATCTACAAAGTACCAGAAAGTGATTGCACCACGCTGTTGGCCAGAAATGGAAGATATGAGCACCCTCACATGGAAAAAGGAAAAGGAGAAAGTAGCAGGACTGTCTGGACTTGAAATGTTTCTCAACAACTGGCAGAAATCTTCCAGGCTCCTGCTTCTTCCCGTTGCAAAATACTTCTTTTGGAACTTGGAAATCGAAATTGGCAGTGTCCAGGTCCTCTCACTGTTACAATAAGGATTGCTGGAAGTCCAAAGGCTTTCTCAGCCACTTCACTCTTGAACCTCCTGCCTTGATTACAAGGTTTTTGTTGGTCCTGATCACAAGGTTTTAGGGTTCTCTGTTTGTTTTAACTGAGGAGGGAGGCTGAAGCAAATCATGGGCTCAAATGTATACATGAAATTTTCAGTTATCATATTTATTCCTTTCGTAATCAGTGGAAAGATAGAGGTAGTTTTGGGACATAGTTCATCAGATCTACTTTAAACAACTGCACGAGCATGATAAGATTTCTACTACCTGTAAAGGAAATCTTAAAAAAATAGCTCAGACACAGAGACAGTCCTGCAGATGTCAAAGTCAGACATCCCTAACTTATCAAGACTGTGAAGCCGAAAGCCTTGAAGCTTTTGCTCAGCCTGTGCTCTTCGGTATTCAGATTTCAGACTTTTACATGACTTAAAACATAACTTTTTCCTTGGAAAGTACATGTGTTCAAGAGGTAGGAGAGGATTTAAATTTTTTCTACTTGCTCTTCTATGTATGAAAATTCTTTAAAATTATTCAGAAAAACAACAGTGACAATAACAACAACAACAACAAAACAGAAACTTTTAAATCCACTACTATTTGTTCTTTTTAAACAAATCCTTTAATTTCCTTCAAATTTTATATTTAGATCCCTTATATAGAAATAGAAATTTTGAAAATGGTCACTCTTTGTAGAAAAAAAAAATGATGATTTTATTGTTGCTATTAATTTTCTTTAAAGTCATTGTGACAGAAAGTGAACTTCACACTGGTCCACTTCTCAAGCCTGTGAAGTCTCTAGTGATATCATTGCTTTTTATTCCTGAATGCCAAGGATTCACATACTAGAGCTCTGGAAGTTTTAAACTTAAATTCTCCCCTTTCCTTTGGGAACTAAGAAATACTCAGAAATTTATCTGTATTGTTTCTCATAGTTTACCAATTTATTATATGAACATGAACCACTGCTTTCTAGGTCAAAGATTCTGATTGTGACCACCAATGCTTAGACCTTAACGGTTTTCTTTACTTTTAAGATACACTGGGTGCTCCCCATGAGCAGCGAGCCATACTTATGAACGAAGTATGAGTATACTATTGTCTTCAGCATCTTCTAAGATTTCAGAAAATGAGTGCCACTTGCTTACAGCAGACTTTTGCTGGAAGGCTTTTCATTTTAGGAAGTAAAGGCCTGATCCAAACCCCACTGAAGTCAATGGAAAAAGACTCCCATTGACTACAATGGGCTCTGGATCATGCCCTAAGTCCAATTTCTTCGTTAATCCAGTATTAATAATAAGATGTCTTTCCAGTAGCCTGGAGTACCTTAGGTCCCAGCAATTTCAGCTGAACAATTTCACTTTAGGTTACCGTCCACTGGAATTTGAAAGGTGAAGCCGAGATCATTTTCAGTGACAATAAGACCTTAACTGGGAGCATTTTCAATTCTAGTTATATTCAATTCCACCAGTTCAGTCCAAATCCTTAGGCATCCTAATGAGAAAACAGTAAGAATAAGTGAAATCAAAGAAATACATGTTGTTCAGTGCACGCTTCAGAAACATAGTCTAGGCTCTGATGTGATCAATGAACAGATGCACGTTGATGTTTTTGAAGAGATCAGCATGGAGCTTAACTGCACAGAACAAATTAAAAGTTTATAGCACAATTAACTATATAAGGTTTTTGGTTGTATTTCTTTTTAAACTAACAGACGAAGTGAGATACAAGGTTTCTCAAAGTGTTTTCTCAGTTTGCACAACAGAGCTTAATCAGTTCATAAATAATGACAAGTGGCAGAAAGATATTAACATTATAAATAGCAATAACACCCTTAAGTTCTCAGAACATGTAGATATGAATTGTGAATGTTATATTGGTACAAATTTCGACAGACAGATAATAAATGGATAGAATTACTATAGTGTCATTAAATCAGATATAAAAAAATACATGTAATAAGGTCAGTTCCATATAAAATAAAAATTTGAAACATAGGTTGCAATTTTACTGTTTAAAACTTGTATTTCTGATAAATTACTGGACAGATCAGCCATTCCAAAAGATCTCCAGCATTATCCATTGCTCACATTTCATTAAATTGCTATTAACAGTACTTACTATTTCACCTTGGTTATTCATACTGACAAGAATGGCTCCAAAGATGAACCATTTTTATTTTGTAATCGATTACTAATTGTTCCACCTAAAAATATCATGCAGGCTGCCATGCACTTTATAATAAAGATCTTTCTGGAGTTATATTCTAGCAAAAAAAAAAAAAAAATCAATGTAAGTTTACCATAGTTTCAATATATTAAGAGATCAGCATATTCACTGAACTGTAAATGTTTGCAGACATTTTGCCATTCTCCCACAAAGCCAGCAAAATAGATCAATTTAAGCTAAGTTTTGAGCTGAAGAACTGTATTTACCTTCACTTTTATTTCAGATATTTTACCGGAGTCATTTCTGTAATACTGTTTGATCACTCAGATTTAGTTTTAAACAACTCAAAAATCTGCTGATAACATCTACACTAATAAATTTTAGAGATAAAGGAAACAGATCTTAAATATCTACATCAAAAAAATGCCAGTTTTCCAAAGGAATAGTTTTGGTTTTGCATATGCGTAAGTACAAACTTGCTCCTCTGGGGACTCTCCCAAAATATGGAAAAATCTCAGGTTTGAATCTGTGGTATGAATCACCTCAGACTCATGTATTTCTGTGCAAAACACCTGAATATTATAACGAACTGGTAGCTTTGGATCTCTTTCTTTTCCTTGCTGAATTGAAAAAAAAAATATCACATTATTATTTTGCTGTAAAATAAACTTATGATATTTTACAAATCTTGCCAGTTTCTGGCAAAGGAAAATTTACCTTGTTATACAGCGCAACTTTAATCACATCTTAAAGTCACATAGTCATGAGTGGCATCAAGGAACACCTGATTTGAGATAAATGTCTGTGACATTTATTTCTTTTTCTTCTTCATCTAACAAGTTCTGGCCAGATACATGGAATCTAGTATTTAGTAACACAAAAGCTAACACAGTTGCAAGTCTGTTGAACAAATGAAGTACAAGGCCTGTTTTCAGTTTAACTCAATATAATTTTCCATCCCTTTATTCTTGTTTAAATTAGTATCTAGTCAGTACTCTTTCATTCAAACTGTAGTCTCTTCGACTTGATGGAGAAAATGAAAGCATCCTGTCACCTGGATTCAGGTGAAAAAAAGAAGAGAATTCATACAGTTTATATGTCATTGGATGGAGCCAACATACAGACAAAATAAAGTTTCACATCTATTTTTTTAAATAAAAGGCATTAATTTGTTTTGATGTGGTTTTCACTTTATCCAAGGATCTCCATATATCACTTCCAGATAAAAGGTATGACTATAATCAGCAAATCAATAGACATCAAAGCTCTTTAAGCAAGGTTTAGCAACCGCTTGCTCAAGGCATATATAGCTTGTCTACTAAAATTAGCCTGGATCATAGGATTATAAATAACATCTTGATCTATGACTCCCCTTTCATTTAACTAAACAAATATCAAATTCCTGCCCTTAGAGTCTTACTGTCACACTGGCCAAAATTCAAACCCTGGAAGTTGTCCAGTATGTATAGTGCATAGTTCTATGTATAGTGCATAGAAAACATTCCCCATTGATTTTCAGGCAGGAGAAAAAAGTATTAGTCAAGATAAAATGCTTTGCTGGAGAGGATTCAGAGCACAATGCTGTATTGAGAAAAATTCTTTCTTGCCCATAACACATCTGCAGCAAGGAACTCAAAGCATGCAGGAGGACACTCAAACACTTTCATCAGAGGGAAAAGTTAATGTTATGACATCCAATACACTGTTTAAGTTAAAGTCAACAACTAGAAAATAATATGCTGTATATTAAATAGATCATCTTCAGCAGTTCTAAGTCTTTCAGTACACATCTGAGACAGAAATTTCAGATCAATCTGTAATGTTCCTTAGAGACCTAGAGAATTCGATAAAAAAGGCCATAATGAATTCACAAGACAGTTTTGTCATTAGAAAACCTTGTAAGCAGCCAACTGTTTAATTCTTACAAGGAGTGGGAATTGCTATCATGCATCTAACACTTTAGACTGTGTAATTTAGGTTTAGAATTTTAGAATAAAAAGAGTTAGTAGACTTAATTACATCGCACACCATTAGAAAAAACTTCTTGCTGAAGTGGCAAGTCAGTAGATTGGATGGCATATTACTTTCTCCTTTTCTATGACCCTAAATTTATTAAATCCAAGTAAAAATTTAATTTTTCATTAATTTCAGATGCCCTACAAATGCCTTCAGCTATCATCTCGCATATACCAATATGCTGTGTGTATCTGCACAGAAGAGAGATAACTAATATCTTTTTGGCCTTGCACATAAGGTCTAAGTCAGTAACTGTAGTGCAAAATCTTCACTTAGACTAAAGTTAAGATTTTCAAATATGTACCTGAAAGGAGGGCAAGATACATTCATTCAAGTATTAGCCAGGCAGTACTATTGGTACATACATTGCAAACCAACAAGTACATGGTCACTAGAAAAAAATCTGAATGAAAATCAAGCCAAATCACTCCCTTTCTCTTTCCCTTCTTCTACCACTCTAAATATCTTCCTTCCTCATGGAAGAACATACCAGCATTCATATATGTTTTTAGAGGTGTTGCTTTGCCCGCATCTCTTACTTCACGCTCTTATCTGAGTCTGTAGTCCCTGGTATCACATTCTTTCAACCTGAATTGTCAATCATAGCAACCAATGCCATGAATTGGATCAAAACCCATTAGTTTTAGGTGTCACTAATGTAAAATAATAAGCACTGACCTGTCAGGTTTAAAAAGAAGAATGAATGGATAAGAATGTAATGAGGCTTCAGAAATGAAACCAGCTATCAGTAATATTAATCTTGTTTTCACAATGGACGTTCTATGAAAGAGAAAGGAGGTTTATCTTCTCTGGAGAGCCTTGATGAGAATCAGGATTCTTATTAATCCTATGCATTTTTTTTTTTTTTAATTAAAAGAGGAGAGAGAATGCATGCTTGCTTTCATATCCCTTATTCATCATCTCATTTCCCAATTCATCCTCAGGCAAGCTTATGTGGTAGATAAGGCCTCCACTAGAAAAAAATCCTGGTAATATCTTTTCTTTCTTTAGAAACCATCAAAACTGAAGCATACCTTGAAAAGTTTTAAAATAAAACAGCCCCCTTTACTTACATACAAAAGAACTCTTAATTAAAACTTAATGAAGGACAGAAGAAAAAGGAGTAACACAATATCAGTGGACAGGTAGATGAGAAGGAAGCATTCCATCTGAGATATTTAATATTTTAATTGGTTATCTGGAAGAAATAAGAAACTGAGTGTTATCAGTCTGATCCTAACCTTATTAAAGTCAGTGGCAAAAAGCCCAGTGAGTCCAATGGGGCCAAGATGAAGCTCTAATTGAATTAGGAACTGACTTCAGATAAAATATGTTATATTCTTCCCTTCATCTTCTCATTCTAGCAGAAAGAAATGGGAAAGATTTAATGAAATCTTTCACAGAAGCAGGTAATTGAGTTTGTTTTGACCTGGATCAAAAGAAATAAGTACTCATGAGGAAAGTAACTTTAATATGAAGTTATTGAAATAACAATGCCGGACACTGAGCTTTCCGATAGAAACAGACTGCCATACTCAAGTGTCTAAAACTTGTCCTGCACTAAAACCTGAGGTTTCTAATCACCTTGCTGATAAGGTAGCTCTATTTAAACACAATAAATATTAAACCATTCTCTGAAAAATAAACCCCACAGAATTAGTTGAGAGAAAAAGTCACGTCCCTTTGTGCTTACAGTCCCCTCTGCCAGTCAGCATTTGTTCTAAGTTCACATAAGGTGCAAGTTCACACAAATAATGTAACCCAAAGAAAACTTCACTACTTTTACTTATTAGAGTGTTGTGACTGGTGAAGGAGCAATAATGACTTGTTGGTTGTTACTGATGAAAGAGCAGTAAAAATATACCAGGAAAAGACCTCCGTTTCCCTTTGCCAACCACAACACCTCAGAGACTCATTTCTCCAGATGATAATGGTTGCTGCCACCTCTTTGACCTTGGTCATCTGTGAAAGTCACTAACCCGAGAAGAAGGGAGATTTGGCTAAGGCATACGTTGGGGTGTAGCCCCTTCTCTGTATCTTCTTCCAGCCTTCAGAAGCAGGAGTGTCCAAATTCTACTGGAATAGCAGAACTGAAACATGGAAAGACAGGTGCAGTATCAGAGCCTCTCTTTAACTGGAAAGTTTCAGATAGCGTTACCTAAAGCTGTTAATTCAAGTAACTTAATGGAATTAATGAATTATTCTTAAACTACTTGCCTGCAAGTGCAACACTCTAGCAGTTCTTGCATGGTTCTCTGTTAAACCAATTACTCTCATGAGAGCTGTTCCTTTTCTATTTAAAGACACCCATTCATGAGAACAAAAGGTAAAGTGAAGGGAAAGGAGTGAGGAAGAGTCCAACTCCTTGACCCAGTGGCTAGAGGCCTTTTCTTTCATGTAGGAGACTAAGCTCCATACCTCCAGGATCGCTTTCAGAAGGAGACAGCAATTCTACTGCATGAAAACTAATGCAGATAAATAATTATCTAGTAATAAATTAGAAGAACGTCAGACAGCTTGAATCTGCCTGTCCTAATCTTTTTGATGGCAGCAAAAGAAGTACTTTTACAGAAGAGGGACTTTATTTACAGTGCTTTGGTTTTGGATGTACATTCAGGTTAAGGAGTCCAACCAATCTCTAGAAGTTTTCCAGTCAAGGTGGTTTCCTTTCCTGCTCTCCCTGAAGTGGCACAGGCTTGAAGGAATGCCAAGTACCCATTGTTCCCTTTGACTCCTGCTGTACTTATCCCAGTAAGGGTCCAGCCCATCCAAGATCCTGAAGCAAGATTCAGTTTTGAGACATTACATACCTGTGACTAACAGCTTTTAAGGTTCCATGATTGCAAGACATAAAAAGCAATACCAAAACACAAATGAAGTAAGTGTGGAGCTTCTTTAGTGATAATCTGGTAGAACAGATGTTTTCTAAGTGTCATGACATTTTAGCTAGATCTTTTTTTCTCCCAGAATAAAACACTACCAGCATCTTCAGAAAGAGAACTGATAAATCTTCTTAATTTATGGTCATCATCATAACAATTGAAATACATTTTGTAATGCCAAGCATGAAATGTTCTGGAAATGGATAAAAACCTTCCTTTGTATTTCTCTGTCCAACTTCATTGTGCAATATCAGTCCAAATACTTGCAGCATTACCTTGGGCACATTTGCAGTTTTCAGCAATCTAATGACTGCTTATTGCTGACTGGGGACATATAAGCTCTTGTCTTCATAATGGAGTATTCATGTACCTGAGAGATATGCATACTAAGTGATGGAAAGCATGCCACATTAGAATATTGATTGCACATGTCAGCATATGCACCACAATTTAAAAAAATTAGTCTGCATTAAACTCCACTACCTGCATGACTAGAGGCAGGGGAGGGATTCATGACTTTTGTTCAAACGAGCTTCTTGCAAATTTTTTATCTAGAATGTATTTCCTGTTGAAAACAACAAAGGCAAAATGTTTTAATATTCTCATATCATGTTTATTGGATGTATGAATTTTATAAAACTTCAATAACAAGCTAGCAGAAGACTTGCAAAAGCATCAGCATTACATGTTATGATCGAAAGGCTGTACCAGCACAGAATTCTTCTCAAACAATACATCACTCAAGCAGTAGACGTAGAGGTAAGCATTACTATTATCATGAAAGCAAAAAATCTGGATTGGGCTTTTGTTCTCCCTTTCTCCTTCACAATGCTTGCTATCATTTTTGACATCAGCATACAAAAAAAGACAAATTCAAGCTCCTCAGAAATAACTCTGCACTGCCTTTTCACTAAAAGGTGCTTTTCCAGAACTGCGTCCTCAAATGTGTCCTTATATTACATCACTGCATTTTTCCCCTTCAAACAATGCATTACAATTACAGTACTGGCTAGAAACCATAGCTATGCAATGTTTTACTAGGCTCAACAGAAGTTATATAGCATAGTTCCTGTTTCTAAATGATCTATAAAATACATAGAACAGAGGAAGGTGTTGGAAATGTCTGGCTAACGGCCTCCAAAAGTATTTGGGAACATTCGGAGGTCATAATTCTTAGAACTAGATGAAGCAAACATAACCAAAATGTTAGCAGACAATGCCTGATCCATGTTAAAAACAAACCCCATAAACTCATTAGAAGACCTGCAAATTGCCCAAAAAGAACAGAAGTGACTCCACTCCGTAGAATGCTGCACTTTAATTTTATGCATAAGTGTACAATGATTTATTTACTTACCACTGCCGGGGTTTGCGATTTTTTTTTTTTCTTAGCAGCCTCCTTTACTTTCCACTTTCTCTTGCATGTACTTTGAAACTGAGGATAATAAGGACTGTTTTCCCATGGTGAAAAGGCAACTATGGCATAAACCTAGCTAGTTGGAACTTCAGGTTTTTTTCTCCCTTAACAGTAGAAGAATCCACGTGCCTATAGACTCAAGTTGTTCTTCACATTGACAAAATATATTAGCAATCTTCAAATGCAAAGATTTTCTTCTTTCTTCTGACCCAGCTGCTACTCATCACAGAGAAAAGTCAGCTCCAAACTGAATAAACAGTTCCTGAGAGGCTTGGAGCGCTTTAAAATGTTAACAAATGTCAGTGGGAGTGAGGGATACAAAAATTTAGATTTTCAGAGCTTCCTGCTCAAGCTTAATGTCATTTGAGTGGTGACGTTCAACAACAAATGCTTCAGATAGGTGCTTATCAATGAACATGTCTGAAGAATACTAAAGAAAACAATCCAAACAGAGTGACAGAACATATTTTAAATTAAATTAACTACCCTTTTATTTCTACTTTGACTGCTAAAATATAGACAGATACAGACGATATACATATATAGTTAAGGCTTAACTAGACAAAGCTGTCCATCACCCACTAACTTCTGTTATTACCATTGTAGCTGGAGGTGGGAATTACAGTGATAACAAAAATAACAGGTGTGTCATGAAGAGAATCACCTCTGAATAATCAGCCCATTTAGTATGATCAGCAACAGAGGGCGGTATGCCCACCCTCAGAGACTGAATGACAGGATGCTGATTCAGGAACTAGACAAGAGCCTCAGTAAGAAATTAAGTTTCCTAGTGTCCTCCTAGTCCCCTCATCCTAGGGGATATTACCCCCGAGGTATGTATCATCTTGAAATCATATGCCTTATAGTAAGGAAACCAAAGAGTGATGTTAAGTTTTGCAGTATTTCAGGGTAGTATTTACTAGGTTCAGTATTGCACACTGCACTTCTAAATACTCACTACCATGATCTACTTCTGTTGCTTCTTAAAGATTGTATTTTATACCTACTATGAAAATGTTTTGTTCATCATGATGTACAGATTCCACAGAAAGGAGCCTGTGCAAAACCTGTCTGACTAATTCTGAGATAGAAGAACCACTCATTTTCTCAAACCATTAAAAAGGTTCCTAATGTTCCCTTCTTTTCTCAAAATACTCCAAACAGATGTGTGTTTAAGACTTTATGCTATATAAAGTTTATGTCCCTGTTGAGGTTTCCATAAAAGTTTATGCCTGTTGAGATTTCTGTCTTTGATCAAAGCCAGTTAAATGATAGAATCTTAGAGAACTAAAATCACACAGAGCTTTGAGAGTACTTTCTTATTTTTATTTTTATGCATCTTCGATCTAATAATTTTCCAGCAGCACATTAAGTGGTTCAGCTTAACTCTAGTGACATCTGATAGCCTTTTTAAAAAAAAGTTGTATATTATTTGTTATCATAGCAATTTTTTTTTTCTTTTTGAGTCGTCACCAAGATACTGAATTGCCAGAGAAATTTTCACACAATAAACATATCCAGAGTACAAAGTTTGCATTACCAAAGGGGCAGGAGGAGTAAAACTAAGAATTCTAGCTGAATTTAAGAAGAATCACAGATCTGAAAACCCGAGCATCTGTAATAATAATGTCACATCATCTTTGCTCCCTTCTGCTATGAACTGAAAGTTTTCCATGTTAATATCACTCTCTTTTTCAATCACCAATGTGATGGTGATATTAACAAATGAAGATGCCATGTTCATATAATTTCTAATATTTAAGGTTTAAGTTATTACTAGGTAACTAACTCTCAATATTTGCCTAGACTGGTGTAGACTTTCCACCAACACACTAAAAGTTAACAGGATCTTTTATGTCACTAAAGTTGCTCTCAAATGACAGCAAAAGTCTCTGGGCCTGGATCTTTGCCATGCAACTTAGATAACAGTAGAAGAAATTCCTCCTGCAGGCAAAGCTCTAGTGTACTCTTTCATTACTAAAGGGGTGCCAAACACACGCAGAATATCAAACAAAACTGCCCCATGGGTGTTTTCTACACCAAAACAGTCAGTAAAATATAGGAGTGAAAAAGTTGGAAAGGCATTAAAAATTTCTTCCATTTGGCAAGGAAAACTTAAAATGCAGGGACTTGGCTCTGAAAAAAAAGATAACAGTAATTCTTTCTGGCCAACAAAATCAGTTGTATTTATAATATCTGTCCCAACATAAAGGATATCAGCTCCTTGTTACAGATTTTTAAATGTTAAATTTATAAATTTAAGCTGGTATACAATTATAAACTCGTTCGTATTCTTCAGCTGAATTCCATTTTATGATAAAAAATTTGTCACAAAAATGGGGGTTATGATAGGGTTTCTATAGTACCATGTATTCATCTGCCAGTCTTGTGACTTAAAAATATTGCATTCATCATCAGGAAAATATGCTTACTTTAGATTTCTGGTATTCTCTTTCATTGTTTTACCTCCTTTTCTAAGTTACACGGGTCAGATAAGTATAGAGCATTAAGTTTGTTTTGAATCACTGAATTATCAAACAAAGGGAAAGAGCAGCTCACCTATATTTTCACTGATGTTGAAAACTCCTCTAGTACTAAGCAAGAAATACAGAATGAAGTTCTCCTTCACCAATGTAAATCGTATTCTGTGTTTCACTAAAGACGGCGAAAGACATTTGCTTTCAACACATTGATTTTTCTTAATTAAAATTTTCATTAAATTCAGAAAAAAAAATAATCTAGAGGGATGATGTGACTACAGCATGAATCAGGCTGAATGAATGCGATTTTATTAACAAAACCTCAGATGAAAGGTGTCTTCATTTACTGTGGCATCCACAACTTTTCTGGGCAACCCGGGCCAGTGTCTCACCACTCTTACAGTAAAGAATTTCTTCCTAATAATCAAAATCTACCCTCTTTCAGTTTTAAACCGTTACCCCTCATCCTATTGCTGTACTCCTTGATAAAGAATCCCTCCCCATCTTTCCCACAGGCCCCTGTTAGGCACTGGAAGGCCACTGTAAGGTCTCCCTGGAGCCTTCTTTTCTCCAGGACGAACAGACCCAACTCTCTCAGCCTGTCTTTGTAGGAGAGGTGCTCGAGCCCTCTGATTGTCTTCACGGCTCTCCTCTGGACTTGCTCCAACAGGTCCATGTTCATATAACCAGATACATCTATCTGGGATCTGCGCAAAGCCCCCAGTTATTTATTTTACAATGTCTGCAGCAAGCGCCATACAAGCCTTTGATAAATCCCACTAAATTAAATGCCAAGTAATCACTTGCCAACAAAGCCACCATTTTAGAAATAGTTGAGTGTATTTTCTGTGCCTGTTACTGGAGCTGAGGAGGACAGACTGATGAATGGCAAACTTAAAACGTCTAAGTAATTAGACATTGCAGAGTTGTCCGCTGCATGCAGCAGCACAAGACTGCCCCTATAGGCCCAGCAAGTCCTTGTCTGCCTGCATTTATGCAAGCAACCGGTAAGTTCTTCCAGAGCCCTGAACAGAATTGGTACTCACAGTTGTGGTATCCTGCTCCCTGGGATAAAGATGTGCTCTTCAGTCTTCCTGTATTTGAGAATGAAGAGATGCAGTGCTGCTGCGTGGTGTTGGTCAGGCCTGTTACTTCAGTAATGACAGCTGTTGTTGTTCTTTCTGTTTTTATCATGGGTTGCTTAGATTGTCTCTTTACTCCTAGTTACAGTTTGTTGCTTGAAGGGGATAGCAGCTTCCCTTTTTTCCCATAGACCTTGTTGGGAGATCGCAGATCAGCACGACTCCTTTTCCTGGGAAAGAAAATGGAGGGAAGCAGCAACTCCTGCTTCTCCTGGTAGCTGATGTTCTTACCTTGCTGATGATAGCTCTGCCACACCACTGGCAGGCTATGCAGCTCAAATGTGTTGTAATAGGCATATGAAGGAGGGTAGGACAGGGATTTATGTTGTCTGGAGTGACATACTAATACAAATACAGCAAAGGAGAAAAAAAAGAAATGCTTGAAAGAAAACTTGGTTTGACAACAGTGCAGATATCACTGGGAGAAGAAAAGGGGTGGAGGGGAGTTTCTTTTCGTGGCACAGTGAGGTATGACTATAGCAGGAGCAGACATGCCAACCCACAGATAGACGGCCCAGACAACACTGATGCACAGTCATTAAAATACAAATCCAGTATCCCTAATAACCCCGTACTCCCCTAAATGCATCTTCATAGCATTTGTTGTGCTGCATAAAGTAAAGGTAATTAAGACATGTTGTGATTACATGGTTTTGTTTTGCTGTTTATAGGCAAGGTAGGGTTAAGATGGCTCTGAAGTGAGAGATGGGGAAGAGCCAGGTGGATGCAAAGGTAAGACAAGGTCAATGAGCTGATATGATTTCAGAGTTTCCAGTGAATTTGGAGGAGACAAGGGAACAGAGCTGAACTCACTGTGGACAGAAATGGAAGGCAGCAATGATAAAGATGTAAAATGATCATCAAAGAGTAAAAAGAGATGATAACATAATGATGAGGAAGAACAGTGGAGCCATGAGTCCAGGACTTAACATCAAATGTTGAGTCAGGAGCGAGGAGATAAGAGAATTCCAGATCAGATACAGGCTTCTGTATTAAAAAGAGTTTTGAATGGTGTAATTTTCTTCCTTTGTATCACTTAGCTCTTCAGCTGTGCTACCTCAGCTGGAATATCTTTGTGGTAGCAGGGAGATTGCACATGAAGTAGAAGACAAGAAAACACAAAAGGCCAACTTCTTGTTCATAGGACAGTGTTCTATAAAGCACAGGTATTACAACTATCTTTTCTATTTGGGTGTGTACAGTACATTTTTATTTGGCGGCCAAAGAATTTATCTGTCCTAAATGTGTCTGTAAATTTGTGAATGGCTGTGAGCAACAATCTTTCATACTCTTCTTCTAATTAGCATAAATTTCTCTATTTCTTTTCTTCGTCTTTTTTGTTTTGTTTTGTTTTGTTTTGGTGCTCGCAATTTCTTTTGAGAGGAAACCTTTCTACTTTCCGTTATTCCCTCCCATTGGTTACATCATTGCTAGGTTCAAGAGAATATCTCCAGCATAAAGATGGAGAAAAATGGAAGGATAAGGTACTAACATTTCTCAGAGCCTTTTTGTTTTGTTTTGTTTTGTTTTTTCTTTTTTTTATCAAGCTCTTTTTAGAAT
This sequence comes from Xenus cinereus, assembly GCA_025774025.1. NCBI lineage: Eukaryota > Metazoa > Chordata > Aves > Charadriiformes > Scolopacidae > Xenus > Xenus cinereus. The sequence continues at coordinate 100,179,975 of JAOXJK010000012.1, read as the reverse complement.
CAGGAAGATAGAAAAGGTTTACACTGGAATGGTTTACAAAATGGACTTCCAGAGATTTTTAAATGACACTGCAGAGAAGACTTCACAATCTGTAAAGGACATATTTCCTGGAGTAGAGAAAAATGTTTGGGAGTGGTTGTTCACACTGTCATCAAAAAAGAAAACAATATACATAACACTACACCCATGGGAGAAAGAAAAAAAAACAACAAAACTATGAACAATGTGGCAATGTACCGTGATAACAAAAAACTCATCTTTAAAAGAAATAAGCATACTGTCAACATGGCTATACATCACACACATTGCACCAATCAAACCAAAATGGTCTAGAAACTACCATTCTTAGTTTTAGTTTAAGGCAAACATGATATAAAATATATAAAGCTAACACTACCAGGTCAGCTGGTAATTTAACAAGCCAAAACCTACTTTCTGTAAAATGGAAAAGGTTTAATAGAATAGGTTAAATGTCACTCATTGTATTTCATCAAATACCAGTTTCGAGTATTCTCTTTATAGCTAATTGAATTTGCGTGAACTTGAAGTTGCTTGAACTAGTTTGTCTGATTGAACTAACTTACTTGAACTGTTTTCCAGTTTTAAAAAAGTGGTTTCATAATAATAAGAAATACTCATAGGAAAGCAAACTGTTTACTTTCAGCAACAACCCCTTTTATTTTAATAGTTTGAGTTTTATAGATTACATTAAGATATCCTACTATTGTGTGATACCAAACAAAAGTTATCTTTACTGTTAGCAGTATAGTGGACTAGGGTATTATTTACACTGTCTATATACAGAATATAATTACTTAAAATAAAATATTTCAATTATAATTTTTAATTGGGCTTTAATTTATAGTTGTTTATTTTTTTACTGGATAATTTTATAATTTGACCCTGTTCCCTCAGTATACACATACTTTGTGACTTACAATGGGTTTTTGTTTAAGGGTATACCTAATTATTAGACAACATGTTGCTAAAGAAGTTTCCATGATCAAGTAAGCACTAACATTTTCACTTTGTTTGACCTGCTCTATTTACACATTTCATTTTATGTTTCTTACTCATTTTCCCTCATGCAATTAGGTGGGTTTTTTTCAAAAAGCAAGGACGTGCATGCACCATAATTATTAATACATATGTCTTCTCCATTTCAGTTCTCTCAGTCAACACTTGCTTCACTGGAAAAATCATAAAATTGATTTCATTGTGTGCATGTCTAGGAGGGACTAGACCAACTTTATGGTTCAGTGGGATTTAGGCACTTAAATATATAGCAACTTTGAAATCGAAGGCTTCAACATTTTTCTAGGTGACCAAGATAATTAATTCAAAGCTAAATTCCCATATTTAGATTTCTTCTTATATATTTATTTATACACTACCTCCATTATCAAATATTTATAAATATACATTAATGTGTGTGCATGTATATGCATTTCTTTAAGCAAGTATTTCATTCTTCCTTGATTTTATAATGGATGCATGTATATGCATCCATTTTAAGCATAGATGTGGCAAATATCTTAACAAAATATACTTAAGAAAGGATCATGAGATAGGACTTAGAAAGATTAAGGAAAATAGCAATGATAAAGTATATGAACTTGGAAAGAGATATTGATCTGGAAATGAACTATTGGTGCATGCTAAAAATCCATGTAACTGAGAGATGACTCAATGACTCTCAATGACTGTAAAGGAGGCATGACTGGTTTTGGCAGCTAATATGTGATAACAAACAAATTAATCAAGCTAAAATCAAATTATGTAAAATACATTGCAAATATAGTGTACAAAAAAGGAGGCAAAATACCTGAAACGATCCTTTTTCTTCTTTGTGATTCTTAAATGACATTCGTAGAAATTGTTTTGTAGAAAACAGATTTCTAGTATTTTTAGTTATGTAAATTATGTACTATATATTTAAATACCTTATACAGTTTACCTTTTTTTTTTATGTCAGTCTTTCAGGTTTTCTCTTTTGCCATCTGTTAATACTTCAGTAAGATCCATGGAATTCTTCCCACTTTTTCAATAAAACTAGCAAATTTTTTATACAGAAAAAACTAACAACCACGAATGACACGATATGTTTAGGAAGGAACTGGGATTTGTTTTGAAACAGAAGTTGGAAGATAATTCCTTAAATAGATAACAAAACTATGATTTTAAACATGGTAATTGACTTCTTAAATGAGGGAGTTTTCAACTTTACATAATTGTGGCTTTTCAGTCTACAATATTTTCTTAATAACTTAACCTGTCAGGCTTGATTTTGGTGCTGGTTGCTAATGTTTATAGCTTGAATTATGAATATCATTTTATCTTGCATAAGGAAGTGGATTATATCGGTATCTCTATGTGTGCCATAATGTTTGTATAACCGATAAAAATCTGCTACTGTGCTACACTGAAACAAACTTCCTAATAATTGCCATGGAAATAAATTTGGCAAAAGTACATAATTGAACATAAAGGTTATCACAAGCCTTTTAACTGAAATTAGGTGATCAAGTTTTTGTATTATGAATTCATTTAAATCTTGAGATATAAATGTATTTTCCTTTTTAACAAGTGAGGGATGAGAGAGAGCTGATTCTCTGACATATCTAGGTTTCACGTTCCTAGAAGCTACATTTTGAGCTGAATCTCCTGAATTACACAAGATTTATAAATTTGGTAAAAGAAAACATTGCCATTAAACTCAAGGTAAGAAATTATTATACAGTGTTTTATGTATCTTTATATAAAAAGTTACAAGTAGCAAGCATATGACACAGAAATGGAACAGTAACAGCAATAATTGTGAATGCATGCTTTTTACAATGTATCTAATAAAGGGATTTTTCCAACTCAAATATTCAATAACATACATGCAGATTATTTTCTCAATGTCAAATTCAGTCATATTGCTAGATGCTTGTCCAACAAACATTTCTATTGAAGTGACTATGAACGGCTAAATACCTGATTTCAATAAATTGTTCCTGAAATTGGGAATTTAACTTGCAACAAAAAGAAGAGAGAAAAAGAAAAAGAGAAATGACCAATAAGCATAATAACCAAAGTCTTATTGCCTTCTAGCAATTTTACTCAACACTGTTTGCTGAATTTTGTCATGATATGAGAATAGCTGGTCAGAGAGTCCATAAAACCTCTAGCTGGTGTTTCCAAAGACGATAGTTTCACATTTCATTGTAGCATGTTCAAAATCACCCAGGAGCGCACTATTCTCAAGCAGTCTATATAATGAAAACAATGTACATATAACAAAAGTTCAATGTAAATCTTCTTCCACATATCACACAACATACAAGTAAATAACAGACATAAAACATATTAACTGAAATAAAACTGAGATTTTGGAAAAAAAAAAAAAAGGACAGTCTCAGGAGTTAATTTCTTCAAGTTTGCAGCAAATCTCCAAATATATTTAAAAACTAAGGAGCACTTGGTGGCTAGCAAATTACAAAAGAAACATATTATTGTGCAATGGGAATATCTTATCAAGAAAGTAAGATATGTCTGTACTTAGGTTTGGATAAAGGCAATGAAATGAAATTAGAAACATGTCCGCTTTCAGACAGCTGAAATGATTCACTATAGGTTTTTCCATTTAGCATTTGCATGACTGCATGAATAGTTGTCTGAAAGCAAAACCAAGTTAAAATATGCTCTGTCTATGAAGGAAAAATACAGATAAATATTTACCTAAACTATCTAGAAGCAATAAAAGCATTAATGGATTCTTTCCCAGTAAAATTGCTCTATACATATATATACATATAAATATGTATATACACATATCTATGTTTTTATATATAAACATATACATATATAACTTGACAGACTTAACATCTATCTATAATTTCATTATAAACATCTGAGATTATGTGTATTGAAATTGTTGATAACAAATTATACAGAATAAAAAGCCTAGGAAAGGACTCAAAAAATGAAGATTAATTTGCAAACATTAACATTAGTTCTACAGAATCTCTAAATTTGTCAGTACTACCACATATTCTTCCCTCAACACTTCACAAGGTTAAAAGAATAAAATGAACTGAAAACAGATAGTTCCATATCTTCATGGTTTGGGTTAGACTGCCAAGTTTTACATACCGTTTCACATGCTGGGACTCTAAATTCTATTTTCACAAATAAAAAAAGTAAGTGAAACACCAGGGCCATGCAAAGCATCCACGTTTTTAATGTGTTTAGAATGAAGATTATATTTAGCTAAGGGATGATTATAGTGTTGTCAAGAATAAGGAATGAATAGATTTTGCTCAGTTTACAATGCTAAAGTGGTCATCTGTCTTTCAGTTTTCCCAGTATTCAAAACTGGCTCTCTCCATACAAGGTGACATATAACTTGAGAACTAACATGCATTTTAGCAATGTAACAAATAAAATGGAAAGCAATAGATGGTTCAATTGTTGTATAGGTATATTTACTTACCTCAAGTCTGTCTCTTAGACCCTAGTTGTGTTGTACTCAGACTCATGTTTGCTTAGAGACCCAATGAGGCAGAACCTGGAATGTTATGGCTATTTCATTCAAAATAATAATGTTTGCATAGAAAAAAAGAAATATATGCATATAGATACTTAATAAATATTACACCATGATAATCCGATCAATATTCATGAAGTTAATTTACATTGGCATGCAATTAGATTAAAATTATCAAATAACTTTTTTTTAAGAGACAGAAATGCTTTAATGTGCAAAGAAAATATGGAGGGCATGTAAACAGTCACAAGAAGTGCATAAATATTGCATGCAAGAGAAAACACAAATATATAAAAAAAGTTTCTGTGTGTTTTTTTTTTTAAATAAATGGTTCATAAATGTTTCTGATTTTCTTTTTCTTTTACTTGTAAACTTAGTCATTCATATTTACAGTCATTCAAAGTGCAATATACAGTAGAAATAGCTTTTATTAAAAATATCATGCTTGACTACTTTTTTATTGAAGATTCCTCTTAACTACATTCTTATATGTAAATATATAAGTATTCTGTATTCACTATAATGTCTCGTGTTCTAACTGATATATATATATGTTAATATGACAAGTCAAGATACTGTGGTTAATAATGGAACAGATACAGTAAAGTTTTGCAAATACTGTCATTCATTATATAAAAGATCATATTTCATGAGAAAAGGGGTTCCCTTACGCCAGGATTGTGTCTCATTATTGTGCCATGCATCAAAATGGATACATGTATCTTTTTATTTATTGGTGTATTGATTTAGAGATGTTAGACCAACAGTGAATAATACTCAAGGCCACCTCAATTACAAGGAAACCACAGGTATGTGACTTTTTCAAACACTAGATTCACACAAAATCTTCTTTGGTTTTTAAAAATTGTACCTGTTCTCTGTTGACCTGTGTGTGTATGCATGTGGGTATGTGTAAAATAGTAAAAGAAAAAGAAAGATATAAAGGTAAAACTGAGATACAGGATCCTTCAGGAAACAGTAGCAGAGATGAGAAAAAGAGAGTCAGGAAGAGAGAGATAGTATAATGGTATGTGCTATCAGGAAACAGAAATTTAAACAATAAATAAAGAGGAAAGAAAATATGTCTTTACTGAATAAAGAGTGAATATGGTTGGGCAATCAAGTCCTTACACAATAGTCTTCATCAAAAATCTATTGATACTGACCGCTGAACAGCTTTATCATGTCTGGACAGCCTGTGACTTGTGGTTGGTACCTCTTCTATTTCGTCTATCTCACACGCATCTGCAGCATCTTGTGAGTAGCTATGCTTCATGACAAGGATATTTCTCCTGTTCATGGGCTGAATGAGTGGTTTTACAGGCTGGGGTTGTATTTCTGTCAAGACAGAAGCATCTCTTGTGCTGAGGTTACTACGGCTGCCCTTAATGCTAGACACTTGTGATCCACAGTGATGGTCATGAATGCATTTTGAAGATGATCTCCGCAGTTTATGATAATTTTCAAAGTCATCTGCAACATCAGCAAGGTCAGCTGTAGTCCCTGTCCCTCTGAGGGTGCATAACTCATAATGAGGCGGCTCAAACACCTCCTGGAACACTGTTTGATCAAAGTCTGTTTTCCTTTGGACAAATTTTTTACGAGGCTGCTTGATCTGTACTATAACAGAGATAACAATGAGGATGATCACAATGCAAGAAGACACCCCAATTATAGTCCCACTGGTATTGGTAAGTTGGTCCAATAGGTTAGCTTTTCTTTTTTCTGTGTGACAGGAGAAAAAAAGAACAGCATTAATTGCAGTTCAAAAATAAATGATGGGTTCACAGGTTACGGCAAAGCTGAGCCTAGTCTGTGTCTGAGTTCACTTAATCAATCTCACTGACAAAAAGTAAAAAGGAAGAAACCAGGTATATCTGAAAGCCAAATAAACAACACACAGGTCCTCTGTGTGCCTATCCGCTTGGAAAGTGATTTACTCAGGGTATATTATGGGCTTAATAAGATGAAAGAATTATTTACATTTTTTATTAAAAGCAACCACCATAACAAGCAGATGGCTTTAATGTAACCTCTGATCTCTATTTAGCTGCTAAAACCCCCAAGACTGTTACAGATGTTCTCTTCATTATTTTCTGTCTTTTCCAGTAAATATATGCAGCTAGGACATTTGGTCCAATGAAAGGGCAAGACTTTCAGGTTAAAAAGAAATTCTTTGCATTGGGAACTTCAGTGAAGTCATAATATCTATGAGCTGACTGAGCCTGTTGACAGTATTCAATGGAAAATATAAATCAGGATAAAACAGAAAAGTTACTCAAATTGAGGTTTCAGAAATAAAAAAAAAAAAAAAAAGGTGTGCAAGTTATTTCTTTTTTCCTGACCTATTAATTACCACAACTTTTCTAAACACCCATAAAAACCCAAAAGCTGATCCTACCTACTATCTTTTACACAGGGGCCTCCAGGAAGTCAGACAGCAAATTCAGCATTGTGAATGAAGGAAACCAGAAAATATGCAGTAAAATAATAGAAAAGAAAAATAGTTTCACCCTACTGTTGTGTATATTTCTCTGTGATTTGCTTTCAAATGGCTGCAGACACATGAGATGGTGACTGAGCCTTGTAGAAATCCAAGCTGAAAGCATTCGCATCAGTCTGTCACAGGCATAGCAAGACTTGACAACTGTGATTAAGTTTCAACACCCAGTTTAGTGTAATTTCTCCTGGCAACCTAAAACATATCAAAGGACTTAATAAAAAGCCTTTGAAATGAAAGTTATTGGCAGCAAAACAATAACATCCATCTCTTCTTAATCTCCTAGCTACCAAAAATGAACTTTTCAATACTGCCCATTGCCTACTCTTGTAGATTCACCTGGGGTTTCTCTAACTGACTGACACAGACTCTGGGGATGTAGCAGAAAAAGCAACAGAACAGCAAACAATCTTTTTGCTGGAATCAGCAAATCTCCTTTTTCTAGTCAGGAAAACCAGAGAGGATAAACACATAAGACCCAATAAAAAGATACTTGGCAAATGAAAGATGAAAATAATTCTGCAAATCAAAGAATGGAGAAGGCTTTCTGTTTTTTCTTTGTGCTTAGTAAGTAAAGAACAGATAATTATTTCTCAATCATATTTTTAGTTTCTTTGAAGAATATTATTCCATGCCACAGTTTTGTTGTGTTCTTTTGAAGTATGTTTTCATTTGTGCTTTACCCTATTGCACTGCTTGTCAGGATTTTACAGGCTTCAGCAGACTTATGAGCTGACTGCTAATCCATCTCATTCTGATTTTTTTTCTTGATTGGTTCCTAAATTTGGCATATCCCATGTTTCCAGGAACAAATCTGCAGTTGTGGGAGGGGGGAGGGAAGCAAACTGTATCCCTAGCCTGCAATGTAAGTTAGTTAAACTCTTTTCTCTGAAGACAACACAGAGAAAAAAGCAGGCAATGCTATTTTTTTTTTCCCAGAAACACAGAACAATATTTAGAAATGATTGTCACCACCTGGTTGGGAACATCAGTCCCTACCTATGAAATAGAGATTATGCTTGATTTCCTGTGCTTGTTCCTTGCTCTTCAATTTCACCTGATTATAGGTAGATTTGGTTGCTTTCTTACAGTGCTAATTCCACTTCACCTTGGCTTTTTAGCCCACCTGGGCTATTATGGGCATAACATGCAGCTAAAAGACACCTGCTACCCATATGTTACTCCACTACAAAGGTAACTATGACAAAGGAACAAAAATATTACTTTTAATTACGTTTTAGATTGCACGGGAAGCAGAAACCAGGTGATCAGAAAGCTTGCCAGAAGGACATAACCAGCCAGAAAGACACAGCCAACACAAATCAACAACAAGCAAAACAAATGCAAATACTGAAAGTAAAACCCATCGGTATTTTTACCTCTTTTCATTTCTCTATTCCTTGATGTATGCTTGCCCCGAATTACTCTTCCTGAGCTTTGACCCGTCTGGCAAATACTTAACAAGAAACTAAGGATAATATGCTGTATTCCACACAGTCTAAATCACTTGACAGTTCCAATTCAACACATTACCTTTGCAGTGGTTTTCATCCCAAGGATACACACAATTCTGGAGTCCATTGCAGACCAATGTATTATTAATACACATATTACTGTGGCAAAAGAATGTGTTGGCTTCACAAGGGGCTAAAAACAAGAGAGAAAAAGCTGACATTAAGTAGTAAATCACTCAGTTCTCTGCAACAAACACATCCAGGAGTGATCGTGTAATCTGTAATAGGAGAAAGCTATGCAACAGAGGTTCCTCGAACATATTTAATATTTGACATGAAGCATTGAGAACACTCAAGTTTATTATCCTATGGCAAGAGATTTTCAGTTCCAAGATGGATGGACTTTTCCACAGTCTGAATCTCATATGATTTGGCCCCCCAAATGTTGCTGGGGGATCAGTCATGGGTTATCAACAGTTTTAGCCACAGATTCAAAACAGAGCACCCTATTGGCTGCTATGAAAAAAGTTCTCTATTCCAGCCAGATATGCTGTATGGGAAATAATTTGTTTCAAAATTTGTTACTGAAAGTCCAGTTTTATAAAAAAAGTTGTGTGACTCAAGAAAATATGTACTTTCATGCCCATATCAGTGGTGCCTGAACTTTTATACACAGAGAAAACAAAATTATTATAAACCCCTTTTGTTCATAAGAAAGGCTACAGCAAAAAAGTATGTCTTTGATCACAAATATGAAGATTGAAAAAAAACCAGTCTTCAGTGTCCCTGAAGCCCACGGTCTAGGAGAATCATGCAGATAAAAGCTGCAGGATGAAGGCTTTACTGAAGGCCATATAGTATTACTGTGAAGAAGCAGCTTGGAAGCCATCAGAAGGAATTGTACACGCTGATAAACTGTGCTACTTGAGTTGGGAGTTCCTTAGGTGTTAGGGCTGTAGAGATACTACTCTAAAATCATATAAAATAGTAAAGATAAATTATGCCTCATATTTTTTTCATTAAAACCAAACCAGAAGACCTTCCTCCATTTAGAAAAAGAGCTACAAACTTTATCAGTATTAAGTCACTAAACAGTTAATTGTTTATGTATCTTTTTATCTATCTCAAACAACTCAAAAGCATTATTATAATTATCTTAAGGGACAGTTAAAAAATAACCTAAGACTTTTAGCTAATCTGAAGGGAGTTATGATGCTCATATTATTGATACTTCGAATCTGATGCTTTGTGGCATTTTTTATCCTCTGCAGCTTTAAAAGCAGTTCCTATGACAACATATATGCACAGAACAGATGACTGCTTCAGTGGTTTGTTAAATAAGGACAGTACAAAGGATTTATATTGTAAAGCTTAATGACTCAATATATCATGTCAAGAAATGCACTTTTCAATAAATGCTGAAGTTCAGATATCCATAACTGACTATAATGGCTTCTTTATAGAAGTTATGGCCTGCTAAACAAATAATAGATGCCATCAAAACTTGTACACACCCCCAAATATGCAAACATCCACTCAGATATAACAATATATGCAGACTGATCAGACAGACTGATCAGACAGTAGATCAACAAAAGGACATGCAAAGTCTTGTGCCTGGGGAGGAGTAACTTCATGCACCAGTATATAATGGGGACTAACCATCTGGAAAGCAAGGTTTCAGAAAATGAACTAGTGTGCAATAAGCTGACCATGAGCCAGCAATATGCTCTTGTGGCAAAGACAGCCACCAGTATCCTGGGCTGCCTTAGAAAGAGCATTGTCAGCAGGCTGAGAGATGTGATCCTTCCCCTCTACTCAGCGCTGATGAGGCCACATCTGCAGTGCTGTGTCCAGTTCAGGGCTCCTCAGCACAAAAGGAGATACTCAGCACATGGACATACTGGAGTGAGTCTAGCAAAGGGCAACAAAGACCATTAAAGGCTTAGATCATCTGACATATGAGTAGAGTCTGAGAAAGCTGGGACTGTTCGGCCTGGAGAAGAAAAGGCTCAAGGGGGCTCTCATCAATGTGTACAAATACCTGATGGGAGGGAGTAAAGAAGACAGAGCCAGGCTCTTCTCAGCAGTTTCCAGCGACATGACAAGAAGCAATGGGCACTAAATGAAATACAGGAAATTCCCCTTAAACACAAGAACAAACTTTTACTTTAAGGCTGATCAAACACAGTGCAGGAGCTGGTTTCCCAGAGAGGCTGTGGACTCTCCATCATTGAAGATACTCAAAACCCAATTGGACATGGTCCTGAGCAACCTGCAGTAGCTGACCCTGGTTTGAGCAAGAGGATAGTACTAGACCATATTTCAGACTCCCATCCAACCTCAACCCTTCTGTGACTCTCTGAAAAGATGGTTTCATAATTAGATTAAAAGTAACAGCTGGGAACATGCAGTTATGATATTTCTCCTTTGTCCCAAAGCTGACACAAGTCAAGCTCTGCCATGGTATTGGCTTAGAAATAAGTGAGAGAGTATACTCAGCACAATGAACAGTCCCTAATCCAAGTGAGAAAATTAGAACTATACATATAACTCAACCTGATGTTTTTTTATAACTTTAGGTCTTTGATAAGTTGTTGTTTTTTTACAGCATGAAAGCACTATAATTTAAATGAAATCACTGTTTAAAGAAAAAAATGTTATTAAAGGTTCTTTTTCCAGTTTGGATTTGAAATAATTATTTTTATGTACAATACACTTATATAAAATAAATCCAAACCAATTTCATTCTACATTATTTTTAATGTTAATATTTTCTTTTAAAATATTTCTGTAGTATGTGTAGGGATACCTTGTATCTTAATATAAAAACAGATTTTATAGTTATTGAATTAATAATGAAATAACATCTGCTTTGCAACAAGTATTTGCACTGAACTATTTATATTGAACACAAGATGGTGCACTTATCCTAGAAGATGTATAAGCAAGTGCGTTAACAGGAATAGACATGATATCCCAGAGTCTTTTTCAGGTTTAGGAAACCTATATTTTCAAAAAATCCAATAATAATAACACTATTTCTCTTATCTGGTATGTAAATATATTTTGTATCTAGTACAAGTTAGGAGATTGCTATAATGATCATATTTTGAGAAGATTACCATTACAGTATTCAAAGAAGCCTGGGTTCAGTATTTGAAAGTTACTGCTTTCAAAATCTATAAAAATTGAGCCAATAGAGTTATCTATATTTTCTTGGTATTGGAAGGTTCTGGGAATGCACATGGAGCCAATAATCTATACTTTTTCATTTCTTAATGCAAAATGATCATAAATTCTTCTAATCCTGAATAGCCCTAAGGCAGAGAAACATAAAGAGCATTAGTAGTTCTTCCATATGCCATGTTTATGAAGTGACATGAAATAAAAGCATTCTTATTTTATATTTTAAAAAAGTACTGCTTTCTCTGGGGCAATAAAATAAATAATCACAAGTAATATATTTTCATTTATACTACAAAATAACAATATTTATAAAGCAATATAGCAATTAAATATTCTGTGTTATTAATACTTATACTATTGTGATGTATTGAAATGAATAATAAAATACATTATCTGCATGTTGAGCATCATTTTGTTGGGCATTACAGGATACTTTGCGTATAAAATAGAGACATAGCCAGGACAAAATATTTTTGCAAGATGAAGTCAAACATTGACTTGTTATGTGTGAAGCCTGGCTCTTCCATCTCAGTGCAGTGCTTTCCCCAGTGTATTTACACTGTTTCTCAGCACCACACAGAGTTAGTGCAACTCCTTTGTTTCTAAGGTGTGAATTAGCTCCGAGCAAGATAGCTTGGGTGTCTATGTCATACATACTTCATTGAATCGTGTGGATTTACCCTTTGAGCCTCTTTCATGACAGGGATTTCATTCCGGGGTTCCCTAATCTTAGACGAATACCCTACCCTACTTGTTATTTTTAGACTTCTCTCTCTTCCCCCCTTCCCTTCCAGTCATAACATTTTTGAGAGGTCTTGCTTTCTTCTGAGGGTGAATTCTGAAATCTTAATAATGGTTAAATGTGATAAATGTTTTACACTGAACTCATTAGACATTTCACACCTACTCCTTATGTCCTCAAGATAGCTTGTTGCATCATGCTCTACACATTAATTCTTTAAGTATAGATCATTTGGCTTTTCCCACTGTTCCTTACTGAAAAATAGAGCTTTCTTTCCTTCAAAAGAGAAAGAAAAATGAAATTCTTCAGATGTTCCTTGAATCATCCTTGAAACAGAGGAAGAAGTTTTCTCTCAGCCTCTCCAAGGAACAGTTTATCAGTTATGCTGAGAGACTATTTCACTTACTTTATTAAAATTATAAAATTATTAAGATGGTTTTAGTACTGTACACTACAAGTATATTACCTAAAGTAAAATTACTTATCTTTTCATATGCCAGTAACGTGAAAAAAAAAAAATCTTATTAAAATACAGCTATTAGAAACTTGAAAATGAAATGTCCTTAATATTGTATTTTCTTTCTTAGCTACCTTCAGACAGCTCTGTTCAAGATAAAAGTAACTTTTACAGATAGTTCTTATCAGAGACACATCTAGTCTTTAAAAAACACTTATATGTGTTTTCATGGGGTTTTTTGGAACATGAACTCACCAGAGAATGGCAGCTCAGGAGCATGTACTCAGAGCTCCAACCTGTGTTCAGTTTATACATGTTAGGCATCACAAACACATATTTTGTTCAGGGGCAGGGAGGCATTGGGATGCTTAACCAGTGAGGGTTTTTCACCAGAGATAACTGCAAATAGCACAGGGGGGCAGAAAATCACAGATGAGCGCCCACCAGTAAGGAAGCAATCTCAATGTTTTATTTTTTTATATATGTTACAGTGGAAGCAGGAAGGAAACCCAGCAAAGCTGCAATCTATTTACACTCACAAGTCCTTTCAGAGGGAAACCATCTCTTCACATATGTTGCACTTATCACTTTGTTGTTCTCTTTTCATTACCATAATAAACACAGGCATTAATACTGCATACCTTTTCCCCATTAGAGTATTGCCCATGCTGTGGTGATCATCTTCATGGATTCTGGCTGTGAACAAGGACTTGAGTGCTGTTAGTTAATAAAGCTGTGCACTACTCTTCTAAACGTGGCCCTAGATTTCTATCCAAATATGGGGTTTGTTACTAAAAAGTATGATAGAACTTGTGCTGCTTTAAGAAAGTCATGTGTGACAGGGCTTTCAAAACAGTCCTAGAGCTCAAAGGGGCAACAAAGTAAGAGAAGGAATGATATTTTTCTGGTCTTGGGTTTTTGGTGCAGGGTCATGGGTGGAGAAGGAAGCAGTGCTACTAAATAGCAGTCAGAGGTGAGAGAAAGAACCTCTTTCCCACTGTACATACAGAGGGATTTTTTTCTTATTCCATACACCCTGGTTCTATGAGTATGCTTTTAGGTTAAAGCATAGGTGTGTCTGCTTCAGAGCAGCTCTTTGAAGAAGCTATAGGTGTAGCTCCTCTGTCATTAATCAGGCTGGAGATCACTCTCACAGTTGTGGAAAATAAATAGTCAGCGGGTGAAAAGACAAAAACTCATTTTTCAAGTCTTCTTACCAGATGAACAGACACCTCTTGATGATACCAGCTTTCTTGTTTTCATTTTTCTGATTCTTAAAGTAATTTATTATATATTTGAAACCCATTGTTGACAGTGACTACCATATGCAAAAATATGATTAGATACATAGGCTTAGAATATATATTAAATATTAAAAAGGTAAGGACATAAGCAGACAAAACCCATAATGATAGTTGGAATAGCTGATAATGCTGATCACAAAATATCAAATCATCACTCTAAATTATCAGTTATTAAGAATTAATTGGATATTAAGTGTTACTTAGAGATCTACTACTATTTTGATGATGTGAGAATCATTACTGATTTTCTGTCATGGCATCACTGCTAGAGGTTTGAACACTTGTAAGACCATCTTCTAGACACAAACAAAAAAGACACGTATATTTCAAAC
>JAOXJK010000012.1:100150249-100165426 GCA_025774025.1 Xenus cinereus | reverse complement strand
ACACGTATATTTCAAACGTAATTGGAGCACACTGATCAAACCATATGAAAATAGAAGAATATAATATAATATAAGAAATATCTTTAAGATTTCTCTGTTCTACACAAATATCAAGTCTCCAGGAAACAGCTCTATAACAAGAATTAACACTAAGCAGACTTACATAGAAAGAAAACATTCCTCAGGCTAAGTAATCTGTTTCCACAAAAAACCACTTCCAGATCACAAACCCTTCTGCTAGGGAAGACTGCAATCTCAACAATTTATCTCCACACTAAGGAGGGGAACTTCAGGAGCTACAGATCACACCTCCTGGCCATTCACACAGCAACAGTACATACAGGGATTTTTACTTTGTCACTCTTTCCCATACACATAACCACAACATAATGTCATCTTCTATTTTATTTCTTTCTCAGCTGTAGGTGAACATGATAGCTTTTTCCTCTTTGTCCTGGGGTAGAGACACAGGTATCTGTTCCCTGATGCTTATCTCCCTGAATGAGGACTGACATTCCCTCTCTTCCATGCAGATGATCTAATTATTCCCACACGCTGCTGAAAGACATTGCAGTTTACATGGTATAAGCTGCGTCTCGCAGTGCACACACTGGACATCTGCTCTAGCTGATTCCTGACAGCCAGCACCAGTCCGCAGCATAGGGCAGCATTTCTGGACAACTGACATGGCACAGAAAGTACAATCGTCATCACCTTTAAACCCTTAAAGTCAATTTCCAGCACTAAAAACGTGAATGCAGTTTCTTCTAATATTTATGAGCAGGCTGTGTATACATATTTCAAAGCACAATTGAGCCCTTAATAAATTTTCAGCTTTTAGTGTGCAATGATTCTTTAGAATACATTTACAGAAAACACACCATGTTAATATTTTCAAATTCCCAGTCAGAATATCATACAGTATAAATTATCATCTGTTTACAAGAACGGAGCAGCTCATAAGATGTAGGGTCTCAGGTAAACATATCATGAATACTATAAGAGAAAAAAACACATTTTTCCTTGCAAACACATACTTATTCAAACCTTCATTTCAAGTTAGTCATCACTGTGCTTCACTCTCCAGTTCTTTTTATGCTGTGAACCTCCAGTGTCTATGCAGTTGTTTCTAAGGTAACAGATCAGGATGCCTTGTGAAAAAAAATGAACCAGATCTTGAATATTCAAGACGTCTCCAGTTGCAGAAATGAGAAAAGGGCAGTATCATCTCAACTGAGGATTCTCAGTATCTTTTAGACCCTGGCCTGATTTACCGATAAGAAAAATATAATCCACCCTAAGGCTGCAGTGTGAGAGTAGAGTGGTGTATGCAGTTTCAGGCATGTAGCCTGTCAGAAATTTTTAATCAGAGCCATAATTAAGGAATTACAGAGCCTGTTCTCAACAGAGTCTCATTGCCTCATTGCAGGGTACACATACACAGAATACAGATGAAGAATGTGTTTGGTAGGATTGAGCCTTCATTCCAACCACTGACAACTGCACAGAAATCTTCCTGTCAGACATGTGATGCTCAAACCAAAAATACATTAAAAGTGAACGTGAATCAGTATGTGAAAATAAATGCATATACTCCTTCCTCAAGGGACCAAATATGCATTATTTCCATCAAAGATAAAAAATCAATATCATTCACAGGTGATTATCTGAATCAATAACTTTCAGTGAATGGGATTATTGGGTTTTGTTGAGGGTTTTT
Organism: Xenus cinereus; assembly: GCA_025774025.1. Lineage (NCBI taxonomy): Eukaryota > Metazoa > Chordata > Aves > Charadriiformes > Scolopacidae > Xenus > Xenus cinereus. Next base: position 100,163,706 of record JAOXJK010000012.1, on the reverse strand, counting down.
TGCGGTTTGTTTTTTAAAACTGGCTAGAAGTTTCTTTCAAAAGCTGTTTTGCTTATTATCTGAGTCCAGAAATCGTATAAACATATGAATGCAGGCAAGGCGTATAGAGAGTAAGGCTTTTAGGAAACTTCTCTTACTACAAAAAAGTAACTAAATTATTTGGTTAACAATATCTGTTTATATATGTTAATATATGTTTATTGATATGTGCATTCTGGAATATGCACAAATACATCCACCATCTGTGATAAAATAATCATAAGGTATTTTTCAAATGCCCATCGTAATAAGATCTAAAAAGCCAAATTCATAGAAAAGGTTCAGGCCTGATAAAAACCTTCAGAGCCGTATTATTTTCCACGTGTTAGGGAAAACTGAGACATAGTAACTCAATAGCTTAGGGATCAGATAAAATTTGTGGTCATAGGATTGGACAGGTAATGACTACTCATAGTTGTTTTCCTACCTCTGAATCCTATACTCTCTAGTGCATTACAAATTATTACATGCTACAAATGGGTGGAATAAAAGCTAGCCTGAATATTTGCAAAGTTTGTTTGGGAACGTTCTTCAGCGACTTTTCTGCACGAAGAAAATATTAAGAGTTTTGGGGATCTGCATCACTTAACAAACTGAAAGGTGGACACAGTGATTATGGTCTTACGTTCTTGGAAAGATGTGAAGAGCATCTGGAATCGGCTGCTTCGACTGCCTTCATCTGCCCACATGCGGATTACACCGAGACCTGTCCGCAGCATTACATCATTAGCAACAGTGCTGCAAAACTTCGCTTTCAAATCCTCCACGGAGCTGCTTCCATCATAAACAGCTACGAAATTCCTTTTACATTCATTAGAATTCTGCATCTCGTAGTCCAAGAATCGCAAATAGATCTATGAAATAAACAAATAACAAAGGTAACATGTGCAGACATTTGAGAATGACTAAACAAACATTAAACACCTTTTCTCTACCTTGTGGAAGAAAAATTACGTAACACCATCATCAAAATAATCTTTCTGGAGCTGGTGATCCACAGGCCACTTCCCTAGAAGGGCATTAATATGGAAACGGAGCACTGTTTATACCTCCTGGTATTTTGTCTTGCTTCAAAGTAGAATCTAGTGGAAGATCTAGATATTTTTGTTCTTCTTTGCAGTAAGGTCCTTATTTCCAAATATATACCTGCCTTTGAGAAGTGTGCATAACAGACCAAGCTGAAGGACAGACAAGCTAGAAATTTCTTCTTTCGCTGGCTGGCACAATATTGCTCTATTACTTGCCTGACATGGAAAATAATAAGGCAAATAATTGCTACTCCCTCCCCAGAGTCAATATGTGTCATCTTTGTGATATGACTCAGCTACACTGATTCAGGAAGTGAGAATCTGGGAGCCAGGCAGAACTCAATCATTAATCTTTTTATGTTTCCTCAAGCAATTTGGCCACCATCTCAGCTTTTCTAAACAAAGCCTTATGGTATATATCTTCATAATTTAACAGGGTTGAAATCAAGATTATTTCGTGGAAACTGCTGGAAACCTAGAAAGTTTTTTAGGAAATGTCTCTTGCATAAAAACTAAATTCTCTAGTAAATTTGATAGATGTCTTGCCTTTTGCAAAGAACTCTAAATCTACTTGAAAGAAGCAGAGGTGAGGAGAAAATGCTATTGATTGATATTCACTTCTGTATATGACTTTAATAGGGAAACCCACTCATTTTAAAAGCAATTGCTAATACAAGCAGCATCAAGTATTCCAGTAACAGAGAAGCTAAGTAATATTTTAATAAACACATGGTACATAATCAAACTGCCAAGCGTACCCAGGAGACTTCAGGGGAATGATACAGAAAGTTGAAGTAGGGTAGAAATAGCATAAAAAGCCAGTAAACATACCCAGCCACCAGTTATATGCATCTTCACTTGAAAACCTAACCAAAAAGAAACTCTACTGTATTAGACATCAGGCATACTTCTTTACAAACAGTCTTGTAAACTTCAAGTAGATTTTCACATGCACAGAACAATTGCTTTAAAAGCTTCTCTGGATTTGCCTAAAGTACACAAACACAGCATATCCTAGTAGCAACAGGACTCGCCGCCTCATTAATATATTAAAGCTTTTATGGTTTGAGAATTATGTGCTATTATCAGTCTGCCCCTGTTTAATTATAGCTCAGATTTTTAAATGAGCCTTCTCAGATACTGCATTATAGTACACTTTCATTCCTTGTTACACTTTGCAGCTGGTCTCTCTGAAAAGAATATTTGTAAAACAAGTTTACTATCGTATGAAATTTGTTATAATGTTTCATTTTGCTTGTTTAACCTTCTTCTAGTATGTTATTGCTTATGGTAATCCTTACTTCTCTTCCAACATTCCCATCCTCCAGAACTCTTCAGAGGAATATATCTGAATTAAAATGCACTTAAGTGAATTCTACTTTTACCACATATCCTGTTTTTTAAATACTATAAATTAAGGAAGCTGCTTATATTGATCTCTAAAAAACGGAACAGTGAACAGCAATACACAAAGTAATATTAAGATGGCAACATCTTATATCAAGGAGTACTTTTTATAGTGTTTTTAATTTAATTTACTGCTTGCTCCACCCCTGCAGTGGAATGAAAAATTACTAGATTTCAGTCATCCAACATTGCTGAAATTTTCTCACAGCATCCCCCACTTTTTTATAAATGTGTTGTCTTGAGATTTCTCGCCATTTCCTCTGGCGAGAGGCTGAGGGGAGACCTTATCAATGCTTTTAAGTACCTAAAGGGTGGTTTGAAGGAGGAGGGAACCAGACTCTTTTCAGCGGTTGCCAGTGAGAGGACGAGGGGCAACGGGCACAAGTTGGAACATAGGAGGTTCCACTCAAATATGAGAAAAAACTTCTTCACGGTGAGGGTGACAGAGCCCTGGAACAGGCTGTCCAGGGAGGTTGTGGAGTCCCCTTCTTTGGAGATTTTCAAGACCCGCCTGGATGCAGTAATGAGTAGAGCATGAATAACATGCTCTAACATGCTCTAGGCAGGGGAGTTGGACTAGATGATCTCTATGGTCCCTTCCAACTCTAAAAATTCAGTGAAAAATTCAGTGAAACATATTTTCATAATTAATTATTTTAATGCCATAGATGCCTATCATGTGTATACCACATATATGTTCTAATATACCATGTATAGATATGATAGACCATGCAGATATAATACAATGTACATCTATCATATTTTCATCTTGCAACGTTCTTCAGGAAAGCTCTTACTGCAGAAAAAGATACCTTGGTCTGACTGCAGAACATTAGTAAAACTATACTTCGCCGGATGGGAGAAGGACTTCTTACACTTGTTCATTTGTTCTTTATTTCTATCCTGCTGTCTTATATATATACGTTTATATGTACATATGTATGTATGTATACATATATATAAGCACACATGTATCTTGTATTTGGTATCCCATTTCAGTATTGAGATGTAATTTATATCAGTTCTCATTCTTACAAGAAATGTGTGCTAATCCACACTGTGCTTGTAAAATACCAGCTCTCATAGCAATTTCCAGCGGTCATCAATTATTCCTGACTCGTTCAAACAGATTGCTCACATAACAACACAGCCAAAGTCTTATTTCCATGTGCTTATCATTTGACGTTCTCTAGTTTTTGGTGGCACGCTACCCTTATAAAATAGTGAAATATTTCTTAGAGTAGCAGCTCTAAATGCTGAGAAGGAATCAAGAGAACAATAACAGCATTTCACTTTGAGTCTTTCAGTGAAAAAGCCAACACTTCCAGTTCTTCCCAAGCCTGAATTCTGCTGTTGATCATACGAGTTTATTTCTCTCTGTGATAAATTCAGCTAAAATCATAACATATAGGGACTTGATAGGTCCTGGAACCACTGGAAAGAAATATTTGGCTTTAAAATCTATGACCATCCTTCAGAAAAAAAGATGGCATGTTCTCCAACAGAATAAAGTTTCATAAATTAGAGAAAATAAATTCCTGATATTCTGGGGTGAGTTGGAGTTCCATTCTTACAGTCTCCTTTGGAGGTGACTATTACCCAGAACTTTATATAAAGTAATGATTATTTGATCCAAAGCTCACTGAAATCAGTGGGTATCTTTCCATTTACATAAGTATATTTGGATCAGACCTACGGATTAAGACTGCAGTGCATTTTTAAAAACTGGAAACTTGATTACACAAACTGATACCTTGATATTGGATCAGATTTTATTTTGAAGAGCCGGAATAATTTAATTGCATCTGCACGCCTCTGCCAATTTTTATGGTTTTATTACTATATGTTTGCCATTGTTCCTGTCACTGGCTGTAAGACCCACACTGGCAAAAGAAAATGACTAATAAATTGACTTCCCCAGGGAAAGAATAAAACTGATTATATGACAAACTGTTATCTAATGCAAAATGTTCCTGATACATAATCAGTGGCATTATTCTCATTACTTTCACTGGTATGTGGATCTCACTAAAAGAAATTAAGCAGAAAGTGAGAGAAAAAATATCAATATTTCTGGTTATTTCATTTACTGAGATCTTAGTCATTAATTCTAGCAGCAGTGGATAAGAAACTTTACTCCCCTAAAAGAAAACAAATGAACAAAAAAGAGGTCACAAACCCAAATGCCACCATCTGCCTACATTAAGCCTTTTTTCATTGATGCCAATCGGAGCTTTAAGAATGATAACATTTCCTTAGGTACTGACACACTATATTAGCATAGTCAGGACATTCTTGTTGAAGAGAACATCTCATTTGAAAGAAGCAGCATAACCTCCGTATCTTCTTCTTTCACATTTTTGTTGTAAAGTTTTAATAAGATGCTTTACTCAAATTGTCAGTTTCACGTTACTTAAAAGAACAGGCTCCTAGTGCACAAGTATTACCTCTTCCTGAGCTTCAAGATGTCACTGCAAATGGCAATGCCATTAGCCACAAAACTGATAAACCCTCACTGTAACTATGGCATATGTATTTTACGCTCGGTCACAGCATATTTTAAATAATTGTCTTGTCAACTTTAAGGTTTGTATTATCATCAAAGTAATGAAAAAGGAAATACTGCATAAGTTTTACTATTTTTTAATTTAAATTTGAAAACAACAGAAATCTCTGACTGCCTATATTAGGAAAAAAAAAAAAAAGAATTGTTGTAAACTATGAATAATACATCACCTCAGTAAAATGGTCAGATTATAATCTCTTCATAGTGAATCACTTTTGATGAGTTCTGCTTTTTAATCAATCACTGAAGGTTAGGGCTGACAACATGATTGATCAGGCCAGTCATGAAAAGTTTCAATCCATATCCCAGAATATCAGACTTAATATATGTGCACAGACATTCAGTCCTTTATAATGCTTCAACACAAACTGAACCAAACCAACCAAACAAAAAGCCATCGTTCAACTGCCAAAAGCAATTTAGATGCAAGACAAAAATCTCCTCTTCATCAGGGCCAAACATCCAGATTTTGCATATTCGACTTCTAGGTTCAGTCAATTCTCCTGTAAGCACAGGACTGAGTTAAATGATCCTATGTCTTTCCCCATTGCTCAGTGATCAGTTACAGTGTTTGCTTTGTTCTGCATCTTGTTCAGCTCTATGTGATTAACAAATGTCTTTCAAGATGATACCTCTAGAATTTAGGCCTGGGAAGCCCAGTTTTTTAAAGCAGATTGTACAACACTAATTAATCTCCTTCAAGGCAAAAAGACGACAAGCATACCACCCTAACAAACATATTACTAACAATGCTGAATTTGTCCTCTAAACTAGCCTGTCCTGTTGCTTGGATCCTAAACTTATTTTTTGAAAATTAACATTACTTAAGCATGAAAGTGTTAACAGTACATGTTCTGTTTGGTTTTTTGTTTGTTTGAGGGTTTTTTGACATTTTTATGCCTGCTGTTATCAGTCTGGGTCCACGCTGTGCAAACAGAGAGCTCCATATCTCATATTTTCCTCTCTGCTGGTGTTTGAAGAACACTGTCTCTCAGAGGTGACAACCTTATATGGTACTTCTTCTAACACTGTGTGATTCACAGCCAGGCTCAGACATAAAAATACCATTTTTCTGGACAAGTGAAGCTCTTCAGATTTCTTTGCTTTGTCCTATTTGTTTCTTCAGACTTCTGCGAGTCCCCAATAAGTGACATTTATTCTAACCGTCAAGTCACCCTCATTTTTCTCTTGTACAGTGGTAAAATGTTTGCAAGCGACAACCTTTACAGCTCTTTGGTGCTGCCCTGCTTTTTAACACTGAAAACTGTACATCACAACCTGATTCTTCTGTTCTCTTTGGTAGATGCTTTATTACTTTCATCAGTAGGTTTTTAAAATTGCATTTCCTAACAATAATTTGGTTTAGGGATGTTGAGGTTGATGATATTTCTATACCTGAATGGAATAGATTCATGCTAACTTAGAAGTGCTTTTTTGTCAATACTACTCTGGCATGTGTATTACCATGCCTGCTAGAAGAGATTCTACATACACAATTCTACACAGGTGCTTGTCTTGCATCTTCACCTGATAAAGCTGTTTCAAAGAAGTTATTTTAATAGTTTAACATAAGTAAACAATATTTTCTATTTGTTTAAACATAATTTGTTCACCTTGTTCCAGGGATGCTATGTAAATGTGTTGGTTTTTTTTTTTTTCATTCATAATATTATTTGCATTATCTGTATGTTAGCAAGCTTCAGAGCTTCTTCAAGGATGGAGCCTGTAAAAGCATCTCTGGCTATTAGGTTTTTCAGTCTCCAAATTTCATTTCTTCGTAACATTTCAGGAAATTTCAGGAACTGCCATTCAAATGCCTCTTATTAAATTTTAGTGCACTACTTAAACCTGCTCTTCTACATCTGATTAAGAAGCCTCCAAAAATTAAGGATATGCTAGTCTGCTAGCGCTGACAGCTTAAATGTTTTTTTTTTTCTTACAGGCCTCATCTGACAGCATAGGTTTTCACTTCACATGTGAGAACAAAAAATATTTTGGTTTAGTCAGATTGGTTCATACAGACTGTCTAGGAATGTATGTTCAACATCCCATTCTCTCACCAGACTACATTCAATCTGAAAGTCAGGCACCTGTAACTGAAAGCATCATCTCTTTGGTCAGATACGTGGATACAAGGTCCACCACGAAAATAGTGATAGGTGATCTAGAGTCTCTACTCGGTAGCCTATGCTTTGTAAATACACAAGTGTCTTGGCCCCACTCGGGCCTTTGGCCCATGCCCAGCCTCGAGCCTCACTGCCCCAGCCTCGAGCCTCACTGCCCCAGCCTCATCTCCCTGAGCTGCTGGCCCAGCTCAAGCTATGGCTGGCCCCATTGGCACTGGCGAGCGTAACCACCACCACACCCCGGCCGCCATGGCTAGGCCTGCCTAGCTCTCCTCATCAGCCCAGCCATGTCCTGGCCCTGTGGCCACCTTTGCCCTGCTCCCATCCTGCACACCGCACATCCCTCTCCCCCTGCTCCCCAACAGTAGTCTTACAGTGAAGAGTTTTGGGATGGGGAGGTTCCTCCAGCTCTTTACTCTTTTGGGTCGGTTGGCACACTTGGTCAGCAGCTGTCTTCTTCGTTTTAAGTTCTTGCTCTCTACTGACTGAAGTCTGCTTCTATGCAAAGTGCAGAACCCCCAGTATTTCTGAACTCCAGGTTGTCAGCTATTTTGCTCAGCAGGAGCTGACTTTGAATGATTACAAGAGACACACACTTTGCAACCAGTCGCTGTTAAATACAAGGCTCCGTGTCTTTGTATAGATTGAAGTTCTGCTTAAACTGGCTCCTGCTGTCTTCTGCACTTCCAGAAAGTTTCAGTTCTTCATGCATTTTCAGCATTTTGCTTTTGATTGTGTAAGGTAATTAGTGATGGCTCTAAGTGTGTGCAAGAAATTTGCTGTTCTCTGTCCCATTCTAGCTTGCTGGGGATAGCAGCAGCGTCACATCCAGACTGTCAGTTTGAAGAGATCTCAGGTTCATACTCCCTGACTGATCTCATTGCCCATATGTTGAGCTCAGACTTGGCTTGAATTGGGAATTGCAAACCAAGGAAAGGACTTGCATCTTGCTTCTGCAGACAGTTTAGATTGGATGAGCTTAAGCCAAATGAAATTGCCAGCAGCCTGCATTCTCGCACAGTTTAATTAAGAAACTAAAGATGTAAAGATCCAACCCTCACTCTGTCTGAGAAACTCTGGCCTTTTAGGCATAGTTCCCAGTAACAAACTGTGCAGCCCAGAGTACAGGAACATGTGGATTTAAAGACGTCTGCTGAGTTCTTGCTGTTCTTAGCAGGAGAGCCTGTTTTCATAGGTGCAAGCTGCCATAAATTAGAATGATGTCACTGAATTATTGTACTGAATATGTCATTAGTTCAAGGTTAGATATGCAGAAAGGAAGCTAACTGTAAAATATGGACAATAGAATCCAGTTCAATTGAATCAGGCCAATAAACAATCTTACCATAAATCCATAAAAGGATTTTTAAAGTTTTAACCACTAAGTCCTTCCTTAGTGTGAAAAATTCTGTAAAACAGGAGTAGCAAGATTCATCAAGAGATGCTCCGGGCCGCTCCTCTGCCTAAAAGTAGGATTAGTAATGTTTCTCTCATTTTTCATAGAGAAAAGACCTGCACTTTAAGACTGCTAGCAATGCTGGCTTAAAAAACTTTATTGACCAATCACTCATAATCTCCTCCTTGCTGTTTGAAATTTGCTTCCCTAGTACCTAACCCAAATCTTTCTTTTGGAGTGTAAGACCATGACTTATCCTACAGACATGGTTATCAGAACATTCCTTCCTCATTGTAAAAGCCTTTTATTATCTGCTATCATGCTCCTTCACAAAATATTCTAGATGACATTAAACAACTTCCTGTCTTTCCTCAGGTTTTCTAGAACTCTCTCATTGCTCTCCCTTCCAGATGTTTTTCAGCTGGTATATGCTTTTTGAAATGCAACACAACTAAATGCAGGTATAGAAGTCCATGAAGAACCAAAGAATGTTTAATCCTATATTAACAGCTGTAGTGTGACATTCTTCTGCTACACACTGGGTTTATGGTTGTGTACCTACACAATTTGTATTGTTACATCAGGATTGAAATGTGGATAAATCCTACAGGTAAATAAATATGGGATTTCTAGCAGGACTTTGAATCATATAGAACTTTAGACTTAGATCAAGTGAGAATATCACAATGATGTTATCTACCAACCAAGCATAAACTGAAATTAAGACTAGAGGACAATATTACTATCTTATTTAGTTGTGCTGATTCTAATAAGCATAATTGTAATTTTTTGTTTACCTGTTTTGTTTCTACTAATACCTAAGCATATAATTGTTATACGCAATAATCATTCATCACTCCAGTCATTTCACATCTATACTACTTACTGGAGCAAAGTGGGAAGCTCATCTACTTAATTGAAAACCTCTAAGAATATTGACTTTATCCAAAAGTAAAAAAAAAATATATACAAAAAAAAAGAGATTAAAGTACATTCTGGAAGTAATTTATCTGTGGTCTTTATGAGCCAACTATTCAGCTCCTCTCCTAAATTTTCACAATAGAAAAATGTTTATACTAATGACTTTTTCTCTTCTGGAAAACCCTTCCCTCTGCTTATTCAATACCAAATGTTGGAACAATTATATATATTCAGTACAGTCTGCTCTGAGATTATAAAAAAAAACCATTATCTGTATAAAGATGGCAGAGATTAGTAGATATATTAATTTTACCTTGTAAAACCTTTCCTGTCCAGTAAAAACAGCTAGTGAAAATATAACATGGAGTTGTCTTTAGCAGAGTGAATGAAAGTAGATGGGAAGCACAAAGCTATTCCAGTTGCAAAGAGAGGAGGAATGGTAGTGTAGTCAGCAACAATTAATCCATATAATAACTGATAAACCATGGATAAGAGAGGAACTCAAATAGAATTCCAGAAAATAATTGTTAAATTCACTGCAGCCCTCTCCTGTTTGTTACAAAGGCATGGCTTGCTGACTGTGGTGGGAAAGAAAACACTGTCTCTTTTTGCCTGTGGCTCTAAACCAAAGGAACTAAAAATCTCATACAGAGGAACGTGATTTTACCTTGGCTCCATTTTCAAATCTCCCAGGCGAGAAACAATGATGACCTTAGGGACCCAGCAGTATTCCCTTAGCAGTCTCTATATTAGGTATTTGAAATATATTGAAAATTAAATTGATAAGATTACCTCTTGCTTAAGAAAATACATTGATTCTTTAAAAGTTTGAGCAAAATTAAAAATGAATTTAAGAAAATTACTTATGGCACAAAAAGCAAATAAACTCTGCCCACATCATTATTTATAGAGAAAGAAGGTTATTTTGACTCAGGTGACAAATTACTCTTCCACAGCAGAAGGAAAAAAATAGTGTTCAAGTTCAAGCTGGAAAGTTATTAAACAAGATCTGACTGTGCTAAGAAATGCACATCACATTAGAAAAGTCAATTTCTTAAATTAAATAGCAAATCAGCAACTGAATAAGGACTGACCTTGGATCGAGGTGGTGCTCGGATGTACCATTTACAGTCTACTGCTTCAGTTTCAGAAGCTTTTCCTTCTTTGACTATTTGTATCGATTCCACAATTCCTTCAGGTCCTCCCATCTCAAACTCACAAACTGAATAACAAAATACCAGAAAAAATGAAACCTGAACAGAAAACAAAAATATTTTCTACAGCAGAATGCAAAAGCCTCGAAGTTTTAAAATAAAACACAACATACCAACCTGGCAATGGTTTCAAAACGCCAAGGTCCTTAAAATCCGGATCTTAAAAATCGAAAAAGACAAAATTAGTTTTGTTCACTATCTTGGTTGTAATGTCAATGTGCAATGTCAATATGCTAAAATTTGACAATGCACTTCAGAGATATGATTATATGTATATTTCTTGAAAATGAGAAATGTGTCAAAATTATGACAACAAACTATTAATGCATAAATTATTGATACTATCATACCAAGGTCTTTTTTTTTCTCCTATGAAATCCTGCTTTTCTATGTCTCTCTTTTTCAGAAGAGTGAGTTCAAAAATATTTCTGCATACACTAGCAAGCAAGAACATCACACAGCTAACCACATGATATTTTAATACATCAGTCTAATGAAAGAGGATATATTTACAGATCCATTCAGAATCCTTTTGCCTATTTTGCATTTTGCAGTATGATTATAACACTCCATTTAACTAGAGAAATCTAAACTTCATTCCGTGTTTATGAATACTCTGCCATCTCTACCAACAAGGAGATGCTTTCTTTGGCAGAAACAACCACTTGGTCTTCCTGGAATAAATAGCATAAAGATTTACAATGGAATTCATCGTGCTAACAAGGTAATACCTGTGCTATTTTCAAACAGATAAACATGATTATATTTACTCTCTGAGGTACTTTGTCTCATGCTTTTATAGCCAAATATAACACAGAGATTAAATGACTTTCGTCTCAGACATGTGCTTCAATGGACATCTATCCATAGACAAATCATAATTTCACAAAATTTGACCAAGTTTGAAGATATTGTCCAAAACCAGAAATGTGCAGAAGGCTGAAGTATTTCAAGAGAATATGATTTCTTCAGGACAGACTGGTCTTGTTTGGGAGATTTTTATCACTTACACTGAAAACCTTTACTATTTTTCTGAAAAGTTGATAATATCTGGTCTTCTGAAAACAATGATAAACACTTCTGTACACTTCTTCTCTTCATTAAGCTTCTCCTGAGCCACATACAGAGTGCCCAGGCCTCAAAAGGATTGAACAAGAGGAAAACCAGAGTTTGAGCTGTGTAGTATCCTTATGAAACTGGTCTTATTGTTTCAGGATTGGGTCAGTGTAGAAAAAACTATAAGTAAAACACTGAAGAGAAAGTTTGGAAGTAGGAAATGTATCAAATAAATAAAAAAAACCATTAAAACAAGCCACCACCAAAACTTCTCTTCCCCTCTAGCCTTAGATGAGTCATGACAGTAAGAATCACAACTAAGTAATATCCTGAAAAGTCTAGTGCTCTATTAGCAAGATCATCCATTTTCACCTGAACAGTAAGAATATATTTACTTCAAAAATTGGAGTTGTAAAATCACTTTGTTAAACTGGCCCCCTGTAACCCACTTGCTGCTGTTCTTCCCAGTTGTCTTTTACAGTTGCACAATATAAATCGTGAGTAAATACCATGAACTTAAGTGACTGCAAATATAATTGAGCAGGCAATTAGCATTAATTGTTAAGCAGTTTTATAGATCAGTAGATAAATATGATGATCAACACTAAATGTAATTAAGTATTTCGGTTAATGTACTCAGATGTTGATATCTAGTGCTGAAAGCAAAATACTTAAGGAAGCCTACTTTGACTACTAGTTCAAATTAACATCCAAAATGTGTCTGGTGTAACCATTATATTTCTCTCTTTTGGTGACTTTGCAAGGCTCACTCTGATCTACTGAAAACACTCTACCGCATTAACAAAGTACAGAAGAGGAAAGAAGGAGAAGAAGGTCCAGAGCGGATTTCTCTTATATGAAGGAGTTTTCATATAAAGGAGTGCTAGTAGCAAGAATCCAGGCTGAAGTGTAATCTAGACCATGCAATTTGACCCAAAAAACAATTCTGAAACTATGTTCTCATTTGTTAACAATACAGTTAGAATAAAACCACATAGAAGTGCACAATCTGTTAAAATCCTAGAAATACGGCAGATCTTCCTCGGTTTTGAGAAATCATCTTTTTGCAACCTTTCAACATCTCAATAGTGATAGTGAAATAAAAGCTATAAAACTTGAGGTGATACACTTCATTAAACATTACAAGTATACCATTATTATTATTATTATAAAAACAACAATCTGTAAATTAGGTATTATCAGAGATGCTGTAAATTCAACCATGTTTAAGCATATTTACTCAGCAAATGTTTGTTTTTTATATAGTCTACCATTAAACAGATTATACTTTAGTAGCTCTTCTGTACGTAATTCAATCAAATTGTTATTATCAGTCTGGCTGAGTCAGAATCCTTCTAATGATATCTAAACACTGACTGGCTAGATCTTCCGATAGAAAGATAGTCCTGATTAAAATCATGTTCCCATTAGGTAAACCTCCCGAGACAGGAAAATTTTGCTGTGAAAAATAAGATGGATCGCCTACAATGACAGAGAAAAAATGGAGGCAATAGGCTTTGAGTAGAACAGGACAAGGGGTAACAGTTTTAAATTGGAAAAGGGGAGATTTAGATCATATATTAGAAAGAAATTCTTTACTGTGAGAGTGGTGAGGCACTGGAACAGCTTGCCCAGGGAAGTTGTGGATGCCCCATCCCTGGAAGTGTTCAAGGCCAGGCTGGATGGGGCTTTGAGCAACCTGGT
>JAOXJK010000012.1:100119008-100130637 GCA_025774025.1 Xenus cinereus | reverse complement strand
AGGAACCTTTTTTTTTTTGCAAAATTTTCAGTAGATTTACCACTTACTGGGTATGTTTGTGTTGGTTTTGTGTGGAGTTTTAGGTTTCTCATTAAAGTTTTTTCAGTTTAAAGTTGTTGTTGCTCACCTTTTAGAGTGCTGAAAAGTGCTCTGAAAAAAAAATCTATTTAAAGGGAACTGAATTTATGGCAAGAAAATTATGGTTTTTTCAAGATGCCTGAAACCCCAGCCTGCTGAGAAACTACTGAAACTCCACTGGACATTTACATCGATGGATGGAGTTCCAACAATTTTAATACCAGGGAGTCAAAGAAATTATTAAACAGAAAAGTTCTAGTAATTGCAAAATATTAGTCTATTCCTTATGATTGTTCTGTATAATTCTTTTTTTTTGGACTTAGTCCAAACTAGTTTTAAAATGCCTCAGGTGACAGGGCTCTTTCCATTTTCACAGACTAATAGATCTTCCTTGGAACATTTTTCCTGATACCCTAATTGATCTTTTTTTTCAGCTTCATCCAATTAGCTGTTTTTGTACACCCTGGAGATATAGTAAATAATTTCTTTCCCTGCTTTTCCAGGTACCATTCAAATAATAATAAATGGTTGCAGTTTCAATTTAGTCAAATTGACTTTTTTTTTTTTTAATCTTGCCACACACACATTCAACATGATATTTCTTGTCTTTATCAACAAACCAGAGCCTCCATCAAGACATTGAATGCAAAAGTGGCAGCTGAGGAACATTTTAGGGGCGGGGGCCACAGAGGTGGGGAACATCAGAGATTGCTGCTACTAAATAAATAGTTCATCACTGGATGAAGAAAGCCTGCTACGCAGTTAGGCAGAGTGTGCTGCTTGGTAACAACAGACAAGGAGAAGGCTGAGGTTCTTAACAACATTTTTGCCTCCTTCTTCACTGCCAACCTCTCTTCTCACACCTCCTAAGCTGAAGGACCACAACACAGGGACCTGGGGGACAAAGTCCATCCCACTGTAAGTGATGACAAGGTTTATGACCACCTGAGGAACCTGAACATATACAAGTTCATGGGACCTGTTGAGATGCACCCTAGAGTCCTGAGGGAATTGGCTGATGTAGTTGTCAAGCCACTCTCCATATACTTGAAAAGTGATGGCAGTCAGTCCCCAGTGACTGGAAGAAGGGAAACATTACACCCATTTTTAAAAAGGGTAGAAAGGAGGACCCCAGGAAGTACTGACCTATCAGCCTCACCTCTGGCCTGGGAAGACTATGAAACAGATCCTCCTAGAAGCTAAGGCACATGGAGGACAGAGAGGTGATTCAGGACAGCCAGCATGGCTTTACAAAGGACAAGTCCTGCCTGACCAACCTAGCAGCTTTCTACAATGGAGTGACTACATCAGTGGACAAGGGAGGACCAATGTATACCATCTATCTGGACTTCTGTAAGGCCTTTGACACAGTCCCCCACAACATCCTTCTCTCTAAGCTGGAGAGATACAGATTTGATGGGTGGACTGTTCAGTGGATAAGAAACTGTCTGGATGGTTGCATCCTGAGGGTAGTGGTCAATGGCTCGATGTCCAGATGGAAAGGGGTGACAAGTATTGTCCCTCAGGGATCCACATTGGAACCAGTGCTGTTTAATATCTTCATCAATGTTATAGACAGTGGGATCAAGTGCACACCCAGCAAGTTTGCAGATGACACCGACCTGAGTGGTACAGTCAACTTTCCAGAGGAAAGGGATATCATCCAGAGGGACCTGGACAAGCTAGAGAGGTGGGCCCGTGCAAACCTCATGAGAGGTTTTCACGGGCCAAATGCAAAGTCCTGCACTTGGGTTGGGACAATCTTTGCTCTCAATACAGGCTGGGGAATGATGTGATAGAGCAGCCCTGCGGAACAGGACTTGGGGATACTGGTGGATGAAAAGCTGGACATGGGCCAACAATGCGCACTCGCAGCACACAAGGCCAATTGCATCCTGGGTTGCATCAAAAGAAGCGTGGCCAGCAGATTGAGAGAGGTGATTCTCCCCCTCTACTCTGCTCTCATGAGACCCCACCTGCAGTACTGTGTCCAGCTCTAGAGCCCTCAGCACAAGAAGGACATGAACCTGTTGGAGTGAGTCCAGAGGAGGGCCACAAAGATGATCAGAGGGCTGGAGCACCTCTCCTATGAAGACAGGCTGTGAGAGTTGGGGTTGTTCAGCCTGGAGAAGAGAAGGCTCCAGGGCAGACCATATAGGGGTCTTCCAGTACCTGAAGGGGGACTATAAGAAAGCTGTGAGGGACTGTTTGCAAGGGCATATAGCAATAGGACAAAGGGCAATGATTTTAAACTAGAGCAGGGTAGGTTTAGATTAGACATTAGGACAAAGTTCTTTACAATGAGGATGGTGAGACACTGGAACAGGTTGTGCAGAGAGATGGTGGAAGCCCCATCCCTGGAGACATTCAAAGTCAGGCTTGATGAGGCTCTGAGCAATCTGATCTAGTTAAAGATGTCCCTGCTTACTGCAGGGGGGTTGGACTAGATGACCGTTAAAGGTCCCTTTGAACTCAACACATTCTATGATTCTATGTCCCGTCAGATGCAGTAAACTTCATCTACCCTGAGTGTTCAGCTGCTGTAGATACCAATAGTTTCCAAATGAGTCTTCACTTTGGTTGCTTTCTTGACATTCTTTAAAGAGAGTATATCTGAAAATTTTCTTCTGATCTCTCCTTTTTTCATAGTTTAACTTCGTAAGTTGACACTGCCCAAGATGGATCTAGGTGGTTTAGGTGATAACTCCTGGAGGCAATTCCTCTCTATGCTATTCTTTTATACACTCTTGAAAGCCATCACTCTTTCTGATAAGTTGACAGTCACCCCTCCCACTGCACACATTTGGACAACAGATCCTAAAATGTCAAGCCTATCCATGTCTATATAATAAAGTACTGGTCAAGCAATCATCCAGAGTAAGAACTGCATTTTGTTACTGGTGATCAAGGATGCAGCAGTGCTGTTTTGCACTAGTCAGATTAACCAAATTCTCATTTTGTCCAATATTCCTAGAAACCCTCCATCATTTGCAGAACTTCCTATTGAAATCTATGAAAGGAAAAAAAAAAAAAAGAAAGAAAAAGGAAAGAAGAAAGACATAACCATTCTGTCTGAAGTCTGGAATAATTTATGCTACCTTAGCAATTTACCAGCATTGATCTCTGTGCAGAAATCCACCTTACATCAGTAGAAAACGAAAAAGGATAAAACATGGCCCATGAAATTGTTTTTCACTTGAAAGTTTTTAGACAGAATAAGCTGCAGATTGTGTTATGAACATCTTTTCAACCATAATACATAACCCTTTGAAACAAGAAGGACATGAAATCTAAAGCAAAGACATTTTGGTGGAAGTGGGGAGGAACATGGCAAAAGCCCACAGAACCATGGTAAATGAGAGATACAAATTTAACTCACTTTTCAGAGACAACTATGTGTGGATATATTAGCATCTCATCAATTGTCTTTGCATTTACGACATAGAGATATATCTATCAGGTTGTTTGCTACAGAAAATCTGTGTTCTGTTGCTGTTGGAACCTTCTTAACATGGTTATCCTCTGGAAGACAGTATATTTGAGTTAAAAGAAAATTGAACTCTCCTGGGTAATTCTGTAATTATTTTCCCTACATTAGGGAAAGAAAACCTCAAAGAGGAACATTCAAGTTGTCCTTCTATTTTCTATGATGCTACTGGAAT
Organism: Xenus cinereus; assembly: GCA_025774025.1. NCBI lineage: Eukaryota > Metazoa > Chordata > Aves > Charadriiformes > Scolopacidae > Xenus > Xenus cinereus. Next base: position 100,126,897 of record JAOXJK010000012.1, on the reverse strand, counting down.
AATTAAGCAAGCAGAATTTGGGGTCTGTTAAATTTAGAAGATATTCTAAAGACAATAGTTCCACCTAATGCGACAATTTAGCTGAAACAATAGTGACATAATTGACAAAATTACATAATAATTACAGTGCTTTAGAATGAGCTATATTAAGGTATGACTCATCACTCAATACATAAGAAGGTACAGAACCACGTCAAATCCAGCAGTGCAGTGCAGTATAGTGTAGCTGCAGCCAAAAATGAAATATAAAATCAGCGATCTTTCGTAAATAAGTGAGGGGAGAAGAATTAATGGAAAGTATGACTATGATTTTTGTTTGACTTTAATGAATTAAATTTAAAAAGTGACAAGGAATAATTCTACAATTACAATTAAGATTTACAATTTTTTTGAAAAATATTTAATTCATTATATTATCTGAACATCACACTTCCTCTGGCAATACTTGTAATAGTTTGCTTTATTGAAAAGGGAGAACTATTCCACTCCTCAGCTGGGGAAATGATTGGTGAAGTGGAAAAGAAATGATGGAATTTCCTGAGATAATTACATTTTTTATTAGAATACTTTATCAATGATCATTTTGAAAGAAAAGCTGCACGGTGTAACAATCAAGCATAAAACACATAACTTCCCATAAAACATTTTGAATTATCTTCTCTAATAGAATTTGATTGAAAATAATTCTTTTAAAAACTGCAGAGGCTGAATATATGCATGTTGGACCAAACTGCATTGAAAATGTCTTCCCTGAAAAAGCTTTACTTGTTATGTAAAATACATATATACCATCTATCATTTTCCTATCTGTTAATACTTTCCTTGTTAATAAACATAGTCCTAGTTGAGGATATTATTCAATAGCACAGTTATACATCATTAGCAAAGTTACTATGCTAAGCTTTTTCTATCAAAATGTGTGATAGTTTGTACTCACCAGGTGTAAAATTATACCGAGCAGAAAACCCAATAGATTCCAGCTCACCATCAGAAAAAAATTTAATCCACAGGAATCTGCCACTGGATTTTATCATAGGTGGATTTTGCTGTCCACAGAAACGTCCAATGATTGGTGAAAAGCCAAAAGGTCCATCTCGTACTTCAATATGATCAAATTTACACTCCCAAGAAGGCTCTATGGAATATTTTTCATCAAAGTGCAGTTCAATGCATTGTCTAGGGGCAGCTAGAGATGAAAAGAAAAAGTATTTTATTATTTTCTAAACCAAGACCCTTCAAACCTCAAACAAAATTAAAGCAAACCAAATATATCAATTGTGTATGTATCTTAATGTTTTGCTTAAAAAATTGTTTGAAAATAAGTACATCTATATTATTATAGATTTTACCACCATCAGCTTATTCATCTATTCTTCTCCTTTAAAAAAGTGCTCATGACATCAGTTCTTAGCAAAACCAAGAGAGATGTCTATGATGTAAGCAAAATACAATTTAGGAACAATAGGTTCAAACACAAAATCTTTCTAAGAAACATGCATCTGGAAAATCAGTGTTTTCTTATATTGGGAGGGGGAATGTTAATCAGAATACTTTTTTATCTAATGTTCACAAAGGTGAAGAAAAAGCTGATCAGAACTGCGTTATAGTAAGGAGGACAAATTCTGTTTCTGTATGTATTGCAGTTAATGACAGGCTTGAGTGTAATTGCTTATACTCAGACTTACTTATCTCATTTGAAACATAAGGACAAGTGTAGTGAGTTCTAATTTAAACAAGATAAGGACAAAGCAAAATTAATGTCTAACTAAAGAGAAAACAATATTCTACTGAAAACCTTGAAGAACTTTTATAGTGGTCACTTAGTTAGACACAAAACCCATCTTAATTCAGATATTAAGGTTAGTGGCAGTCAGGATGGTGTCCAAATCCAATATTCCCTGACAGCTCCTGTATAAAGCAAAATAGATAGTGGCTGAACTATAGTATTTTCTTAAAAGGAGAAAAAAATAATCATGTTTTTGTTTACAAATTTTAAGATCTGCAGCATCCCTGGGGCGCACTGTTCCTCTGCTTAAACCCATCCGTAGCAAAAAATGTATGCTCTCAGTGTATAGATTGTGGTGCAGTATAGCCTTTTGCTGACAAAGCCTTCTGCTAAGACAAGGGTTTGTTGTGTCACTGCATGCTGTACCCCTCATGGGATCATGTCCTACACTTTACACGTATCAGAAGAGGCTGAAATTGTTATAAGCTTTGCTTGAGTCACCACTCTTTCCACATTAAAACAATGCCTAAGCTTAACATGGAAACTGCTGCTACTCCAGAAGTCAGTATCCTTCCATTTCTTTCCTCAGGAATAACAGGAACGCTATCAGTGTGACCAGAACCTGGATCTTGTATGTATTTTGAAATGTTTTAAATTGGAGCTTTTGGGATGAGCTCATTACTTACTTAGGAAGGGAGACTTTTTAAGATTAACTAAATAAGAAGACGTAAGGTAAATCTTAACATCTTTACATATAAGCACACAGTTCCATCCCATTTACAACTATTTAATGTGAAATAAAACTTCACTTTATGAGAAGCATTGAAGAAGTAACTTAATAACACAGGTTATTTGAGAAGAAAGATTATTTTAATAGCTTTACATTCAATGTTAATATAATTGGGTGATTCATGTTTATTGAAATACTTATTTTAGTGTAGGAAACAAACCTTACCCACTGTTCTCAGTTTGAAGAAATTCACATATAGGCAAGTACTTACTATTGGGTCATTGTTATTTATACCAATTTATAGGAAAATCGTGATCTTCGTGCCCATACAAATTCAATAGCAAGATCAAACCCTAAAACTTTACATACAATTGCACCAAATTTACAGCCCATGGAAATAAAACTACTTTGAAAATGTAAAAAAAAACTTACAAAATTAAAATTCAATAGCAAAACTTGTAAAGAAGATCTTAGTAATGCTACTCGGTGAGGTTTGAAGACCACAGTAGATCCTTTAGATTATAGGGAAGACTGAGTAACTGGAAGATATCATTGATTATTTTTTTTCAGATTATTCTACCTTTGATTTCACATATTTATAACAAATATTGATTTAAACTTAACTAAGCAATACTAAGGCAGAAGTAAGCAATCAACACCTTTCAATCTGAGATTGTACTTTGTATGTTCTTATTCCATTTCAGGACATTTGTTGAGAGCTACTCATCATTCACCTAGGGACTGCAGAGTCAGGTATCAGAAACTCCATCCTGGCAATGCTTTAGGTCATCTTAAGAATCCTTATTAATCATTGAATGACAGAATTGTAGTTTGGAGATCACCTAGTCCAACCACCCCTGCAAAAGCAGATTCACCCCGAGCAGGCTGGAAAGGAACACATCCAGGTGGGTTTTTAGTATCTCCAGAGAAGGAGACTACAACCTCTCTGGGAAGCCTGTGCCAGCGCTCTGGCACCCTCAAAGTAAAGAATTTTTTTCCACATATTCAGACAGAACTTCCTGTGTTCCAGCTAGTGTCTATTGCCCCTTGTCCTATCCCCAGAGACCACTGAGAAGAGCATGACCCCATCCTCTTGACACCTACCCTTTAGATATTTATAAGCATTGATGAGATCCCCCCTCAGTCTTCTCTTGTCAAGGCTAAATAGACCCAGGTCTCTCAGCATTTCTCTCAGCATTTTGGAGAGGTGCTCCATTACCTTGATCATCTTTGTAGCCTCCACCGGACTCTCTCTAGTAGTTCCCTGTCCTTCTTGAACTGGGAGACCCAGAACTGGACACAGTATGGCCTCACCAGGGTAGAGTAGAGTGGAGTGGAAGGATGACCTCCGATGACCTGCTGGCCACACTCTTCTCTGCTTTCATTTATTTTTCAACAAAGCCAAGATAAGGCTTTTCCTAGTGAAGCTCATTTCTTGTTAGACAATCACATCAGCTCAAGAAGCATTCAAGGAAGAGTTTCTACTTTCCCCTAAAGCTCCCATGTGTAGAGGCTGCTCCACTTGAAAAATGGAGCATTGACTACTTATTAGCATCATTTCTCCACTGCTAAATAAAACAAGGCGGGGGAATGAGTTTAGGGGCTGGACCACTGACTCCTTAAATGTTAAAATCACTTCCTGGCATGAGTTGGCCATGCCAGTCAGAACTTCCAAAACTTGGTCTTAGGCATGATGAGGTTCACAGCAAACAGTTTGCATCTGTACTCATGACTGGGAAGGTGAAAGGAGTTAATCTGTACATGTATGATTGTGCCAATCAGTCTCAAGGCCAGTGAACATTTCCTGGTCAGTTTTAGGTATTAGTATAGCTACTGTGTCCCAGCCTTCTGTGCAAACTAGGATGAGGTCCTTTCTCCTAACTCTCTTGAGGAATGCAACACTTTATGTTTCTGTAACTATGAGGACTGCGGTGATAACAAAAGATAGGGCAAAGGCAGAAAGGAGTCCTTATACGTGCATTCATGCATCTTTTCATTGTGTGCTTCATTTGTATGATATTCAGAGTTAAAGGTTAAATGTTTTGTTTGCAATAATTAACCTAAGAAACAAAATTATTGCAATCTTCCTGGAAATGATCATAAGGGACGAAAACACACAATTCAAACTCCCAACGTTAACTGTCTTTTAGAGCAAAAAGATATTGTTTTGGACTTATACTCGGGCTTTAGGGAAGAGTTTCTTTGCCAAATGCAAACTATAACAAGGAGGCGTTGTATAAATACACATCTTGTGCCACAGCTTTTGCAACAAAGTCTGTGCAAATGTGGCCTTAGTAAAACGTACAGAAACACAGTGAGAATGAACCTAGAATAATGACTAATAACAATTCATGTATAGCTACAGAAAAACAGAACAAAACAAACAAACAAAAAGCCCAAAATACACAATTCTTCCAGACTGAATTGGAATCTGGCCATCTAATCAGAAAAGGAAGGATGGAGTGGTGATTTATGGTGTCTTTATTCACAGGTGTGAAGCCCATTCACACTGTCAGAACCTTTTATGTGGCTGCAATAACCAGAAAATTTGTTAAGTCCAAATGAAATATATTGAGGCGGCCCCATAAAATTATTTTACTTCAAATCTTACAAATCTTCCGTATTTAGCTTCCAATTATCTTTCTTCAAAAATGTTTAATACCGTGGAAAGACTACTTAGTGCTTGCATGTCTTGTCATATTTTTCATCTAATTATCTTTCACAAGTGCTTTCTTGAGATTTTACAGTCAATGAAAAAAAAAAGCATTGGGTTCCAACTTGTGTTAGAACAGTTGCAGCGAAAACACACAATTAAGGTTTTAATTCTGATCAGCCTCTAAGTCTGTGTAACTGACAGCTGAACTTAAGCGAAAAATCTGTTTCAATTTACCAGACTGTATGGAAATGAGACATTGAACTCAACACCTACCCCCATCTATCTGAGCTGCTGCAGTACTGATAGTTTTCAATAATCCTTGGTCTTTCTGGTTCTCCAGCTAGTATTGATAAGAAAGCTAGCTATAGCCTCCTTTCAAAAGAGGATTCTTTCCTTGTTTTGATGAAAACTTTTTGAACATAAAAATCACTGTGAAATACAAAAAGGCTTTGAGCAGAGATTTTTCATACGCTGATATGTGACCACTTTCAAATACCTGTGAAATATCTGGGATTAAAGAGTTCAATGGTCTTTAGTGAAAACATGGAAGTCCTTCAAGAGAGCTAACTCTAAATGTAACACAAACATAATGTGGAAGATTTATTTCATATCTCCATAAAGCAATTCTAGTCCATACCTATATTTAAAAATAAGCAATTAATTATTAAAAACTGAAGGATGGATAAAATCTTACAAACATTTCACTTACAGGATTGCCAAACCAATTTTTAAGATATATTGTGTAAAGTATCACTATCCCACCCCCCAGATATTTTTAACACAAACAAAAGCCTTTGTTCCTGCAAAACCTCTTGTGTAAATTTGTCTTTGGAGTACCCATGCCAGATTTTCTGCAGCTTGGCAAAGGCTAATGCTACCATTGCTGTAGTTGTTCCAGGCAGATGTGAATTTTGCCAGGCTAGTCATGAATATGAGAAACAAGGATCAAATTGGGCCTATCAGGCAATTTAATGTGTATACTCAGATATTTCTTACATTTTATATATGCCCAATAAGACTGAAATTAAAACCAAAAAATTCTCAATGGATTTTGACAGGAAGATGGGATTCACCAGAAGTTCTTCTATAGCATAATAATTTTTGTACTGAGTCCATGACTTCTGGATGACCTAAAGGATTTCTTTTAGAAAGGCATCCAATCTGGACTTTAAAATTCCTAGTTGTTCCAATAGTTAATTATCATTACTACTAAAATAGAAGAAAAGAAAAAAAATATGAAAAGAAAAAGAAACTTCTATCTGTTTGATCTGCTTATGCCTTTGACTGCTAGGATAGAAGCTTCTGCAGTCAGAAATCCTCTTCTCTTTTAGAAACTCACAGTCTATGATCATGGCAATTTTTGTCAGCTTCTTTACTTCACCAAAGTAATTTTGAAATGATAAAAGGCTTGCATACATTTAAGAGGAGCAATGTGGGGAGAAAAATTGTATCATGAAATTAAATTCAATATTATTACAATACTAGGTGCTGAAGTCCTCACTCAAGTCCACTAAAGTCAATAGGGATTGTGTTTGAGGGAAGCCATCAGACTTTGTCCTAGGTTGTCTTTGATTGCAAAAAATGAAGGAAAGAAAGCAAGCCAGCAGGAAGGAACCTGGTGATTCATACACATATTTAAACTCACATCACACAGATGTCAGCATGGTATATAGTACTGGTATATGGAACTCTCTGAGACATACAAAGGGGAGATAGGAATGTAGGAATGTTATTACACATCATATTGACAGTCCTTCAAGTTTGGTACTTGGTATTCAACAGCAGCCAGAAGCTACTGGAATAATAATAATAATAAATATAGGAATAGGATGCATATAGAGATGTTTCTGGCTTACTCTAGAATTGAACGTATGTTTACGTCCTGGATTAGCAAGGATTATCCACTCTGTAGATTGTTAACCTACCTCAGAGATGTTGTTATTAGTAAAATAATTAATTCTTTTTTTGCAATCTTTTAACTTCAATACCTTGTGACAATGAGTTGTACACAATATAAAAGATAATGGAAAGGTTTTCACTTGCTAGCCTTCTTTATAATTTTCTGCCTTCTTAATATTTTGTAAAAAAAATAAATATGAACAAATAATCATCTCTAATTAAAAAATATTTTTTTTGTCCCTGAGTGTTTCTTATTTTGCCTCTTTTGAAAAATGCCAGCTTTTAAAATATCATTGCTCAGATACTGTATCTCTGTTTATTTTTGTGACATTTTCCCTGATCTTTTTAGAAGATAGAAATGGACAGGTGGATATCAGAGCTGAAAGTGTGCTATATGCATGTTTCTCATCAAATTGCGTACTAATAGAGCTGCTGTCGTCATGGGTTTTAAAATACCCTGGTAAAAACCAAACTGTTGATTATGGCTGGACAGGAAGAAGAAAATATTGATGTAATAAGAAATTATGTGCAAATATTTTTTTGCCAGATTGATTTTTCCCATAAAATACAATAAGATGTTTTCAATTTGGATTATTCTTTCTGCAATATGTTGCTCCAAACTTCTCAACATGAAATTTCATCATCACAGAAGCTGTTTGATTAAATATCTCCTTCCTAAATTGTTCTTAGACATTTCCAATTTGAGCTATTCTAAATCAGGCTATTTCAATAGCATATCTTGTCACCTTTCAGCTTATTAACTATGTTTTATAAGTACTTATCTAATATAATTTGAATGGTCTGCCCAGGGAGGTGGTTGAGGCACCATCCCTGGAGGTGTTCAAAAGACAGGTTGACGTGGTGCTGGGAGACATGGT
>JAOXJK010000012.1:100094890-100111261 GCA_025774025.1 Xenus cinereus | reverse complement strand
CGCGGCGGGGGGGGGGGAAGAAAGATTTACCAAATAGGGGATTTAGTCATATTTGTGTGCAATGCGATCCTTATTAGAGAAGAAATCCTTTAAAATCGAACAAATCCATTTTTGCAAAACCCTCTCCCTGTGCGTAGCACAGTATCAAGTGGTAGCAACATCAAGAGGCTGAAAACACATTGCACCGTCTGAAATCCTGTCGGGAATGGATGGAGCGAGAGAGACGGATGAGGATAGAGTGATGTCCCCTCACTTCTCCACTCCAGGGCGAGAAGCAGAAGAAAACCCTGGAGACTCTCCCATTCATTCATTCAGTGCAGGGGAAGGGGAAGGGGAGGGGAAGGGCGGGAGGGTGGCGGCGAGGGGGAAAGAAGGGTTTCAAAACTGGGAGAGCAAGAGTAAGAGGAGAGGGATCGTTTCCCCTCCCCTCATCAGCTCATGGACCAGACATGACTTCCTCCTTAAACTGCACCTGCCAAAGGGAAATTGAAAAGATGTTTTTCCCCTTTGAGAGGCTACTTCTCCATTTACACACCCACACACGTACACACACCCAGAGACACACGCACACACAGAGACGCACAAAAGGGAGCAATAAAGTTTAGCTGCTAATCCTCCGGCCACAGATACAATGATTGCCTCTTCCAATCAGCCCAGAGACGACAGCAAAATCGCTCCCTTTCACTCCCCCCTCCCTTTCTCTCCCTGATCTTCTTCCCCAGCTACATCCCTCTCCAAACACCCACCCTTTTGACGAGGTTGCGAAGGGCTAGTGGCCAAGGCGAAACATATTAATCGGGGGAAAGGGAAAACACATTAATAATAAGAGAATTGAGAGGAGCTGAAGTGATCTCAGGAAAAAAAAAAAAACCACAAACCAAAACAAAACAAGAGAAGAGGAGGAGTGGATGGAGAGAAAGGGCAGCGTCCCCTTTTGGCCCCGGGAGCCGGCCCCGCAGTGCCGCGGCTGCCGGCCGCTGTCTCCCGCAACGCCGCGGCCCCCGCACCCCCGAACACTCGCACCGGGCAAGGGGAGGGCGGCGGGGATGGACAGGAGGGGCGGAAGAGCACCACGGGGGCGGCGGGGAGAGCCGAGGAGACAGGAAGGTTGGTGGTACAGACATGTGAGGGGAGCAGGATGGGATCCCCCCGACCCCGCGGCACCGCCGCTGCGGCGGCGAGGCCGGGACAGAACGGGCGCGGAAGAGCCGCCACCGCCCCCCGCGGGGACGGGGGGCCCAGCCGGGAAGACCTGGGTCTCGGAGCACAGCCAGCCCCTTCCCCGGGCTCCCCACGCCGCAACCGGCACCTCGGAGCTCGGGGTGCGCCCGCTCCCCTCTGCCCGCACCTGACGCTCCCGCTGTTTGCGTGGAGAAAAGTGTCTGGAAGGGCGCAGCCGGGGCGAGGAGGGGTCGGGAGAGTGTCGGGGAGGAGGCTGGAAATCCATGAAAAATAAAGTACCGTCCAGGCTCCTCCTTTGCGCGGGTGAGGAAAAGCGAAGCGGGGGCGAGCTCCGGTTAGACGGGGGCGATGGGTGCTCGCAGGGGCAGACCCGCGGAGCCGGGCTGCTCGCCGGGTCGGGGTCCCCAGCCCGGGGTCTGTCGGCTGCCTGGTGGGTCATAATTACGTAGTGGGGTTACCTATTGTCTTTAGGGCAGCTTTTAAACGAGGCGGGTACCTATGCTGCCTCTGGGACAGCACTGAACCGCGCAACTGCTACTCCAGAAGGTGAAGGATGAGGAAGCCTCGATTTTTATTTTTTTTTTTCCCCGTAAATCGCAGTGTTTTAACAAAGAATCTCAGGGTTTGGTTTGTGGTTTTTTTTTTTTTTTTTTTGAGCCTGTGGATTGTCTGTTCTGTACCCTGAAATCAAGAGTATATCTGCCATCGATGGTCAGCAATAGCAGCGTGCACATCAAGATAAGTCTGAAGTCATCTTGGCTAGCAGAATTCATCCATTCAACCAGCCGGCCAGCCATTACCCCAGCCAGTCTGAGCATTTAAAAATCCTGCTGGGTGAGAAGGGCACAGGATTCAGCTACAGGGCTCTGCAGTAAGCTCCTTACAGTGATGGATATAGAGGATATAGGACTCCATGAAAGGATTCACCTATGTTTTCTGTAATCTGTCTTGACATTAGCAACATCGTCTGCAGCTGTTAATCTTAATAAACTGTCCTACTCTGCTTTCTAACCCTCTCAGCACTTTCTCTGACCTTCCCCATACTCTCTCGCCTCAAGTTAAAGAACTTCATTTGTGCAGTAATTGAAAGTCACCTGATTTATCCATAGGATAAACTTCTATAATACAGATGCGTAGTCTGCTTTAGTCAAGCAACAGTAACTTAAAAAGGATAGTGTTGAAAACAGTCATAGGAGTGTTTATAGACAGTCAGATATTTCTTCTGCAGGATGATGCAGACATCCATATGGCTAAGTTTCAAGTTATAGTTGCTTAAAAAAAAAAAAGGTTATAGAACAAGTAGGCACAAAACAGCTGATTTTGCTGTTCTGGGAAAATGTGCTGTGTCACATCATATAACAGTGAGCTTCAACGTTTTTCCTTTTCTGAAATAGGATGCTTTCATCTTTAAAGGTCTTAGATCTCTTTTGATTGGCACTTTTAATTTTAAGGACACCATTGCAACAGTATTGACAAATAGCATGTGGTGCATACCAGGTATGTTTAAAATGTGCCTAAATGTAATCGGTCACTGCCCTTATGGAATGAAACATCAACAAAATAGTTCAGGAATGGCCACAGTAACCATTGCATGTTCTGCTAATGAGACCTTAAGGAGATGTCTCAGGATCTACAAAGCTGGATGCTAAAAGCTTGTTTAAATGTGTTTCTAAGCAAGCACACAGGGTTTTTAAGTTAGAGACTGGTCACAATCATTTTCTACCTCAATAGATCTCCATCCTGTAGAGAGTCTGAAATTTTGAACTTTGTACAACTACTAAAGTCTTCACCACCACATTTTTTGCTTGGTGTCTCATTTTGTTACAAAATCTCTTTATATCAGTTTTGATAAATACTCTTTCTAAAAGGGTAGTAACTCATCAGCCAGCACGCACTTTTCACTATCATGGTTTTGTATGGGTAATTATTTATATACTTAGTGTGTATTTTTTCTATCCTTAATTAATGAGTAACTGTACTCTTATATTTCTACTAGGCAGCAAACTAAAAAATGGAGAAAGGGAGTATCTTAGTACTGTTTGGAATCCTTTGGATTTTACTTGGTAAGAGTCCCATTGATTTTTAATGTGTTTAACTTTTTCTGAAGTTTTAAGTTTTGCATTTTCCTTAGAGTGAGAACATTGCCTTATTTTATTACATGGAATGACAGCCACACTTTTAGATTAGAAATGTACTTTTATTACTTCTTTACTGTATGTCAGCTGAAATCTTATTTTTAAAAATAAGCAAGACAACCAAAGACAATTATGTTCCTTGATTCAGTACACAAAATGTTACTCTTTGTAGTTTCAAACCATCCATTACATGGTAATCTTTTCATATAGTGCATTCTGTCAGGCGCTCTCTTTCATTTTCACAGCTGAGTTTTTCTGTTGACTTTTATGGGAGTTTGCTTGAACCCAGAATATTTTATTCAGCAGTATATGAAGCACTTCCTTCCTGTGGTCAAACATCTTTAGGGTAACCTAAGACACTGATCAGCCCGAGGATGGTTAGCATAGCTGACAGGAGATCAATTTGGAGACCAATTTAAGCACTACGGAACATTTTCAAATTGAGGTTACAAAATAAAAATAGACAAACAAATATAAAAATATTTCTAACAGTTTTGTCAGAAACAGTCATGTATAGTCTCCTACTGAGAGCCTCTGAACTGTGTTATGCTGGTGTTTCAATCACAAGAAAAGAAAAAAAATAATTCTGCCCTGCCTTCCCCCTTCTGTGGTTAATCTATGTATTTATATGAAAAAGAGCAGAAGTAAGTCCTGGGCAACTGGTTGTAGGTCGCCCTATCTGAGCCAGGGGTGTTGGACCAAATGACCTGCAGAGGTCCCTTCCCACCTCATCCATTCCACGATTCTGTGATTCTGTAAGCAAGCACTAAGGGACAATGGAGCATACAGGATGGAAATGGTTTCATTTTTATGGTTAGTGAAAAAAAGAAACTCCTTAATACTCAGGGTTGAATTATCTGGCTTTCATTTGTCACATATAACAGAATTAGACTATGTGTCTGGATTATCTTCTCCTTGAACCAGAGGAGATTATTCAATCTCAGTTAAAATGGCAAATTATTCAGTCGCTGTTAAAAATTCCCCAACGTGGAGACATCCTAGGTAAATTGTCCCTGTACCTTTTTCTGTTAAAATCTTTCTTATGAAACCAGCATTTATACATTTTCTTGACCATTTCAGATAGTCTTGTCCTATCTTTCCTCTGCCATTGACTACTGTTCTAACTATGCCCCTCAATAACTAAGTTAATTCCTCTTTGTGTAGATAAAAGACTCAAAGGATTCAAAGTAGCCATGAGTTACTCCCACATTCCTACCAAAAGACTCCTCAAACTGCCAGAAACAGTGAAGTTCTGAAATGGAGGAGACATTGGCTTCCTGATTTATGAAGAGCAATCTACCCATCTGAGGGTGGAAGAGAAGAAATGAGAGAGCGATATTTCACTTCTCTACACTTCTTTAAAAACAGTGTGAATTCCGTGCTGACGTATGTAATCACAGATACACTTTTTGTCACGATCTCTTTGTGAATGGTGTTTGTAGCTAGAACGTAGCAGATCCAAACTTTCAGGCTCAGAATAATGCAGCTATACACAGTGTGACATTTGGAAACACTAAAATGAGCTGCGAAACTGATCAGCACATCTATGTTCGTGTTTTAGTTCAGAATGGAATGTGGTTTTGAAGTGAATCTTCCAATTGCCCCCACTTGCCATATTTTGGATTGCAAATTGGAGCAGTCTTGAGTGTGTGAGCTGTATTACTTATGGATGAAACTAAACTGAGAGATGTGTTCCACAAGCAGAGTCTGTTTTCCAGCTTCTAAAGGGCATGCAGTCCACGGGAACAGTAAAACTGATGCTAAATAAATACCCTTTAAAATAGATACAGAGAAGGCATGGAGATCTCAGTATCAACCATTTCACCTTTCAGATAAGCTTCTTTTGCTCTGAGTTATTTATTAATGTGGACTTACCCACTATTTCCTTCAACTGGGATAGAAGCTGAGACAAAAAAACCTGAAATACGCTCTGTTCTTTTTGTGCTGAAACACCTACTGAGAAGCATAATATATACATTATATACAATATATACAATATATACAATTATATACAATATATACAATATATACATTATACATCACTGGTCCCTGTTGGATATCAGGATAATGGCACCTTTTGGTCCCTTAAAACAAAATCTATTCTCTCATTATCCATTTTCTGGGCATTTGCAGACCTCTCTCCTGTAACTACAGGAGGACTCTAGGTCTGCACCCTTCAGCAAAACTTTCCTGAGCACAACAGGGTTAGAACATGTCTTCTCACAATCTTTTCTTGGAGACTGAAGTGTGTTTCCCTTCTACAATCTAGTCTGGGTGATAATACTTAAACGTGAGAAGAAAGTGTATTAAAAAAGGAAGGAAGACAAAATTGATACTGTTTACCTGCAGAGTTACTCATAATTTGCCCAGGATTTACTAAGGGTGACTTGGATTTACACAATACCCCACAATTTCAACGAGATAATAGACTTTTACAGGATGCTTACTTTTTTTTTATTTCTTTTTTTCTTCTCTTCTGATTTGATGTAGTCTAACTTTGAAATGGAATTAATTAAAAAGTATTTGTTGCACAATACAGGAATTGACAAAGTTGCCTGCTGTACCCAGTTTTCTTTGCTTTATCTAGAACAGTGGCCTCTAAGATGGGGGGAGATTGTGCACTCACAGGGTACACAATAGAATCCATAAGGGTGAGAGAAGAAAATATTTTTGCACCATTATTAAACGAAATTAAAAATACTCTTTAAAATAGTGTTTATTTCATCTTTAGCTGATCCTTTTTAATTTATATTTTTGTATACATCAGTGCAGTGGTATGTGTGTGTAATTTATAAATAAATAAATATACATATACTGGTGGTGCATGCTCAAAAATCTTTTACTGATATGAATCTGCGATCAAAAAAAGCCTAGAGACCACTGACCTAGAAAACCACTGCCAACTATCCTCTCTGGAGGAAATGATACCTGCAAAAATGTTAGCCAGGATTCCAATTTTTAGACCGAGATATATTTGGCACTTAAGGGTTTTAAGAATCTCTGATTTTACCATTTAAAGAGTAAGTAGTACAGAATATGGGATTGTTTTTGTACTTCACATGTTGGTGAGTTATTCTATGAATTAAACATAGACATACTGCTATCTGAAAGAGCTCTTGAAATTCCATGCTTATCATTGGCAAAATCTGGAAGAAAGCTGTTAAACAGGAATATTTGATAATATTTTCTCCTTTCAAATTCATCCTGTAGGAATTTTGTGATTACTGCTCTATGGCCAAAATAACTCATGCTAAAAAATAAAATAAAATAAAAAATGACCAAAAAAAATATTATAAGCTGTTTTCAAAGAAACAACTGTAAGAGTACATGACTGTCATGGTAAATCTTTCCCAAGATTATATTCTGAATCATCAATCACAGACTAAGAATTTGAAGATTTGAAGACAACTGTGGAAGATAAAGCATGGGAATATGCTTAATTGAAAATTGAAAACTGAAATGGCAGAAGCTAAAATTAATTTTAAAATGGATAACTTACTCCTTAAACTTCTATGACTTACCACTCAATTAAAACTTATGCTACTAGTATTTCTTCTAAAGAATAACTTCCTGCTAGTTTCCACGCAATGGTCATGTTGTATGGAAGCTAAAAGATCTCTTTTACATAGATCAGTCTAATCCAAACCACTAATATTACAGTAAGAAAGTTCTACTAAATTTTGGTACCACATAACATTGACTGGCTCACATTTGCAATGGAAAACTCAGATCTTTTTATCACAGTTAAAGATGACCCTTTAAACCTGATAACTACCATCTAATAAATCAATATCTATTGCAAAATCAAATACAACACTGTTTTCAGCAGAATGTTGTTGGGCAAATGCATTAAAGAATTAAAACTATCTGATATTTATTATGAAGTAATAAATCAAAAATATATCATTATGTATTAACAGTAAATCTTTTAACAGTCCTTCTATAATTATTATTAAACCTGCTATTTCATGCTAAGAAAGACTATGTTAGATTCAAGAACAATATCATATTAAACAATTCAAAGTATTATTTATAATGGTTCAAAATGCTTACATACCTACCTATATTATAATCCTGAAAGTAATCCCTTGGATAGGAAAATAAGCTCCTCTGTGATTCATATTTACACAAACAAAAGTTTGTGAATTTTCCAAATTAGTAAAATATCCAGGACATCTTTCACTTTTATACCTTAAACTGTATTTGACATTTTAAATCTTCCTAAAATAAATTGTTACATAAATGCATAAACATAGTCATATGCATATGCAGAATTTTGGAATTAGGTGTTCATAATAGTACTGCTTTATATTGTGTAATGAAGACTAGAAATAAGCCAACTTTGAGGTTTCTAACTTCACCTTTTTTGAACTATGCCAATTCAAGTATGAATACTCATACAAATGAGAGCGTTCATTTCCATATTTACCGGAATTAAAAGGAGTAATTACAGAGATTTTTCTCCATCCTAAAAAAAAGGGGAAAAAAGAATCCTCCCCATATGACACCAGCTGTAGAAAATGTCAACCCAAAATGAAAGCATCTGATAAAACTGCAAAGCTCGGAAGTGGAGGAGTGAAATGTGAATTGTAGAATGTATTTCTCAATAAAATGAAGCGACTGCATACTCCATAGAAGGACTTCAGTGCCTGTAGATAGCCAACAGAAGTTGCTGATGACCTGCAGGAACTTTCTGCTCACACAAGTGAGACAGTTCTGGGCCTTTTTCCCGTTGCTCTTCTGAAGAACTTTCCTTTTTGAGTTATGCAGAATAAAAAATTCCTCCTGTATCATCTTTAATTAGTTATATGCAGATACGATAACAAAGCATTCATTTGCCTATTGGTCTGCCACGTGTAAATAGAAACCGTCTGGAAATAAGGCAGATAACTATTGTGGTAATAAATTATAGCCCAATGATTGATGCCATAAGGACCTCAGCACAATGTGCAGATAAAGTAGACTCTATAGCCATGTTCCGGTGACATTAAATATTAGCTGATTCACCTGTACTTACCTCTGGGCCATCCTATTGCAGCTTTCCCTGCACTCTTTTTCCTATAGCTGTATTTAGAGTATCCAAATACCAAGTGGGGGTCCTACCTGAAAACGGCATTTAAAAACAATGTGACATATATATGGACTGCATGTACTTGTTCTTCATTGCATCTTAAGGCAAAGGTTAATCTACTTATAAGGATACTTGCATGTTTTCCCGAAGCTCATTAAATATTCTCATTGGCATTGACTAAAGAAATTACCTCCTTATTTAGAAAAAACAGCACCCTTTCTCCTACCTAATAGTACGGAATCTTAAAAGAATTAATTGGAAGATTCAACTAATTTTTACTTCATTAGTGTTCCAGTGGAACACAGAGATTAAATGCATTTTTCCAGAGGATTGCTAATAGGACTCAATTTACATTTTAAGACAAACAATTTTATTTTTTTTTTTTTACACTAGGGAGGCAGGGTAGGTTGTCTTTATTATTTAAATGGGATGTTTGCAATATCATGCCATGCAAGAAGAGCATGGAATGCGCTGTTACCAAACTTTTCATCTTTGTGAGAAAGTAAGAGAGACAGTGGCAGGTCACACATTTTGGACTCAAATTTATTGTTAGGTACCACAAAAATATTCATTACTGTAGACCTGGTTCAAAAAGGGCATATATTTATAATGTCTTAGAGAAACAAATTTGAATGCTTCATTCAAGTCAGCATCTTTGCTCTATCTAGCACACGAGCTATATATGTAACATATACAACAGTTACAAGTAATGATGTACTAAAAACTAGATTGAGATCACAGTTAATTGGATAGGGAATTGGCTGAACTGACTGGAGACCACAGAGTTGTGGTCGATGGCTAGATGTCCAAGTGGAGACAAGTGATGAGTGGAGTTTCTCAGGGGTTAGTACCGGGACTGGTGCTGTTTAACATCTTTGTCGGAGACATAGACCATGGGACTGAGTGGACCCTCAGCAAATTTGCTGATGACACCAAGCTGTGTGGTGTTTTGACATGTTGGAAGGAAGGGATGCCATCCAGTGGGAGCTGGATAGGCTTGGGAGGCGAGCTCGTGCAAACCTCTTGAAGTTCAACACGGCCAAGTGCAAAATCCTGCATGTAGGTTGGAGTAATCCCAAGCACAAATACAGGTTGGTCAGAGAATGGATTGAGAGCAACCTTAAGAAGGACTTGGGGGTGTTGGTTGGTGACAAGTTCAGCATGACCCAGCAATGTGCACTCAGCAGCCCAGAAAGCCAACTGCATGCTGGGCTGCATCAAAAGAAGCATGGTCAGCAAGTTGAGGGAGACTATTCTGCCCCTCTACTCTGTTATGGTGAGACCCCACCTGAACTACTATGTCCAGCTCTGGAGCCCCCAACATAAGAAGGACATTGACCTGTTGGAGTGAGTACAGAGGAGAGCCAGGAAAATGATCAGAGAGCTGGAGCACCTCTCCTATGCAAACAAGCTGCAAGAGTTGGGGTTGTTCAGCCTGGAGAAGAGAAGGCTCCAGGGAGACCTTACAGGGGCCTTCCAGTCCCTAAAGGGGACATAAGGGAAGGATGGAGAGTGTATTATCAGGGAGTGTAGCAATAGGACAAGGGGTAATGGTTTCAAACTGAAAGAGGGTAGACTTAGATTAGATAATAGGAAGACATTCTTTATTGTGAGGGTGATCAGACACCGCAACAGGATGCCCAGAGAAGTCATGGATGCCCCATCCCTGACAGTGTTCAAGGCCAGGTTGGATGGTGCTTTGAGCAACCTACTCTAGTGGGAGGTGTCCCTGCCCGTGGCATGGTGTTGGAACAAGATGACCTTCAAGGTCCCTTCCAACTCTAACTATTCTATGATTCTATAAAAGAGGAAGAGTTACACAGGAACACTGAATTAGAAGTAGAAACCTAGCTTTGTCAGCAGGTGTAAATCAACAAAATTTCACCAAAGATGTTGGATACACATTTATCAGTCTAAATGAAGTCCTGTTTTAATTACTAGCTTCTAGATTAACATTATAGATAACATAGTTTAGACTTTAATTGTATTATTCTGTTCTTAATCTTGAGGTAGGGAGAAAACAAGGGATGGAAAGAGTAGATATATGAAGGCAAGTGTAACATACTCCTAATGAAGATACTTGGGTATTAATGGATCGAATTGCAGACTTAACTCTTCTCAGGTAAAACTACTTCATTACAAATACTTAGGAATCTGTGAAGATCCACTATTAAATATCAGATCAATATCTGACAGTAGAAATCCAAACACTTCTGTCTTCCCAAGTAACCATTCTGCGTGATGGAGCCCTGCTTTCCTGGAGATGACTGAACACCTGCCTGCTAATGGGAAGTAGTGAATGAATTCCTTGTTTTGCTTTCCTTGCATGAGCAGCTTTTGCTTTACCTGTTACACTGTCTTTATCACAGCCCACGAGTTTTCTCACTTTTACCTTTCCAGTTCTCTCCCCCATCCCACCAGGGGAGAGTGAGCCAGCGGCTGTGTGGGGCTGAGCTGCCTGCTGGAGTCAAACCACAACAGTACTGCGTGTGATTCACACATCCAGTCCCTGCCTGTAATGGCACAGGACACACTGATGCCACTTGGGTCTTTTTATTGCTTCCAGAAGCCAGTTGCCTTTTGTAGGAGCCTACTTTATTAATGCCTGAAGTTATCTGGAGTGTTTTTCTTGTTATGCATATATGGGAGTTTGACTTTTAGGAGACTGGCATCAAAATATTCTAAATGAGGTAAAATTATTGTATTACACTTTAAGACAAAATGTTAGTAGGTATTAATGTTGTCATTTCTCCAAGAAAGTAACTATAGAGTCCTTTCTTGACTATTATTGACACCAGTAAGTTTTTACCAGGCGAAAACTTTTCTCAATTTCTGGTTTAAAATGCTTGTCCTGTCATTTAAGTCCTATAACACTTCTTCATAGTTAAGAAAAATATGCTAAACTCCTGAATATTTAGTACACATTTCCCGTAAAATTCCTGCAAACTACTTCTTTCCAAGGGCTGAGCTCATGGAAAAATAATCAGCTGTCTTTAATGTCACAGATAGGGCAAAAATTAGTATCATTAGGTCAATAATGTTAAAATTAGCTTTGATTTCAATCTTTTAATGGCCTTTCATTCACATTGCACATATGCAAATTTTCACAGAGGTCTTCATGGTTAAACTAATAATATGCACTTGCACATGACAGTTTTTTAAATTACAGTTCAGCTTACTCAGTGTATTTTGCATCAGCTTTCTAAAATGAATAGCCTCAAGTTTAGTTATTCTGTTTTAAAACTGCCAAACATAATTAGTTAAGCAGAGAAGCAGTTCAAAAAGTAATTAATTCCAGGGCTTAGAGTAAACTGCTGTTTTAATTAAAAAAGCACTAAATACTAATGTCCTGCTTCTTTGTACTTGAAACATGAAATAAAGAGTTGAAATCAGTTACATTTAATAAATTTTAAATGTAAGTTGAAATATATTAAAGGCATATGTCCAGGTCCGCCTCTTTATAAACTGACTCAAAAAAAATATCAAAAATTAGACAGATCATATAGCATATTTCTTGGTTATGCTGTGTCATTTTTGCTATTGATTGTCTCCCAGCTTGTGGCGAGTAGGAAAATCAACTGATATACATTAGATCTTTTCACCATATTTGTATTGCATAAGAAGCCAGGCCTCAGTTGTGCAGTTATGACAATTGCCACCTACAGGTCCACAGAAGATGTAAGGTGAAAAATACTTCTCAACTGAAGCTGTAGAGTAGTGCTTTCTAGGCTTTGTACATTTTCAGCTTCTCCAGGTTGTCCAAAATGTAGGTTATACAGAAGGAAGGCACTCTACATGTGAAGAAATGCAAGTTTTAGGCAGTTTGGTTTCTATTACAATTTTACAGTCCTTCATTTGGTGCTTCTGTCTCCTCATGGAGTACTGAAAGTCTCAGCAGGCATGTCTTCAGTGTGCCAGGGAGCATAGCATGGCTGCTCCCAAACCAGCACTCGCTCCCAATCAGGAATGTCCAATATGATAATCACCATGGCCTAAAGGAGCCTGAGCTCTGTGTGCCACGATTGTCTCAGCCCTGCTTGGAGCGAGCTCAGGTGTCTATGTGCAAAGCTCCTTTGCACACCATAGATCTGTGTTCTTGCTTATGCCTGTCATGCTTATCTCACCTCGTAGCTGAACTGCAATAATGCAATACGCCTTACCACAGAACTTCCCACCTGGATAAAATTCCAGCTTGTGCAAGAAGATTTAAAAGGTACATATTTTTGTCAAGAACAACAGACCAACAGACTAGGCTTGTCCTTCCCTCTCCACGATACTTGACTTTCCCTCTAATTTCTAATTCAATTGCAACTTTATGGCCAGGGCCCAGGGAAACTAAAAGATCAATTCAAATTTTGGGGAGGAAGACACAGACAACAGGCTTGCTCTTCTAGTACAAAAAAAAAAAAAAAAAATCAAAAATTTGTTGCAGATTACAGGTCTACCCAAATAAAGTTATAAGAAACTGACAGAAGGTTTTATCACTACTATGAAGCAAAGGACAGAAAAAATCTCCCCTTTCTTTCCAGCCACAAGGTTCATCTCTTTGACCTTGTCTTCTCTAAGACAGTTTTAAAGAGTTGGACAGGAAATATGTATCTAGAATCTGAGAAATCCTGGTTCAAGTATTTTTTTTTCCCGATTCAGGCTGCAGATTTAATCTAGAGGTACTGCATCCTAAGTAATTGTCAAGATGGTGACCATGGCCTGTAAAATCCAATGCTGGATAGAAGAAACTTTTCACAAAAGATGTTTTCTTGAAACTAGTTCGTTGCCACAGTAAGTTTCACTTCAACAAGTCATTATGTTTTAATTAAAAAACCCAACAAACAACCTGTTCCAT
The DNA here is from genome assembly GCA_025774025.1 of Xenus cinereus. NCBI lineage: Eukaryota > Metazoa > Chordata > Aves > Charadriiformes > Scolopacidae > Xenus > Xenus cinereus. The sequence continues at coordinate 100,098,030 of JAOXJK010000012.1, read as the reverse complement.
CCAACTGCTGCACTGAGAAAATCCTAGCCTTTCCAAAATAGAAGATAATGTGTTCACAAGCTAGAAAAAGCAAAGTACAGCATTCCACTGTGTACTCAAGACAACGACTTATCAAATACTCAAATTATGCTAGTCAAACTAATTGGTGCAACACAAAAACTGTGTTGGACAGTCCGTGAGGCTTCAGCTCAGGTGTCAGGTAGGATCAATTGCAGAATTAGAGACTGAAGCACTAAATGTAAAGCATAAATATCCATACCAAGAGCATGCTTGAATTTGGTCCTGAATTTATATTACCAGCAGAGATGGTAATATAAATTCATGCCTCGGAGAGGCATGTTCAATCATTTATTCTCTGCTTAGAGAATGAGTTTAACTATTCAATGAGTTGACCATTTACTGATCCCAGGATCAGTGAAACTTGCTTTTGATGTACTGCACTTTTGAGTAGCTGTTCTTTGCCTACAGATAAAAGTTTTTGTCATCTTTTTTTATGGGAGAAAATTTTATCAGGATTATCATGGTGTTATATGAGACAGAATTTTTTGCAAGCTACGCTATTGTCATGTGACATGTTAATATTGGCCCAGTGTCAATGATATGAGCATATATCCTGGATGGTGTATCAAGGCTTATCTCAAGTTTTTTACCATTTTCAATTTTAAGGTCCATTTCCAGTTTCTTATACTTTTCTAAGCTTTATCCATTTGTGTAGACTTTTTCTGCCAAGTATCTGATTCTATCTTCATGCTTTGGAAAAATATCAAGAATGGTTCAGCCATTTCTCAGCCTGATATAAAGGAAAAAAATATATGCTAATTAATTCTTTATCTTTATGACAATTATTTTACTGAAAAATTTTATAGAGACCTTATTTTAAATAGAGGGATATGAATTTAAGTTAAATTTCTAATGCCTTGTACAAATAATAAAAGTATATCCAAATTTGACCAAATTAGGAGACTGAGAAGCACATTTGGGCTATTTCCACCCAGTAGGAAGGAAGGAGGAAAAAACATAGATGTGAAAAGACTAACATATTTCAAAGTATACTTCTTCTAGATGGTGCTATTGCTTCAGTCTTGTGGAAAAAAAAATCTTTTTAGAAAAAAATAGATTGTGATAATTGAATTAGGGTCTACACTATTGTTATACAAACAAGGGATATTATTAGTTTATCAAATAATCTCACATACATCATACTTAACTTCTGAATATATTATATTTATGTTTTCAGGTACTTTTAAGATAATTTTCAATTTTATACTTATTGCCATAATTAAATTAGATTGCAGTAATTAATGCTGTTAATTGCATTTCAACTTTCAAATTTATACCAAAATGAGCCTTCTACCACAGAAAACGTGCCTTTTTCCACTGATGATATTAAAAGTCTTGAAAGTCAGAAAAGACTCATACAGCCCTCTGAGATCTGCATGTACGTGTAACTAATCATGTTACCTGCACAGCAGTCAGAATTGAACGAGGTGTCCAAAGGTCAAAAAGCAAATGGACTAAATCAGAAAAATGTTCTTTATACAGGTATTTATATTTATTAGCACTTGTAGCATACTAATCAGCTCCTAACAACCAGAATGTGTTCCCTTCTGTTCAGATGCCCAATTTATTTATATGGATTTAAGAATAAAGGCTTCACTGAAAATAAATTGAGGGATTCAGTAGTATAAGTGTTCAGAAAAGCAGTAGTTCAAAATCACTTGCCTGGCAAAAGTCCCGGGAAGACAGCACTGGTGTCATGTATTGAAAACATTATATGGCTCCATTACTGCAACCTGTGAGCATCTTGAAGCATTTATTATATTTACTTTCAAATATTCATAGAATCATAGGAAAATAAAGCTGAGAGGGACTTTAAGAGGTCACTGAGTTCTCTGGCAAAAGGCAAGATGAACTACATTTTTGTCATTCCTGAAGATGAGCTATATCTTTGTCATTCCTGATACATGTTTGTGTAGCCAGTCCTTTAAAATCTCTAATGAAGGAGCTAACAAAGCTTTGACAGGCAATTTCTTTCCATGCTTCAGTAACCCTATTATTACAAACAGTTATGCCAATATTCAACCTGAATCTTTCTGGGTGCAAGTCCACCATATACTGACAAAACGCCATGGGCCAGCTAAGCATGTTTCAGCATCATGAAACTCCGGGCTCACACTGCTCCGGGTGCAGTGATGCTGCTCAGCTGAAGCTTATTCCCCCATTAAGGGAACTAGATTTTGCACTTAAACATTATGATCAGTCTAGTCTTTGGCTCAAAAGGAGATCACAAAAGAAGAGTACAAAAAAGAGATATCCCAAAACATAAACTGCGGGTTTGACACTTATAGTCCCTCCCTCCGAACTACCTGCAGAGGAACTCTTTGCCAAGCTACTGCTTATATATGGGGTACTTTAAGTGATTTCTCACTGGTTTATGGAAAGCATTGCAGTTTTACTTCAGTTACACCGTTTATGCTGTTTGTGGTATAGGGTAGAGCACAGCACCACATACCTGAGAAATTTGGAGTGCCAAATAATCCTTCCTCATTTCCCTCCTGGCTGCCTAGTGCAGCACATGAGACAATGCCCCTCACTATTGTTCACTTTGCCCATTTTGGTTACTGCTCCTAATCTGAGTTTTGTTCTCATAGCTGACTTCTGCATAAAGCTTTAATAAGCAGGAAAAAGTAACCACAAAGGTCTATATGATTTCTGCACAGCATATAATATTAAGGTACAGTCTAGCACAGTCTGTGATGAGAACATGCTTGCTGGAATCTAAATAATTCCCAGATAATCCCTAAATTTTCTAATAAATCTCAGGAACGGATATATGATGGCATCTGTTAATATAGTAAAGCAATAATACTCATAAATCGTACCAGTTCACTTCCAAAATATTTAGAAACTCACCTGCCATACAGAAAGGGAGGAATCACAGATGAACATTTCTGAGATCATTCAAAAGTTAATTCAAGAATGCTCTGAGAGTTATAGTCTGCCTATCCTGTTGTATGATGACTGTGTTACAAAATTTATACTGTCCTTAGCTTTTCCTTGAAATGGGCCACAATAACCCCATGCAGCGCTACAGGCTTGGGGAAGCGTGGCTGGAAAGCTGCCTGGAAGAAAGAGACCTG
>JAOXJK010000012.1:100072096-100090581 GCA_025774025.1 Xenus cinereus | reverse complement strand
CCTCATGGCTGCCCATACTGATAGTACAGGGGGAAAAAATGGAGAGGGTAATTTTCATCATAAGAGAGCGTAGATGATTACCTTATGCAAGCTTCTGACCTTGAGGTGGTGAAAGGTAACTAATTAGTTTTTTCAGCTTCGACACCTACAGTTCACTGTTCTTGGGGCAAGCAATGTGTGGCAATTTATCTCTGCATTCTTTAGTAGCATGAAAAATGACATGATAAGATATATCTAGGTTTGTGACTACTGTTCATGTGGTCACAAGAGTGTCTTACATGGTCAGATATATTAACATAACTTTAGGGTTTCAAAATCATCAGGGTATTCCATAATGTAAAAACACTCTGTGCAGAAAATGCCCTTCTGTCTGCAAAATACCCTTGAGCAGTATATTCTACCATTTCTACAGGATAGCCATTGCAAAAAGAGAATGTAGCTCTTCCAGGATGTAATGAAAATTCAGACAAGATTTCATTTAGCAATTTACCTGCAGATTCTCATTTTGAAATCTTTCACATGGTGGCAAATGCTGGTGGTGTCAAGAATAATGAGGAAGTTCTGAATATATTAAAAAATGTCATGCAAGAAAACAGACATTGCTAATGGTATATAGTCACATGTCTGGGGATATGAAAGTTTTGATACTAATTTATTTTTGAGGGAAGCACATATTATACAAGCTGTTCAAGTGCCAGTTCATGGGTAAATACTACTCAGAATGTTGTCAAAGGCAGCCTAATAATGGTGACATGAATAATAAAGTGATACTAATAGCAGGTCCTCGGGCCTTTTTTCATTACAAGTTGAAAGTAAGCGACCACTTGAATTTCCGGTGTCTTATGAACTATCAAGTGACTGCTGTAATCCTCTGTAAAGCTGATATAGACCATTGCCTTAAGCTGCAAGATCTGTGAGTAGAACACAGCAAAAGAAAATAATTGCATTCTTCTTATGATTTATTTTCATTTTTTTTGATTCAAAATAAAATAGAAACGTTTGAATGCTTTAAGCGTGTGCCTTTTAAGTGTAAAGGTTAGGGTATTCACTCAGATGATAAGATTCAAAACAGCTTTTGGTCTACACTGAAAAATCTCACTCAAAATATCTTATATCTGCAGGTCAGGACCTTGAGCAATCAGCCTGAGATAACATTTTCACCAACATAGGGAAACAATGCAATGCAACAAAAAATGTTCTGACATAAGATGAGGTCACAGTTACTTCTTTCTGAGCACATTTTTGTCTCAGAGTCTCCACTCTGATCTATTTTTATCAAAACACTTTCAGAAGACCTCTAAAAGTTCCAGCCATTATACGTTTCCTGGAACAAACTTTTTTCTTTCAAATGCAGTAAAGAAAGAGTTCTCTATCATATGGTTTAACAGTCCAGAGAGAAACAAGTCTGATGATATTTACTGTCAGTAAAGGGTTATACTTCCATTCATTTCAATTTCAGTTAATCAGGACACTGAATTTTAAAGTACATAAATGAAATTTTTTAGGATCCAAGAAAAGGAGCTACAATAGTCTGCGACTCTTTATCTTCACAAAATACTTTCTGAAAGATTTATGATCATATGTGCTTATGGCTAGGAAAGTATCCTGCATGTGCAGATGGAGGCACAGAAAATTTGATCTCAGAAGTACTCCCCAGGATCTCAAGCTACCTAGCAATATCAACAGACTCAGCTTGCATTACTCCATGAACCATAACTTGCATTTCACTCTTATGTGAATTATTACCCATGGGTGCAGTTCTATTTTGAGACACATTGAGAAATGACAAGTGGAAGTATTAAGAGCTATTTTCTCCCTGATCTTCCAATGTAGCTTCATGTTTCAGTTGCTAGACTTTGTTTGGATGAATCTCTGTAAATTTAAGCTGAGGAATAACTAAGGAAACCATTCTGTGTTTGCCAGCTGGACAATTGCAGCCTTAAGGGAAAATCAACATAAAATCAAGGCCAATTAAGACGTTTATCCTATTATAGAAACATATCCATAGAAATGGCTTAAAACTTCATGGCAGTTTTGCTAATTTCAGAAGGTTACAAGGTTGTGCAGGTACTTGTCTTAAGGCACTAAGAACTTATTGAGCCACCTTACTCTCTCTGTCCAAAGACAGTCTGGAAGAATGAATGGGGATTATGGCCAAGACAATGTCAAGTAATTCTGATTTCTGAATTTACCATCAGGTCTTAACAGCACAACCAAAAAGATATGATTACTGAAGCGTTTACACGAAAAAAAATTTCTAACAACAAAGTCTTTTTTTCATCTCATTATTCTAATTTTTACAGCTCATTTGTTGTAACAACCCTAGCCTTTTATTCAGAATTACAAATATTTTGTGACTTTACTCTCTCCCAGTTAGGGATAACTAGCGTATTCCTGAATGGTTTTAGAAAAGCAGAAGTAGCATCCTCCCAGTAACAAATCCCTGTAGATTGGCCACCTGAAAAATGAGTTACAAACCATCAAACATTATAGAAAGAACAATCCATAAGTTAAGGTCTTCCAGACAGCATGCTTCACTAGACAAACCAGACAAGTCAATTCCTTGAACTGTAGGCAGACAGAAACTTCTTGACTCGAAAGAGGAATGAGAAAATGTGTCTCGGTGCTATGTGACACAGGTTTCTACTATCTAGAGAAATCATCTGCCATGAACATTCAAAGTTCAATTACCCAAATATACATCAAATTTATTGCTTAGTTTCACTGCATTTTCGATGCATTTGATTTCAGCAAATTCTCAGTCAGTAAAAATTCAGTACCCTATTTCCAGCTGTATTGCAGTAATTGCAAAAATCATCTCATTATATTGTACATCATGAGGTGAAATACACCAGAACTCCTTTAACTTCTGTTGTTCATGAACTCCTATACAGTTTTGCCATCTAAATGTCATCTTCTTTCCATGAGTAACGTAGTGGTTCAGTTCACACTGACAGTGAGTGAGGAGTCTGTCTCAAGGATTCTGTATCTTTTGGGGTTTAGATTATGAGGCTTATTTTGGTGCAAAATGGTAGTTTTTTGCTGCAAAGATCTGACCAGATCTCAACATAATCTGATTTCAGGCAAATAATATATCAAAGCAATCAAATATAAATCTAACAAAGAGACATATTGGCAAACAATGTCACGGATGTTGTTGATCTTATTTCTCTTCAGGCCTTTGGCAATGAGTGTAAATTTACAGTCCCTTGATTATTACAGGCAAATAAAGTTAAAATTTAAATATCTCTGGTTTGTATTTATAAAAAATATTTGCTTATATTTTTTCCAATAATATTTTATTAATTATCTTGTCAGATTATTGCAAATGCCAAAGAAAGGTTTTTCAGTATTATAATCACATGATAATCAGTGTAAGTTCTCCACAATATCAGGTAGTAAAAGGGCTCTTTTTCCTCTTTCATATTTTTCTGGTCTTCGATGAGCTGCAATAGCTGCAGCAGACATAAGGGATATGAAAGATTTGCCTTTTTTCAATCAGATACAAAAGCAAACTGGAAGCGTTAGAAGAAGGAAAAATAAATACAGAAAGATGAGTGGAAAAGTGTACTTTAAAATATAATCAGTTTGCTGTTAAAGACTGCTATGATATTGCCAATTAATGGGTTCTTCTGGATTTATTCCCTTAGCTTCCTGTTACTACTTATTATTTGTCTAGAACCTTAAAATTCTTCAGCATTCTCAATCTTTCTCATCACCTTGATCATTTGATCAAGAGAGTTCTTAACCTCAGGCAGATACTGGTATGTTACACAGCAGATCCCTGGAATCTCCTGTCTACAGTGAGGACTTCAGTAGACATATCCTGTAACAAATGAAATGATAAACCTGCATGGCTTGATTAAAATTTTGATTATACTGGAATAGCAGGGAAAACATGATTTTGCTGTTTACCTTTCTTTCCAATACAATATATTTTAAAGGCAAATTGTTTAAATTGTCGGAGGAATCATATTCATTTATAGTTGATAAATTCGCAATTATTCTTTCAACCTAGGATTTACGTTTACTGTCCATTTATATGAATATGTGTGTGTGTACATATGTGTATCCTGGTTTGGGGTGGAACAGAGCCAACTTTCTGTTCAGTGAGAGAGGCTCTTTCTTACACTTGTTGCTGTGGCAACCAGGGTCAGCTGACTGGGCTGTGTACCCTGTGGAGGGGTCGCACCAATGGGAAGGGGTGGACAGGTCAGGTGACCGGAACTGACCAATAGGGTATTCCATCCCAACTGCCATGCTCGGTATAAAACCTGAGGGGTCAAAAGGTTCTTTCTCTTTCTCCAGTGTCTCTTGTCAGAGGGGGATCCTGTCAGTTTGTCTACCTTTGATCCCGTTCTGTGGTTCCTGAAACAAGATCCAGAATCCAGTTCCTGTTCATCACTAAGGCCAGTCTGGAACTTCCTCAGGGACTACTGGTGGCATCTTCCTGGGAACTTGGTACAGTTTTGTATATACTTTTGTATATCATATGTATTTCATTATTTCCTTTTTATTTTAATATTTCATTAAAGTAGCTTAGTTTTTTCTAAACTGTTGAATCTCGCTCTCTTTCATTTCTTTCTCCTTGGAGTGGGAGGTGTGGGGGAACATCTGTCGTCTTTGTCATTGGCCAACTGAACATTGGCCAAAACTGCACCAAATACACAGAGTTCATCCGTTTTCCTCTTGGGCAGGGAGATTGCTTTTAGACACAGGTACACTACTGCCAAGAAGAAAAATTACTTAACTGCAAGTGATTTTCTTTGCCTCTTACTTTCTTTCCATATGCAAACTTTATGGCCCAACTTCTTCTGAATTGCTGTACTTGCAACAGTAGGGTAGTAAGGAGAAAAGGCATGTGAAATAAAAAAGGTGCTCTGAATTGACAGAGAAACTCGTCTCAGTGGGAGTTGAAAAGAAAATGGCAAGATGGGTGTAAGGATACTCTTTATACCTGTTAACTAGACGTGTTTCAGATAACTGAAATTATAGAGAAGATGAAAAGAGATGTTAGTCAGCTACACTTCAAATGGCAAATGATGGCAAAATTGTTCTGTTAGTGTCATACACAAGGGTTGTGCATGATTGAATGTGCCTGTTGTAAAATACATATGAAAACTGGTTCTTTTTTCCTTCTCAGGGGTCCTTCTCTAGTAGGACCTGGGGATTAGGCAGTGAAGAGAGGGAAGGAGAATGGGTTCCTTATTTGTTGGGCAAAATATATAGTGGCCTTGAGGCTTTAAAGAATGTAAGAGCTGGCATTCATACTATAAGTGGTATCACTTCTAATTCAAAAACCTTGGCATACTAGTAAAAAAAGTTATAATTCATCAAGAGTAAGTAGCAAGACAGCTATCTGCAATAAATGTCCTTGCTTTACTATTAAAGAATAACAAAAGATCTCAGTGAAAATACTAAAATCCACATTTTTTTTCTTTACGTGAAGAGTTAGTGAAATATGAGCAACCATCCCATTCCTTAAACTATTTAATGGCTATTAAGACTCAATGAAAACAAGAGAATTTTGAAAAACTATTAACTTTTCCACTCATTTTGTAAGAATTAATATCCTAAATGCAACCTCCTCATTACCTGTATACTAGATTTCATCAAAGCTATAAGCTTTTCACCTTGCTCTGTGATGATCAGTTTGAACCTTCAAAGCCCTTAATGTGGTATAATAGATGTCATTTCATAGTAGTGAAGTAGGGTAAGTGCAAGTCTGAAACAGGATTTAGATTTGTGTCATCTGCTAACACCACACAGAGTGTTAATTCAGTATTTAAAAGAATTACCTACTGCCCTAAATCAAACTCCAGCCTGGCTGTACTTGGCAATAATAAATATGATTTTTAGTGTGTCCTATGGCAAGCTGATCCCATGGTACTTGCATTTAAAGAAATCATGATACTAGAACCAATTTCCTTTAATTCAATACCAAAATGTGTTCCGTCTCTTTTTATTCACAGTCACTGTGTGGTGGAACTGTGGGACAGAAATCTAGTTCTTGTTTTTAGTTTATGCTGTGTAAAGATGCGTGTAAATATTAAAGGCTGCAGCTTAAAAATTCATGAGGTGGTTGGAAGCACTAGCAAAAATTATGAGCAGTTCTTTAAAAATGGGAGAAAAGCCTCAAAAGACTGCAGTTGATGGCTATTTTCTGAAAGAAGCACAATGAGATGTCTTTTAAGGAACCAAAGATAAATGTTTCTATTGCAAATGTACCTCCTTCACAAAGAGGCCAATTTCTGTTGGACATGAGATGAGCACGTGGAGGTGTGCTCCACAATACCAATGACCCATTCCTTATGTCCTATCTTAGTCTTCTGTAGTGGTATCAAACAACAGGTTTGTTGTGATCTGATTTGTCTCATCCCATGGGTCACAGAGTGCTCTTGGTCTGAACTGTGAAAAGTAGCAATGTATGGTTGTGCTTTGACAGATCAGGGACCAGATGAGGTATGGAAATTCAGATGAGCTACTGCTAAGCAAGACCCCAGGGTTTTATTACTTTTCCATAGTAAAAGACTTATGGTCAAAAGAAAAAAAAAACAACAAAAATAGGGTAAATTCAGATGAATGAGTGTTCTTAACAAGGCCAGGGTCTTGCTGTGCTCCAAAATGATGAAGTGCAACATTTAAAGACTATCATCATAAGAAGAATAGTTTTATTTTACTCATAAATGGGCTGCAAGTGATTTTAAAATTAGAATTTAGAAAACAGAAGGGCATAGAAGGTGGTGATGGATAGGAAAGGTAAGGAAAAGAAAGGAAGTATAGAAGCGGACAAGTCTTGGGTCTCATATGTTCCAGATGAGGTCTCCACGTGAATTGTAGTTTGTAAGAAAAGTGTGCATCCTTTCAAGTTTGGGCTAGGGAGGTGGAGAGGTAGCTAGGGAGGTTTTTTGAACCAGGAAACACATCTAAATCAGCAAGCTGTGAATGTCACTGGACTCTCCATGCAAACTCAGCATCAAACAGTGGTCAAATTTAGTCAGTTATGCCCCATTTCAGAAATGTTTGCTTGTAAGGGTCGTTCTGGCATTAGAATTTGGCACTTCAGAAATTCTGGAACCTCTGCAGCTACAAAGAGATTTTAAGGATCTAAACTTTGGATTTACACATCTAAAATGACAATTATCAGCGAAAATCTTTGTCTCAGTAGTCTTATCCCTGTCTCTATTTTAAGACAAAGCTGTTCAAGATAAATTCTAACACTTTTCTTTGGGGTGTTGTGATCTTTGAAAATATGTTTATATATTCATTTAAATTGATTTCACCATCTGTTGAGATAGGAGTGGCTGCTAAATGATGATCTGCATAACAATACTTAAAGTTTCCTTCACACATTGGAAGCTTGCGTTACAAACCAGTCTTTGGCTGCTGTCCAGCAAACTAATGGAGTCACTCACTGAGAAGGGCAGGACAACTTTTAAAAACTGATCTTTAAAAGCTATGAAAAACCTGAACACATAGTATAGTCAGTCTAGCTCTTACTATACTGGATGCATTTATATGCAGTGAAGTAAAAAAACATAATTAAATTAAGAAATATCTTCCTTAATTTGAAGTAAAACTCTGATGATTACACAGTTGTGAACTATTATATAATTTAGACATAAACATCAAAAGGATGTTTATGTCTAGATTATATAGGTGTAGAAAGAATATTGCACACCCGGGAATTGTTTCACTTGGAAAAAAAAATAGTGACCTAGCATGTCTTGCATGTTTTTTATCAACCAATAGCCACAGTAAGTTACTGACTGGTCATATTTTAGAAGGTTAGTCAAGTGGTGCCATGCACAAATTGAGGCTTGTTACCCTGGAATTTCACTCGGATATTCTGTGACAGGTGGGCCAAAATTAATTTTGTAGTCCTTCATTTTTAATATGAAAATGTTAATTTCATGTGATTTAACTTAATGATGAGATGCAAAAGCTGATTCTGGATCCAAGCACCACCAGACAGTTGTAAGTGGTTCAGCTCTGGCTGCATAGTCCTAATCTTACATTCAGTCACACTCATAACTGATTTCCACTTCTGAGGTTTTAAAGTATGATGAAACCCTCTGGATTTCTTTCTTTCCAATGCATCTTTTCTCTCCTTTTGCTTTACCTGTGACTCGCTGTAGATTCATGATCAGATTTTGTTAGCAGAGCTATTGTTTCCAACAACTTAACCTGTGAGAAAACATTCTGGTCTTTGGTGATTGGTAGACAGGGCACCCATACATTTTCTACTGAAAATGTTGAGCTAAATAGCACCCTGCTGTAGTAAGTGGACTGCTTTGAAGAGACTTACAGTGTTTGAAGTGATTGTTTGGAATGTAACAAAAGTGGCAGGGAGAAGCAATAGGAAGATTTAGCCCAAAATTTCATTAAAACATTAGACAGCATGGAGTATCACTGCCTCTATAAAAGAAGCCTTGTCTTTTTTTCAGCTTAGTAACTCATTTTTGCCTTTGTGTGACACTGAACCAGATGTAGGAACTGGTCCGGCTCTATTTTTTCTTATTCTTCTTGATTTAGTTCACCAGTTAACTATCATCTCATGGTGAAAGTCTGATGTGGGTAATGCCAATCCTCTCAGGAAAAGTTGGTTTTGTTTAGAGAGGGACTTCCAAGGTCTAAGTGAAACCCAAAATTGAAAAAAAAAAAAATAAATCTGAATTGATTTTTCTATTGAAATTGATGAATATCTCTTAAGAGATTGGGTTTTCCCAGCAGATACTGTTTTTGCAAGCAAATGTCTCAAGCATCGTGAGGTCTTTATTGTTTGTTTATAACGAGGCATTTCTCTGTCACTTTGGAAATGTCAGCATGCTAGCAGCCAAGAAAGTTTTGTCTGGATGAAGACTATAAAAAATGGTCAATGGGTTATCAAACTGGCCACTGACAGAAGCAGAATAGCCTCGGGCATACAAGGGTGCAGAATAATATAGGAATTTTGTTATTTACAGTGTACACCTTTTCGCTCTCTAACGGTCTTTCATAGGAAAAATCTTGACAAATTTATTGTTTGAGTCCAACCACACAAGAAATTTAGAAGCCCATTACTGTATTGGACAGAACTGTCAGGATTTTGGTAGTAGAGAGGGCACAGGGGGAACCTGTGTAGGAGGGGCCAGGGACTGCCCTGTGCCAGCCACAGGCACTTCCAGCCACCTCTGCAACACAGCATCGATGCACCGCGTGCCAAAACTGAGACAAGGTGATGAGTTTATGGTGGCTCTGTGAAGATATTTAAATAATGATTGTAAACCCCAATAAAACAGCACCAGAGGAGGGATGCTGGACAATGGAGGAGACACGAGAGACAATGCCAGGGCAGGGGCAAGAAAGAAGCAAGAAACAGGCCAAGGTAGGAGGGATGGTAGAGCAAGAAAAATATCAAAGCAAAGCTAACTGCCTCAGGCAGCACAGAAGCAAAAGAGACAGCCAAGAGGGATCAGAGTGGTGACTCAGGAGGAGGCATGACCACAAAGACACTGCAGCTGGTGGAGGAACCCACGCTGAAGCAGCTGAGCAGGAACCAAAATGTGCTGACCCTCATATTCTGCGCCACCCATGGCCTGCCTGAAAGGACTGAGTGTAAACTGCAGCAGGGGTCTGGAGATTGAGCAGTGGGAAGGAGATGTGTCCAGGTGGAAGCTGAGATGTTGCCCTAAGTGTTTATTTGTTTCTTTTAATTTTTAAAGACAAGAATCAGTAACACAAGAATCAGCAAATCTGTTGCTAATTGGCAATAAATTAAATTGTTTTAATTTCTGTGACTCAAAACTGGGTTTGGATAAGAGAGAACTACTAAAACAGAAGATCCTGCACTTAGGCTTTCTAGAAAGAGAACAGAAATTATTTTTTTTCCTTGAGTGTCAACCTTGAATGCTCCGTACTGAAGAAGTATATTTCTGTAGTTATTTTAAGATCAAGCACCTAAAACTGTAATTCTTAATTTGTGAAATATGTTCAATGACACTTTGATCTGATTTAATCAAGCAGAGAGAAAATATTTTCAGAAAAAAAAAGTAATTCTACATTCTCTCTAGTTATTCTAAAATATTGGCCTGAAAAAAGGTAAAAGAATGGAGGATAAATTTCCTTCTGCCTGTATAAATGCTGAAATCAACTGAGGCTACATGGCCATGGTCAAAAAGTTAATTAAGTTAACTAAAGTTGTGAGTTTAAAGTAGATTACTTAACCTCATCTAGTACTGACATGCACGTTCATTCAAAATTTAAATGGAATAATTGATTTCGTGCAATTCACTTCAAAATACATTAAACTAAACTGAACTCAAATCCTGTAATTCTGATTAAACATCACCACACAAAGATATAATGTAATTTAATTAATCCACTTGAAATGCTAATCGACAATAACTTTAGGATGTCTTTGGATACCCTTTGTGGAGAGACTGAATGGCTCATGAAGTAACAACTGTTTGTTATCTTTTTCAAGAACCTGGTTCAAAGTCTGTCCAGACTGATTATAAATAGAAATCGTTCAGTGAAAATATGTTCAGGAATGGGAGTGTATCATTGGTATACCTAGAGGGTAAGTTAAGGCTGAAAAAATTATTACCATGGTTGATAGTAAGTATCTTGTGAGCTCACTTAGCAAAGGTCCACAACATAGCTAACAGAAGAATAAATTATTCTTTCATGTACTTCTGGGACAGAATTAAGGGAAACTGACAAGGCAAGACTCGGAAGTGGCATATGGCTGATTCATTAAACTGAATGAATTTGAACAAGAAATGTGACTCTTGCCCGTTAGTTATGACTAGTTATTTACACATACTGAAGCAGAGACTCCCCAAAACATAGAAATTAGGGCTCTTGTCGGAATTTAGGAGAACACATGTGAAGTTCTGTGTGTGGCTCAAGAAGAATGGAAATTTGAGCCTTGGAACACCACAGTGAATCTTTATGTGAGTCCTTCTTTGTGGAATAAATAATTTTTTAAAAAAAGAATGTTCTGGAATCTCAGAGAAAAGCATTTTCCTCTAAGTCATCCTTGCGTGTGCATCTGTTTGTCTGTTGTACCTAATGAGATTTCTTTCCTCGTTATATTTGATCAGGTCCCTTAATAACTAGTGGCTTAAACAATTTGACAAGTAGATAAGCTGCCTTTTCTGTGTGTGTGCATGTATGTGTGTTGCACTTCCAGAAATCTTACTGAATCAATGAAAATGAAGCAGGGATTATTCAGATCAATCACTATAAATTGACAAAGAGCTGTGATCTGTACTTCCTTGTTTTGTTTTCCTTTAATTGCAGTTTAGTTTGCTGAAAAGCACTTGAGTTAAACTCTGGAAATCAAGGTAATTTATCTGTGGTTGTATTTGTCATGCGGAACAAAACCGTCAGCAACAAGTTTTCCATATGAACAGACAGCAGCTGACTAAGTTTTGCTTGCATTCAAAGCACAGTTTAAATACTTTCAATTGTCTGATCTTATCCCAAAGGTAATTTTTCTTAATGATTCAATTCTTTGCAAAGATTTCAGTTGTAAAGACAAAGCAGGACACACCAGCTTTTCTCTTGCTCCCTTAACAAGCACTGAGTATTGTTTCTTTATTAGGGCATTGCTCTGCTAATAGTGAGTCTTATTAGGAAATGAAGTACTATTTCTCCTGTGGAACTCACTGGAGATCAGTAGCAAGTATAATATCACAAATGATACTACATGCTCATAAAATTGTATATAATTTTACTGTGTTTCTTCCTATTTGTAATGTAGTATGCCACTGCAGTTCCCGTTTTACATGGATTTCTATTTTGGATCCTGATCACTTCTCATCTAAAAGTCTAAACTGTGCAAAACCCCATCAAAAGCAGGTACTGACAAGTGTATTGCCTTGTTTCTCTACATTTTCTTCTTTCCATTTCCACTGGGAAAGGTGGATGAAAAAGAAATGAAATGGGAAGAAAATTCAAGAGAAAAAGAAGTTAAATACATCTACTAATTCACAAATTTCAATGTCATAGAAATCAGCCCAAGCAGTTCAATTCATACCTAGACCTGTAAGTATGCAAAAGACTGGGTATAAACTTTTAGTTCAGCGCACTGTGAATATAAAGCTGCCTATATGTGTATTCAGTTAGATTTTAGGCCATTAAAAAACCCAAAAGAAAACCCCAAACCAAAACAACCAATACAGAACCCCCCCAACCAGAAAGAAGACAAAAAATCCCACCAAAATTACCCAACCTAACTCACAGGAAGCTCCAACTACCGTAGATTATAGACAGGATGTTGTAGCAATTTCACTCAGGTTCATTTCTAAAATTTAATACTAATAGTCAGGGAGTACAGTAGGAAAGATTTACATAGTGCTGTCAGTGAGCACAAATCTTTGCATTAACTTGTGTATACTCAAGAACCAGAATCCTATTTTAAATTCACATTAACGTAGGTTTTTGCTTTTAACTCTGTAAAACTTCCTCAGTGATTTTCTGCTGCTAACTGAAGCCCGAAGGCAAATGTGTGATTTCAGAAGCTGCCAGTACAGACCCTATGGATTTCCTACATAAATATTTTACAGAAATCGATTGTGTGAACCAATAAGAACAGATATAAGGTACCACTTGATTAAGATTTTGGAATGGTAGCATTCAAAGAACATCAAAGAAAATTAAAAGAATGAGGGTTTATTTCTTGGCACTGGAAGAGAAAATAAATGTCTTGATAACCAGGTTGATGAGATCATGTATGAACTAAGAATTGGGAGCATAAGACTTTTGGAATTCTTGAAAAATCTAAAAGAAAAGTTTTGTTCAGGTTGCTTGCCTGAAATTATCACGCCAGAAACAAAATGAGGATGACACTTGAAATAAAAATTTGGGCTTCTGTACCTAATGAGGTTGAATCTTGACTCAAGAAAGCCCTTCAAACATGGTCTTAGACAATATGAAGAAAAATCCTTCCTATATCATAACAGTCCTCATTTATTATCAGGAATCCCTTCATTTTTGGTGATGTATCTGCTCTGCTTTCTCTCCCCACCAGTCTTTCTAGCACTGTGAGTTCTTTTCATGTTTACAAAAAATTTGGGGATATTATCCCTGTCTAGTAGTGTGGTCAGATGGGAAAAAATGAGGTATATCAACTTAAGCCCAACTGGTCCTTCAGGTAATAACGCTGACAAACCAGTAAGAAAACTACTCTGTAAAATCCCTCCAAATGTAACAGCCCATGACTAGCTCGAGGAAACAGAGCATTTCCTTTCAATACTCCCTTTAAAGCCTGTACAAAAATTCAGAAACATTGATCTACAGTTAAGGACTCTACAGAGATCATTTGAGAGAAAGAGCATCTTGGGTATCTGTTTTGGCTCAAAGTGATTCTGATTTTAGCAGCAAATGAATCTCATGACATACAGCTGTGTTTAAAAGGTTTGAGTGGTTGCTTTTTTTTTTTTTTTGGACAACAGGAATTTGGGTTTGTACTGAACAAAGTTTTCAGAGAAAATTGTTTTGGCACCTTTTCACATCAAGACATCAAGTCTCAAATCTTTATGGCCCTTTAGGATATACTCCTGTCTAAGGATTTTGCTCTAAGTTACTACTTTCCCCTCCTACAGGTAACGGAGCCTTTTGGTAACTGAAAAATTAAAAAGAACAGTATTCAATTTTATACCATACCGGTTTAGAAAAGGATACGAACAATTGGTATCCAAAAATTGGAGTTCTATTTGGCACTCTTAAATAACAAAAGAAGCAAAAAAAAGTGAGAAACTTCAGCTAGCTCTGCCCATCCCATATACACAATGGTATATATATGTTGCAGTGCTTTGAACCAGGTGTAAGTGTAAATTGTATGTATGTGTAAGTTGAATATGGGGGGACCTACACAATGAGATATGCACACTTCATTATTTTTTTTTTAAATTTTTTGCTTGACTGAGAAGACTGGTAAGTAAAGGAATCAAAAATATTTAGTAGGAAGACACAGGCTGCTCTGAAGCAAAAGAACAGATCTACAGCCACAAATTCACAAGGAACAAGATTTTTTTTTTTACCATCACTTATCATGTTTTGCACTTTGAAAGGACTTAGGCATATGACCAAATTTCTCCAGGAATAACAAACAGCATACATCAGCTGATCTTTGCTAAAATTAGCATCCTGCATGCCATCAGTCTCAGCAAAACTGAACAAAATATATCTAAAAGTTTCACAGTTCAAGAGATTTTGATAATGACATTATATAGGAAATAAACAAGTTATATACACAAAATTCAGACTCAGAAAGGAATAGCCATGCTAACTGACAGAAGATTTTTTTCAGACCACGACAAATGGAAGTTATTTCCATTTTGACAGCTTCTGTCCATTGTCTTGTAAAAATTGTACTTCTCCATAGAGACTATTCCAAATAAATATTACCACAGTTAAAAGTAGGACAGATATGAGATGGTAATACTAAGGAAAAAACAAATCAGAGTCTGACAAGAGAAATTAACTAGTTCAAGAAATATATGTGATACCCATTGCAAATACACAATGATACACTCTCACATTGTGATCATTCCTCTAACTGTAGCGCCCGCTAGTTACTCATTGTAGGATGACAGGTGGGAAAGAAAACAGGCAATTGTTTGTACAATTCGTTTAAAGCATACACTCCTACAAACTCATGTCTTTGGTTTACAAGTTAAGTAGGCAAATTCAGTGCAGCCTGTCAATGAATGCAGTCCTAGCCTAGGGGGACTTCAACCCAGATGAAGGAGGAATATTTGTGTTCTTTGTTGACTTGCAGTGTTTTCCCTAATAAGAGCATTTTCAAAGGAGGGCCAAATTACAGTGAGGGATCACACAGCCCAGATGGCGGCTCCTTGTCTTTATCTCTAGTTAACATTTGAAAAGAAAGGTGCAAAAATGTAGTCTACATGGAAACAGGGAAAGGGTCTGAGTTTCATTGTGTCTCTGTTCCGAAACCTCTCTGTAACCAAGACACTGAGCTGTGAGTTAAATGTGTAGGACTACTCTGTGGACATCACAGGTTCCTCATAGGCTTACAAACTGTGATTATTGTTGTTCTGGAATTGCGCTTACAAATCTTTTCTCAAGTGAGCTGGCAAGTGGGGGCTGGCAAAGCACTGCTTAATGTGCCTGACAGCAGCTGCTGTGTCTGGACTAGGACTGGGCTCCTAAGGTCAGTCATGTCTCAGACCCTTAGAAAAGAGCTTCTCACTTTGCAGGAAGTGGAATCCAGTTGTATGGTGAAGGTCTGATGAAAGATGCGGAGATTCATATGTCATCATTGCTACATCTTAAATGAAACAAGACATTTCATCCACTGCTTACAAAAATACACAAAATGGAAAGATGGCTAAACACTATGTAGACAAGACTAAATTGACTGAAAATACGTAGATCCCCCCAATAGCTACTAGTGCAGTCTCCTTATCTTCTGCTGTAGTCCTTGTGGTGTGGCTGTGTTACTCACTCAGCAATGATTGTGATGGCACATTAATTCAGTTTGGTAAAAAGCCTGCAAAAGAAAAATACATAAAGACAGCAAGACAAAAGCTAAAACTCAACAGCAGTTGGCAAGTCTGACAGGAAATTATAGAGGTCCAGTTGCACACTGAAAATACTCAAAGAATAAGATGCAGAGGCCATTTTTCTGAAAGAACTGTTTAATTGAGTATTTCTGCTGCGTTTCTCTAATCAAAGCCAGCCTGACAGGCCAAGAAAAACAATTGCTTTTCCTATGCAGTATTAATACTCATTAGCAGCTGTTGCATCCCAGATTGCATCATATCTGTCATTACTTGAAGGTTGTGGTTTAGCACTAAAGCACCTGCAGCATACTAAATGCATCCAAATAGTAGCTGCATCTTGTACAGTGTAGTGAATACTGTATGAGTAAGTTGTGTGAAATGATTGGAATTATCTAGTCTTCTGTCTGTATCTCGTCTTACATAACTTGCATTAGGCTTGTGAGTTTGGAAAGTCATACTGGCGGCTTGCCAGGCCTCAAGTATTCATTAGGATCTTAAAGCTCCTAATGATCTTAGTGGATATCACTGCCAAATATTTGTACAAGTGACTTTGGTTTGTTGCTCTTCAAATGAAAAGATAATCAAATGAGAGATTCTCCTAGGTTTTTAAAAGTACGTTTTCCTAAAATTATCTAGCAAGTACAGCTATCTTACTCTTTTAAACTATTATTTCTCAAGGGGAACATATTGAAGTCATAAAAAAAAATTCTGATTTAGTACTTGTAAATTTGTGGAAATGGAGGAAATTCTTATCCTTATTCAACCTTCGTATCCTCAGGACTACATTGGAGAACAGTATTTCTTAAGACATCTATTTGCAGTGCTAGAAGCAGCAACTCTAGGCCACTGTTTCATATTAGCATAAATGGCATTTCCTACTAAACAGTCTGTTTTACCCCCAGAACTACTGTGGTATGTAGACATTAGTCTGCCATTGTCTAATCTGAAGATTAGATTCCAAGATATCTCCACATTTTTTTACACTTTTTTATAGAAATTAGATAAACCTGAACTGATACTCTAATTGAATTACAGTCCAGTTTGTTTATTCTTGCTTATTGCAAAATATATGAAGAGTCTGATATACGTAAAAAAAGACTGGAATAGTATAGTTGAAATACTTCAGACACTTGCATATTTGTAGTCATTGATTTATTTCACTTCAACAAGATTGCTCATCCTCAAGGAGGTTAAGCCACTAGGTAAGGCTCCAAGACCTTGCAAAGATTTTCTCTAAGTTGACTCTTCTACCTCTGTGTAAATGTGTTTCACATATTTGAATGGTCACATTTAAATATTTCTATGCCTTTTCAGCTAAATTTGAGCAACTGCTTCTTAATGAGATATTTAAACCTTTGTGCAGTCTTTTCACAGAAATAATTGTTCCTCATCTGTTTGTCATTCACTGCAGAGGATGGAGCCAGCCACAATTACAAAGGCTGTTTGTCTGAGCTGGGATTGCAGCATCAGGCCCTGGAACAGGTGGAGTGGGATGAGGTGCTAAGGACAGTGTGTCCTTATTTGTTTTGTAGTTGTGTTTTAAATACTTTGTACTAACAGTAAATAAAAACTTGTGAACTTTGGCAGGCTAGCTCAATGGTAGGGTACAAACAGAATTTACTGATAGCAATCTCACAGCTTTGTTTCTTAATGTTCATTAAGAATCAATGTCGAGTCAAAATATGATTACAGGACTGGTGCCACAGCCAGGGGTTCAGCTATTTAGACCATGGGACTTGCTTTGAGAAATAAGGTCTACTGGGGACTAGTGGGGTCCATCTGTCAGAGAAGGGGAAGAGCATCTTCAGTCATAAGCTTGCCTATGATCTTGAAGAGGGCTTTGAACTAAAGTTGCCAGGGGAGGGGAACCTAAATCCATCCCACTCCTACCAGTTTGATGCCAGTGCCAATGCCAGTAATACATGCCCAGCGCCTGGAGAAGGATCGCAAGTCAACAGGAGAGCACATACAAAGGAATTCCAGTCACTCTAGTCAGTAAGTCATCTTCATTGGGGGCTCAACTTAAATGCCTCTGTACAAACACACGTAGCATAGGGAATAAACAAGAGGAGTTAGACACATATACACCTGCAGGGCTATGATCTTATTGGAATCATGGAGAGACATGGTGGGCTGGCTCCTATGACTGTAGTGTTGGAATGGAAGGATACAGGCTATTTAGAAAGGACAGGCAGGGAATACAAGGAAGAGGTGGTGTCCTCTATGTCAGTGACCAGCCAGAGCGCATGGAGCTCCACCTGGGGATGGATGAGGAGCCAGACAAGAGTTTATAGGTCGGGATTAAAGGGAGGGCAGGGACAGGTGATGTTGCAGTGGGGGTCTGCTACAGGCCACCTGATCCGGAAGTCTGATCAGATGAGCTCCTCTGTAGACAGGTAGGAGCAACCTCATGTTCACAAGCCCCGGTCCTCATGGGGGAACTCAACCACCCTGAATCTGTTGGAGGGACAAGACAGCAGGGCATAAGCAATTCAGGAGGTTCCTGGAAAGTGTTGATGATAATTTCCTTCTTCAAGTGATAGAGGAGCCAACGAGGAGAGGTGCTATGCTGGACCTTGTTCTCAACAACAAGGAGGGGCTGGTGGGGAGTGTGAAGCTCAAGGGCAGTTTTGACTGCAGTGACAATGAAATAGTGAAGTTCAAGATCCTTAGAACAGGGAGGAGGCCTCACAGCAAGCTCACTAACCTGGACTTGAGGAGAGCAGACTTCAGCCTCTTCGTGGATCTGCTTGGCAGAGTACTGTGGGATAAAGTACTGTGGGCTGGATGAGGGGACAGTGAGATGGATTGGTAACTGGCTGTGTGAAAGGACCCAAAAGGTCATGATTAATGGAGCAGGTTCAAGCTGGAGGCCTGTAACCAGTGGTGTCCCCCAGGGGTCAATACGTGGTCCAGTCCTGTTCAACATATTCATCAGTGACCTGGATGAGGGGACAGAGTGTATCC
>JAOXJK010000012.1:100034232-100071996 GCA_025774025.1 Xenus cinereus | reverse complement strand
CTAACAGGCTCTAGGCAATCCTGCTCAGGCAGGGGAGTTGGACTAGATGATCTCTATGGTCCCTTCCAACTCTAAAAATTCAGTGAAATTCAGTGGAAGTCCTGAAGGGAAGAGGGGCCCAAAAAAGCTGGTTAATATTCAAGGATCACCTCCTCCAAGCTGAGGAGGAGGTTTGTCCCAACAAAGAGAAAGTCAGGCAAAAACGCCAGGAAGCTTGCATGAATGCGCAAGGAGCTCCTGGACAAACTCAAACACAAAAAGGAAGCCTACAGAGGATGGAAGCAAGAACAAGTAGCCTTGGAGGAATACAGAGAAATTGTCTGAGCAGCCAGGGACCAGGTTAGGAAAGTGAAATCCCAGCTAGAGTTAAATCTGTCCACGGGCTTCAAGGGCAACAACAAAAGTTTCTACAGGTACGTCAGTGATAAAAGGAAGACTAAGGAAAATGTGGGCCCTCTCTGGAAGGAAACAGGAGACCGGGTTACCCAGGATATGGACAAGGCTGAGATACTCAATGACTTTTTTGCCTCAGTCATCATCACCAAGTGCTCTAGTCACACCATCCTAGCCACAGAAGGCAAAGACAGGGACTGGGAGAATGCCCACTGTAGAAGATAAGATTTGAGACCATCTGAGGAACCTGAAGGTGTACAAATCCATGGGACCTGATGAGATACATCTTCAGGTCCTGAAGGAACTGGAGGATGAAGTTCCTAAGTCGTTATCTGTCATATTTTAGAAGTCATGGCAGTCTGGTGAAGTTCTTGCTGACTGGAAAAGGGGAAATATAACCTCCATTTTTAAAAAAGGGGAAAAAGGCAGGTCAGTCTCCCCTCTGTGCCCAGCAAGATCATGGAGCAGATCCACCTGGAAACTTTGCTAAGGCACACGGACAATAAGGAGGTGATTGGTGACAGCCAAAATGGCTTTACTAAAGGCAAATTGTATCCAACAAATTTAGTGGCTAAAGTGGTTACATTACAGTGTTGGTAGATAAGGGAAGAACAACTGATGTCATCTACCTGGACTTGTGCAGAACATTTGACAATGTCCTGCACTGACTCTAAATTGGAGAGAAATGGATTTGATGGATGGACCACTCAGTGGATAAGAAATTGGCAAAATGGTCACACGCAAAGACTTGCGGTCAATGGCTCAATGTTCAAGTGGAGACAGACAATGATGAGTGGCGTTCCTCAGGGGTCAGTACTGGAACTGGTAGTATTTAACATCTTTGTCAGTGACATGGACCGTGGGATTGAATACACCCTCAGCAGGTTTGCCAATGACACCAAGTTGTGTGGAGTGGTCAATATCCTGGAGGGAACAGATGGTGTCCAGAGGGACCTCGATAGGCTTGAGAGGTGGGCTCATGCAAACCTCTTGAAGTTCATCAAGGGCAAGTGCGAGATCCTGCACGTTGGTCTCTCTACTCTGCTCTCACGAGACCCCATCTGGAGTATTGTGTCCAGCTCTGGAGCCCCCAACATAAGAAGGACATTGACCTGTTGGAGTGAGTACAGAGGAGAGCCATAAAGAGGATCAGAGAGCTGGAACACCTCTCCTATGAAAACAAGCTGCGAGAGTTGGGGTTGTTCAACCTGGAGAAGAGAAGGCTCCAGGAAGACCTTACAGCAGCCTTCCAGTGCCTAGCAGGGATGGGGAGGCACTCTATCAGGAAGTGTAGCAATAGGACAAGAGGTAATGGTCTTAAATTGAAAGAGGGGAGATTCAGATTAGATAATAGAAAGAAATTCTTTACTGTGAGAGTGGTGAGACAATGGAACAGGTTGCCCAGAGAAGTCATGGATGCCCCATCCCTGGAAGTGTTCAAAGCCAGGTTGGATGGTGTTTTGAGCAATCTGGTCTCGTGGGAGGTGTCCCAGCCCATGGCATGGTGTTGGAACTAGAGGATCTCTAAGATCCTTTCCAACCCAAACCATTCTATGATTTAGGAGGCTAAACTCAACTTTTTCTGCTCTTGTTAAAGTCCAATTCTCATTTCCTGGAGTGAATTTTATTAAGTATTCACACTCTGGAATTATACCTCTTTTTCCAGAATCCTTTCCCGTAAATTACTGAAGGGGAATAGCTTGGTACCTAAGTAGCTCTTTTCACACTCATGGTACTCAGATGTATTTTAGCAAGTATGGGTTAAATACTGAAGGGACACTAACTGGAAAAATAAAGCGGTCATTATGCTTTCAGCAAAGGTTGGACATCATCCAAAGACATAGGCTTACTTTAGCAAAAGAGGATGTTGGCGAGAATCCTGCAGTTACTTGGTGGCCTGATAAAGAACAAATCCAGAAATCAAATCAGATTCTCTCAGGCAGACAGTGAAGTATTACTCATAGCACTTCAATGGCATTGACTTTCTGTAATTTTGCCATTTATTATATTTCAGGTCCTCAGTTTGATGGAAGGTTTTTTTATTTTTTGATCAGTCCTTCAGCACTTTCACTGATATGAGTGAATGAATTCTTATTTACCAATACAAGAAGGTTCCCTACCCATTCTTCTACTTCATGTGGTTGTTCCTTCTATGCAAAATTCATTTTCTTTTTCCAAATTTGATACCTGTCACTCTGAATGGACAGTCTTTCATTTACATACTCATATTTTCAAATTTCTTTAACTGTTTGCTATACCATACATTTTTCAAGGATTGTGTTAATTTGGGCTAAAGGGTAGTTTATGGCTCATGAGTAGAATTAGCTAAATGTGTTTACTATTGTATATGCTTTTTAATTAATAAACAATTATTCATTTTGTTTCAATACACTAGAAAGTTATATTGAAAGATTATAAAATGCTCACATTCAGGACAATGCTAGAATGATGAAGTA
The DNA here is from genome assembly GCA_025774025.1 of Xenus cinereus. Classification (NCBI taxonomy): domain Eukaryota; kingdom Metazoa; phylum Chordata; class Aves; order Charadriiformes; family Scolopacidae; genus Xenus; species Xenus cinereus. The sequence goes on along the minus strand of JAOXJK010000012.1, from coordinate 100,069,147 downwards.
TGATTTATTTCAAATATTAATTAGTTTTGAATTTTTAATTTCAGCTACAAGAGAGTTCATATTTCATTGCAGTCACTCAAACATAATAACGCAATGCCAAGCAGTACAGAATGCTACAAAAGGTTTCTGGCATGACCAAGACACACTGTGTGAATGCTATTGTCTATTGCAATTTAATGAGCTTCTATAACTGTAGCTAATAGGTCATATTATGCAAAGAAAAAAAGGTATAATTAAATGCTATTTCTATGTAATTACACCATCCATTATTCATTACTAAAATTAAGACAATTTAAAAAGCCTTCTATGACAATGAATTATCAGAGAAAAGTAAAGATAATTTGAGATGAAACTTTGTTTTTATGCTTTGTTGTATTATGTATCTATGTGAGTGTCTGTAGTCTATCCTAGAAAAGAAACTCATTAACTTATTGAGACAAGAAAGTCACAAGAGCACACCAAAACATCATTATCGAACATTATCAGTTATACATGGAAGAGGATGCAAAAGAGACATAAAAAACACCCATATCAGAAAAACACAAGATGTCATGCGCACATTTTGTCGTATATGATAGCCATGCAGGAAGAGAGATATACAAGAAAAAAGAAGTATGGAAAGCGAGGTGTGTAATTGATATGCAATGAAGAAAAACTAAATAGCTTAATTTTTGCCAATGCTAAGCAGCAAACTCAACCAGTGGAAGAATTTTCCAGGTGATAGGAAAAAATCCTTGAAGTTTAAAGAGCCATCTTATTGCTTCTATTTCATTCTTCTTTTACCTTTCCATGGGAGTCTGGGAATCGGAATCATAGAAATTGAAGTTAATCAAAATTGCTGTATCGATCAAAATATGGAATATAAATAGTGAGTAACAAAGTTTCCTATGAAATTCAGTAGCATACAAGATCAGTCACCCCAGTGTGTTAAAGGCATTTTTCAACAACAAATACCTTTTTTTCCCCTAGGACCCCTACTGAAAAACCAAAACATTGAAGTGACACACAAATTCCAGAGAAATGCTCTCAGACTTTAAGCACAGGGACAGTCTACTTGCCTTTTGCTATCTTGTTTAAATTCTGTAGCTCAAAATGGCAGTAGTGATAGGATCCTCAAACTGAATTCTAAAGCTTGATATTACATATGGTCAATAGTACGCATAAGATACACAGGCTGAAAAAATTCCAAGAACAAATTTATCAGCAAGTCACCTATGTTTCTAAGAACATATTTTGAACACTAAGGTCTAGTGAGAGAAATTTAAAACATTTACACTGGAAACTTTGAAAGAGGTTTGGTTCCAGCTCAGCAATTAGGCATATACCTTCAAGGACAGGTGAAGACCAGGAAAAGCACGGTAGTGAAATGCAAGTTCCTTTAATAAGTTATGTTTCAACCACCTAATTATTCAGATGGTGAAGACGGGAGGAATGATGCCCTCAGCCATTCTAGACACGTACTGGCAGTGAAGGAATAAGTGAGTCAAGCTGTTCAAGACATTTTGGGGAAAAAAAAAATGTAGTAACGTATTTGCTGATCTGCCGTTGTAGTGCAGCTCTTTATACAAGAATCTCAGCACTTGAAAGACAGACTCCAGAAAAGGAACCAAGAAGAGACTCACAGGACAGCGCTAACAGCACATGGGCAGTGCAAAGACAGTGGCACATTTCACATTACTGAGAAGACAATTTTGACTCTTAGAATACCTTGACTATAAAAGATAATAGAAGCAGAATACCAAAGCATTTTTCAGCAAGTGCCAGCAAAGAGACAATGAACCCAGTTATACAATGATACCAGAAGAAGAAATGGGCATTTATAATGACCAATAATGTGGAACAGATAGAATTAGAGAACCATGTCAAGTCAGTTACAAATGGGAAGATGGATTACATCTAGAGAGAAACGAAATGAGCTACAGTCATCAACTGAAGAGGATTCAACAGCATGTACAAATTCTGTGGTCAGACTTGTCTCACATAGTGGATATTAGATTTGCTAGAAAATGGGTAAACTCCTGCCAAAATAAGATGGACAAGTATTCATTGAAAGTGCTTTCCCAGGCTGATAACAAAATGTTTCACAAAACTTAGAGTGAATATACGAGACTTATGATTTCCTCAAAGGGAAAAATAGTAATAAACAATGTAACATTTCAGACGACGCTAAAAATAGAAGCCATTCTAAAGACAGGAGGGGCAATAAAGAGAGAGAAATATTGTTCTTTACCTCATGGATTAAATGGACATAGATCGTGGTCTTGATATTAGTCTGAGGCTGATGAGTCAGAAGCTTGACTGCCCCACTGTAGTATTACATAGAATTGTGACTTGCATCCATTTTAACTGATTCATACCTGTACTTCATATTTTGATTAAATATTTGTATTTTACTTGGAACTAAGGATTTTTTGAAAGCTCAGTATTCTAGAGAATTAAATTTCTGCCAAGACAAAATTGCTGCACCTTGTAAACCACTGTTAGCAACTGAGAATTTAAATAACAGTGAATGTGTGAAACGTATTTCAATCTGGTTTTGAGGTATCTTCTACTGAATTGTTTGGGGTTTTTTTATTGATCACTTTTATTGCACATAGATTGCCAACAAATTACAATATTTGAACTCAGAAAAAAAATCCACAGCCAGTTTTGCTTTATCAAAATTTCCCATGTTACTTGCTAATATGAAGAAATGCTACCATAGGAAAAAGAAATGTCACAGAAAGTGACACAGCGTGACACCTTTGAAATATATTAACTAGAGGAGTATTGCATTAAAGGTCCAGAAATCTGTCCAGAAAATACAGGAAAATGAAAAGGAAACTTCAGTTAATCTCTAATGTATAGTTCACAAATAAAGATAAAATCAAGGGGGACTATTAGCTGCAGTCATGGTCAGTCGTGCTCTGTACCTTCTGGCTAGAATCCAAAGCAAGGCATGGGATGTTATAATAAGGGAAAGAGATCTTACGCTCTCACCTTACATACTGTTACCTGTCATTACCTAGAAACAGAAGCATGCAGCCATCTGGCCTTAAATAAGCCTCTTACTACAAGAGCAGCTTAATTCTTAAAACGTCTTTACTTTGAGGGTGATAGAGCACTGGAACAGACTGTCCAGAGAGGTTGTAGAGTCTCCTTCTCTGGAGATACTCAAAACCCACCTGGATGTGTTCCTGTCCAGCCTCCTCTAGGTGAAGGTGCTTTGGCCACGGGGGTTGGACTAGATGATGTCTGAAGGTCAATTCCAACCCCTACACTTCTGTGAATTGCCAGTGGAAGTCAAGATGTAATATCAATCCTAACTGTGTGGCAAATACCCCTTGTGCACTTGTCAAAATGCCATCTTTCCCACCAAACATGCTTTCTCATTATCTGCTTTAGAGTTCCTGCAAACTAAGCATCATGCTGTGGTACTTCTTAAACTCTTCCAAAAAAGTGTTCTTCCACAAGTGCTCTGAGTAAACCCTTGCAAAACTACAAAGCCCTGCAAGGGCTGACAGGGAGCAAAAAGCACCTGAACAGTAAGTAACTACAGAGTTTTTAAAGCTCCATTGGCCTAGAGAAAACGTTGCTGCTGCTGTTACATGGTTGCAGACCTGAAGAGCTTGTCCTGGTTTGGGGTGGAACAGAGCCAACTTTCTATTCAGTGAGAGAGGTTCTTTCTTATACTTGTTGGTGTGGCAACCAGGGTCAGCTGACTGGGCTGTGTACCCTGTGGAGGGGTCGCACCTGTGGGAAGGGGTGGACAGGTCAGGTGACCCAAACTGACCAGTAGGGTATTCCATCCCATCTGCCATGCTCAGTATAAAAGCTTGAGGGATTGAAAGGTTGAGGGCTTCTTCTTCAGTGGTGGATATTTGAGGAGGATTATGTCTGGTTGTCTGCCTTTGATCCTAGTGTGTGATTCCTGAATCCAGTTCCCATTTGTCACTGAGTCCAGTCTGGAACTTCACCAGTGCCTTCTGGTGACATCTCCCTGGGACCTTGATAAGTTTTTTTATATATATAAAATATATATTTCATTCATTCTTTTTTATTTTATTATTAATATTTTATTAAAGTAGTTTAGTTTTTCTAAACTCATAACTCTGTTTATCTCTCTTCTTCCTCTCCTTGGAGTGAGAGGTGGGGGAGAGCATCTGTCATCTTGTGGTTGGCCAACCTGGCCCAAAACATGACAGAGCTTGATAATCAAAATGATAAGTCATTCTCTGGGCAGTCTCAATTAAGTGGCTTCTAGAGTTCAGAAAATTGTTCTGAAATTCTTCTTCTCTTCATGATGTAACATTGTTTTAACCTTGTTGGAAAATGTCAGGCTCCATTAGAAGTTTTATGAAGATTTACATCTTCAGTTAATGACACCATCTGCTTACGTGTATTTTTCCCAAATTATCATTTAAAAAGCACTGGTTTACCGGTTAGGTAGTGAAGGGTAGCTTAAACTGTTTTCATTCTAATCAATTTGTGTCTGTCTTTCATTACTTTCACTTTTTGTATAAATCTTGTCTAGGTTTCTCTATTTGACTCAAACGTCAATGTTCAAGAGGAGTATCAGAAAACTTGTCAGATGTATTTATAGAGTAAAAGCAAACTGCCTTCTCAATATTTTTTGCTATGTGCCAGGAATATCACAGTCCACTTTAAAACTTCCATTTTAAAGCAATATTCTCAGTTCTTGATTTGGGCTTGGAAATTTAGCTAGACTATGTAAAATTGTTACATTAGATGAGACTGAAAACAAATTATGCAAGTCCAAACAAAATTATCCAAATCTGATGTAAGTTGCAGCTAACTTAAAGTATTACTGCAGTTTGAAGGGTTTAGGGTTTAATGTCTTGTTTAATTTCATGCTCTGACTGGCTGGTTGTCTGGTAATAAAACCATGACTGATGCAGAGAAGGGGGAAGGAAATATTTATTTTTCACTGCTTTTTCTAGTCCAAGAGCAAGAGGGCATCGAATTAACTAGCAGATACAAAAGAAACTAAAGAAAACATGTCCATACACCATGCAGAGAGGATTTGTGGAACTCCTTGCCACAAAACTTTTGCAGTGCTAAAGGATTCAAAGGTTTCACAGAAGAGGATCCGTGGCTCTTTATGTACACTCTGAAGTATCCTGCTTCTGTCATCAGGAGCCCCTGGGTTTTAGCTCCCTGATTATTGGGAATGCCTTCAGGGTATATCACTACATACTTGCACTATAACTGTTAAAGGTTAAATTTCAGAATGGAAATAATTAGGCATGTTGTCATCTAATTTAAGTGTATTGTTAACGTGACTTCCATTGTCCACTACAACATTTAAGTCTCTTTTTCAGATTTGATATGGTAACCTGGCACCCAGGTAATAGGACTTCTCCTCTAGGCTAAGGTGCAGTAGTGCCGGTGACCTGTAAGCCAAAATACCAGTTCTGCTCTGGCATATTTCTTTTTTTAAATTGTTATGAGATCATAGACAAGTTATTTGGAGTTCCTGTGTTCCCCCTTTCCTAGGGATTAGCATTTATGGCACTGTTGGTTATAATGTCAATTAGGCATGTTTCCTTAATTATTGAGAAGACACAACCTCAAAATGAGTTATTATTACTACTTGCTCTTTGGAGTTTAAAGTAGCAGGACAGAATCATATTCTAGAAGACAGAATTTCCTTACCATATTCCAAGTCTTCTGAGGGGCAAGGTCATCTCAGGGCACATAAACAATTTCAGACTGACACTTTCTTTTGCTGCCAGAAGACAAATCACAGGCAGGGCACAAAAGAGTAAAATTAAGCTTTTAGGAGAAGTTGAAATAATAGCTAGGAGCTTGTGGTTTAAATATTTACTATAGCAGAACTGTTAAGGTTTATACCAGGCAAAAGCTGTCTTGCATCACTTCACTTGAGGGGCGAACAGGCGGTTGAGAGTGATGAACTGGTGGCTTCACATCTCAGAAAGTGTAGTTTGCTTAATGTTTCCTAGAAGCAATAGAATTAGATGCACTGAAACATTTCTTTCTGTTGCTAAGTCCCCCCTTTCTTTTTGGTGATATGAAACAGCTGGCTTGTTCTCTAAAAGACAACAAATTTGGTTGAGTTTCTGAACCTTAATGAAAAACAGCCTTAACTTGATGCCTTCTGCTTTCAGTACATATTTCAAAAGTATACAAAATTTAAAATAATTTCTATGAAAATACAATATATATCATTCCTTTTCAAGAAAAAATGAAAAAGAAATTTCCATGCTTTATTTTTTCATAGGAGATAACTTTCCTTGAAAAGGCACAGTTGTTACAAAGCTGTTGCAAGTAGGACATAAGGAAATTAGTTGTTCAGAGTGGGACAAGTCATTGGAAAATCAAAATTCATGTTATTGAATACCCATGGGAAATGCCTATTGTGTACAATTTCATGCCATTTTCCTCCATGATTTTCTAATCAGTATGTCACTTTTAGAGCATATACATGGAGATGGTTTGTCAAAGCCATGCACATGAAAAAGATACTGGAAATGGAAAATGTGCTATCATAAAATGGTCTTGTAAGTTATTTTCGTTGTTATCAATAGGTAGGTATAAATAAATGTTTGGAATACAGGAGCTTACTAAATGCTGAGGAAAATTAGACTCTAGTTACGATTGTGCTCAACAATATATATTTTAAAAAAAAAAACTTAATAGTTACATCAGATTGGTGATCCATGTGTATTACTGATCAGTCAGTAAGACCGATGTGACAGCATAGTCAGCTATAAAAAAGGCCAGAGCACAGAGGAGGTTTTTTATTGTGCTTCAAATATCTATCACAGACTTTCTTAGAATGCAAAGGCAATGTAATTTGAGCCCGGGTACAACAGGCAATAAAGATTCCTTAAGACAAATGGTTTTTATTTCTGAAGTCAACAGCTACCGTATATTTTTAAAAATACAACCAATGTCTGCAGATCATTTCCAAGAGAGTGCAGCCACTGTGCTTCCTATTCAGTGATCAGGCAAATTTATCATCCACAATTTTTCATGAACTCAAATAAATTCTGAGCATCTACTGTTTGTTCCAGGTAGGCCTTGGAGATCCAGATAAAAAAAAAAAAGTAATTTTGAGCTTTTATTGTACAGTTCTTAGTACTTGGATCTCAGATTTTGGATATGAAATAAAAAAAAAAGTATTGAACAAAAACTTCTAAGAAATATATCTGAATTCTATAATACAACAAAATTAAACCAGAAATTATTTTTTCATAATATAATTTTATTATTGTTCTACAGAATGCTGTAGGAAATTAAAGCAAATAAAACCCACAAACTCCCACAGTACAGGTATTTGTAGGAGTTAGATAACTTTAGTATTCATGACTGTTCATTATTAGATACTTAGAAGGGCTTAGAGATATTGAGCACATAATAGCTTTCATCAGTTGTGAGAGAGAAAGAGGATAAGGAGAGCAAGAAAGAAAGGGATTGGACACATTTTGTAAAGTATGGGTAGTCCAGAGTAGGTACATTTCTCATCCAATACCTTTATTTTTAAGAAAATTAATTGATTTATTCTAAGAATTTAGTGTCAACCTGTCAAACAATGTCAACAAGCATCATTTGCTTATGCTGTTCGCTCATCAGTTATGATGACTGTTATTCCATAAGCAAATAAGGGTGATAAAAAATAGGCAGAAGGAACTCGAAAGGATAGTACTTCTGAAGAAAAACAGCAGTGGAGAGAGGGAGCCCAAGGAAGAGTGAGAGAAACAAGGAAACTAACACAATGGCAACAAAGGGAAGCATGCAAATGATAATATGTAAGGAATGAAGGTGAAGAGCTAGTGCAAGTCCATATGTAAAAGTTAGTCTTCAAATGAGCATGTTAATAATGGATTTCTTTTACTATTTCCACAACTAAAAATACTTGAAGTGGGTTATTCATACTGATAATAACCAATATAAATCCTATGTTCTTAAAAGATGCATTATCTCCTCTTCTCAAAAACCTGATGTGTAAGATGATGGTGAACATTCAAAACAAGGAGCACAAGATATTATTAATTCAAGATCTATAAACTACTATGGGATTCATTCCTTTATAGTGCAAATAACTTTCTACAAGCACAACATATGAACCCTTTTTTTTTTCACCGAACCAAAAAAAACACAACCTTCAAAGTAAGTTTACAGTATAGTGGAAAAATCAGAAACCAAACCATAAAAATGAAGAAATATGACATGGAATAGAATAAGGAAAGAGAAAATACAAATTTAACAGAAAGTCTATTCAATTTCTTACTAACTTTAGAAGAGATGCTGACTTTGCCAAAGCAAGTGAACATGTTTGATTAAAAGATGTTTACTATATATGGAAGAAAATGTAATTCATGTGTTAGTTTATTTTTTTAAAAAACATGAACAATTCCCTTGATTCTTTCAAAGCTGTTCTATGAAAGTGTTGATTTGCACAGTGGAAGCAGAAGGAGCTAAGATGCACATCATTTTTCTTAATTCATGACTTCGATTCCCTTTTAAAATACAGACTGGATTTTATCAACAGAATCAGAAGCGTTGAAGCCAGACTGAGTTTTTATGGTAAAAGGTGTAAATTATTGGATGATGGCCAGAGGACAGACAATACAAAACTAGAATTTTATTTTCATTTGTGAAATAAAGAATTTTCATTCCAGAATTTTTTTGAAGAACTAATGGTTATTTTTACCCATGTATACTGGTTCAAAGAATAGCTATACCATAGATGCAGTACAATGTTGCTTCCATGCCAAATCTTTTCAGAATATATTTCTTGATTTTTGTTTTCCTTCATCTTATGGAGAAAGTTGAAATATATTTAATTGGGATTTGGGTAGTTCTCTTTACTAGTATTATGGAAAAACAAACATTCTGGATGCAAACTGATGTCTTCTTATTTTTACTAATACTTTCGCAGGAACTATGCTGGGTTTCTCAGTACTGTGCAAAGCCATACTTTACGGAGATAACCAATCTGTTTGAAGAAGTGGAAGCAGTATAGCCATTTAAATATAATACGGTTGTTAATTTATTAGCATATGCTATATGGACACCTCTGCTTTGTCTTCCATTCTTCTTCCCCTTCGCTGCTCCATCCCCTTTCCTATCTGCTTTCCTTTTTCCTTTCTTTTTATTTTCTGAATTTCTTGTCTTCTTATTGTATCTTTTGAACATGTTTTAGGAAGAAATGTCAGCCCGTACTTTATTCCATAACTCAGAACAATCCATTCACAATGCTGGAATCTGGTTCCGTTCTCTCATATCACTGGAGAATTATTTGACTACATGGCAGCAGGAAGTCACTGTCTGTTTCTAGTTTTGAAGATATGCACTTTGCAAAGGAGAATTACAATTTCATAGGACTGAAAAAAAAGGTCTTCAGAGAATGTCCCTGTTTACTGTATATACTATGTATGGTTCACTGTGTACTCACCTGAGAGTAAGGAAATGTGGTTTCCAATCCCTGCTCAAAATGCTTAGTGTTTTCATTCCATGGTTATTTATTAAGCCATCTTCACAGTCATGAATTTATCTGTAGTATCTTCCTTCTCTCCAAGATATTCATTTGCGAGGGTAGCACAGTTTAAGCATCACCAGGGTTAGACTGTAGGTGAAGGAAGAGCTGAGGACCTACATTTTGGATTTGGGGTCCCTAAAGATCCATTTGGCTTTTACACCAGACATTGAAGGCATTGTATGGATTAGGGCTTTTAAATGGGATACAAAACTTTCAATACTGCACAACATTGCTGAAAGTTTTAATTCACTGGCATCTACTGGAAACTGCCTGAAAAAAACCTTGAATAAAAGGTGTAGAATTGCAAATATTATCTTTGCAGAAGAACTGTGGACAGGATTTCTCTGAAACAGGCTTGTCAGTTTGACCAAATAATACTTATTGCTTGTTTAGGATGTCTACTTACTAGCCGAATGAAAGCAAAACCTACTATTTTTTTCCCATTTTTTCTTCTTTTTTAATGAACAACATAAGCAGGCACTCTCTCATTTCACAAACACAACAGATAATTTCTATTTTCTTTGACAAACTGCATTCCCTTTAAATTGTTCCTTATCAAGACAATAATCCTTCTCTGGATAAAGGAAGAGTAAGTTTAGTCATTCTTTTGCACTTAGATTTGGGGAAAAATCACCCCAAACTGAGCATTGGCATCTGAGTGAAAAGGAAACACTTCCTTATGACCAATCTGAGTTTATAAACTACACTTACTCATGTATTATAGGCACAGAATATCTAAGCTACCAGGAAAGTTTATTATTGAAAGCCCATCCAGAAATGTTTGGGAAAGGAAGGGAAAGGGAGTCAATGTAATGATAGGAATGTACCTAAAAAAAGACACTATAGCCTGTCTTGAAAAAAAGTAATTCCCAAGTATGATAAAATGCCTAAGAAAACTTTAAAATAAAGTACTAAAAAAATTTTTATAATTGACCTGAGGATTAAGAAACAAATAAAACCTTGATACATTTGAAAGTTTGCACGTATTTTCCTAGAGGGGAAACAGAGCACAAGCAATTTTTAAAATCAATAGCTCAATGGCATATCTTATCTGTATGTGAGATGAAATCTCATGTAATGAAAAATAAATTACATTTAAATAAAGAATGAAATTAGCAAAGTCAACTGGGATGATTTATAATTAACTCATCTTAATCCATACCACAAGTAAAGCCTCTTTTATTCCTTATCTTATGACCCTTCCCATCTACCTTCCCCAGAGAATGACATTTTAAAATAACTGAAATATTTTAAAATTTTAAAGAGACAGTATCTATAACACGCTGTGACTTATTAAATGTAATTGTATCTTTAGCTTCTTTAATATATGTTCTATAATGTACCTTATTGCCTTTGAGAGAATTAATAGCAAAAGAAGCTTCCAGGATTTACTAGCTTCAGATCTGTTCATTTAACAGGAAGGGTTCTTTCAACAAGTAAAGTTTACTTTTTTATATCTTTACACTAACTTATTGTGAAATATTGAGACTGGCCAGAACTCTGCATTTTATGACCACAAATGATAAGACTTTCTTTAGACTAAAAAGCTTTAAAAAGTGTATGGTAGAGGTACAGTATCCTGAAGAAATGTCAGGTTTCAGGGGATGATAATGTGTTGATCACAAATTTTAAGACAGCAACCAGACTGATGGCCAAAATAAATTAGCAGGGACTGAAAACAAAAGCAAACATTTCCTCTCATGAGACTGAGAAAGTTTTTTTTTTTTCTGTAATCTGCTCCACCTTCCATCTTCTAAGAGGTACAGATTTTGTTTTAACAAAAACAGCAGGAGTTGTTTGTTTACAAAATTCAAAACACACCAGTCTTTTTTCATGAGACTTCCTCAAATATCAATATTTTATTTTAAATGAATTTATTGGATGAATAACTTCTACATTGCACAGAGTAATGACAGCGAATGAAAAATTACCCCTTTGAGTTTGAGATGGAACGTGTTCTGCAAATGCAAATTGAAGCCAGAGGATAAGCATGGGATGGGATATTTAAAATGTTGGATTGCTTTTATTGAATTAGGATTATAGTATGCTATGAATTAGGATTTAGAATTGGATTGATTTTATAAAATTCAATCTTTCTGTATTTTTGTACAACTGCTGTGTTTTGTGTAATCTGAGTGTACATGTTAGAGTTTAGCAGTGCAAACCACAGTCTGAGAACATTTGCATATTTTAAAAAGATTATTTTATTTTCATTATTTGCTTTTGGCAACTATTACACTTCTAATAAATTTTTTTGAATTGCAGTATGCATATTTTAGGAGAAATCTACTGTTTCTATAGTTATGTGCAAGAAGGTGCCTCAGACCAGACTGCTTACAAATAATCGACTTCAACTGTGGGAAGAAGCAGAGTTTAGGAAGGATGCAGGATGTAATAGGAAAAAGTGTGCAGAAAAAAATCTTTACGTGGTATATCCCCCATAACATTACGCATCTAAATGTACCTGTGTTCCTGAGTAATCAACCATAAAAGATAAACACCTTTAAAGACAAATCTTGCTGTCTGTCTTAATATTGGGGTGAGACGGAATAGTGGATGCCTATCTTTAGATGCCTTTATATGTAGAATTTGAGCAAGAAATCTGCATGATCACAATACCTGAGATAACTCTTCAATGGAACAATTAATCTTCCCAGTATCTTTATGATTATAAAGTCATTGAATTTCTAGTTTAAAATATTACTACGGAGGCAAGAAAAAAAAAAAGCTGACCAAAAAGAGCAGAAAAATTGATAGGCAATGTGTAAAACTGGATCAAAAATTTTGGTATACTATCCTTTATTTACCAGGTAAATGCAACGAAAAATGAGTTTATATAACATACACATAGGCAATTATACATAGTCTTTGAAAGTGAAATATGGATGATAAAGCACCAGAACATATTAATTTGTGAACATTCAGGGAACACTTAAAATGGTCTGCTGAGATACAGAAGCTTGTTAAAAGCCAATCCTCTTTTAACATAAGTATATCTGATGTATTTATTTGCACCAAATTTGGTTATTTCACGAGCATTGAGCAGTTTTAACTATTATCTTACATTTGCAGTATAAGTATAAACAAAATAAGAAAATGATGGAAATTGACACAAATTGTTACAAAAATCTGAGAGAAGTACCAAAAAAATTCTTTAAAATGTTTTTTTCTCAAATATACAGAAGTTAAATGAGGAATGATTCTAGCCTTATTGAAAATAAAACAGTAAATTTTACACTGAACATTTTCAGAGTTTTGTAATTGAGTGGGCTGAGTAACAACAGGCTAATATCAAAAGGATATATTTACCTTGGAATAAAGTCAGCTTTCTGTGCCCTGCCCTTAAGCAGGATAGCAGAATAAAAGTTGCTGTTAAAATTAACCTTGAACATGGGCCAAATGTGACCTGCTGATACATGCATTAAAATCAACAACAGTTGTCCAAATGCGTCTAAGAGAAGAATTTATTACTGTATTCAAGCCTGAAATCCCTCCCTACATGAGGTTAATAGGCTATGCACATGACTCCAAAACTGTATCCTGTAAACCAAGGAAATTTTAAGTTTCTTGAGTATTTATCCTCTGCTGTCGGAAAATTGTGAAAACTATAGAAATGGAACAATTTTTCCATTTCTATCAGCCCCGTATGGCTTGGGTTCCTCAAGTCAGAAAATACAATTTGCAGTGTAAAGTCCATTCCCCTCCATTTGGAGTGCAATCCTTTGCTGACAGTCATCTCCCAGCTGTAATGCTGCATTGTATTTTCTTTTCTAGAGCATAGTTTCATAGCTTTTGCTTATTTGAAGCTCTTTTCTTCACAATGGAGACAAGATTGTCCCGTAGTCTATGCTGCCAATTATAAGTAAGAATAAGCATTAAATTTAAATCACATTACAACAGCTGCATTAATCAAAGGACACTCCGTTACTCTGTTAAAGATCCATATATGGTATATTAATAAAATGTCTGAAAAGGGTTAATCATACGATACTGTAAACTCGGCTTTTCAAAGCCAGAATTCACATCACTCATGAATTTTCTGTTCTTAATTGCACTCATTCCAGAACCATTGAAGTTGGAGGTTAGGGAAGGAGAAGACATGTGAGTGAAAAGTTTACCAAAAGATTTAATAATGACCTTGAAAATTGGGCCTGTTTGTGTGTTTGAGATGTATGCACATAAATTAACAGCACTTAGAACGAGCTGCCAAGGACCTGCCTACACAGAAAATATTTAGCTTATTTAATGCTAGATTCTAGCAAAGTTTGACCCCTAACTGCTGATGCTGAACATGATTTCCAGTGAACGACGTTGTCTGTCATCTGTCAATCAACATCATGTCTTCTAACTTGTGATCTCAGCACCAGAAAGGAACTGAATACAGATTGGTCTGTGGAACAAACTTCACCACAAGAAGTGCAGAACCACAGCAACCCACTCTTTCTAATATAATCATTCATCTGGCAAATGTGGAATGAAAAAAACATTAGCCTCTAATATGGTAATAAAATACTGAATTTTGTGATGAAGAACAGCAAAACACTTTTGCTGCTGCTCTGTTTATAAATAAAGCAGCTCCCTATGGTCGTGATGGTCATCAGATGGGTTTGAAAACGACCTCACCACATAGTTAGGCACATATGTGCCTAACATATATCAGAACTTAAAATAAAAAAACCCCAAACAAACAAACAAAAAAGACAAACAAAAACCCCTAAAACACCTTCACCTCATTCCTCCTTCTTCCTGGCCTCATCTTCACTCCTTCATTCCTGACTCCCCTACCTTCTCCCTGTCTGAGCAGTAGAGGGGGATGGGGAGTAGGGGTTATGGTCAGTCCATAACAACTCCTTTCTGCTGCTCCTTCCTCCTCACGTTTTTCCCCTGCTCCAGGTTGGGTCCTTCCCATAGGCTGCAGTCCATCAAACCTGCTCCAGCTTAGATTCTCCATGGGATATAATTTTTTTCAGGAAATATCCACCTGCTCTGGCATGGGGTCCACCACAGGCTGCAGTTTCCTACAGGGAAATACCTGTTCTGGCGTGGGGTTCTCAATGGGCTGCAGGGGGACAACCTGCTTCACCATGGTCTTCTCTATGGGCTGCAAGAGAATCTCTGCGCCAGTACCTGGAGCACCTCCTCCCCCTCCTTCTCTTCTGGCCTTGGCATCTTCAGGGTTGTTCCTCACACTCTTCCCCCTCACCTTCTCCCCCTCCCACACTCCACCCCCCATCACGTTCTGGCATATTTGCCCCTTCGTAAATATGTTTTCCCAGAGGCACTCCACTGGTGGCTGAGGGGCTTGGCTTTATGGAATCACAGAGTCACAGAATTGTTGGAGTTGGAAGGGACCTTCTAGAGATCATCTAGTCCAACTCCCATGCCAAAGCAGGATTGCCTATAGCACATTACTCAGGACTGCATCCAGGCGGGTCTTGAAGATCTCCAGAGAAGGGGACTCCACAACCTTCCTGGGCAAACTGTTCCAGGGCTCTGTCACCCTCACCATAAAGAAGTTCTTCCTCATATTTGGGTGGAACTTCCTATGTTCCAACTTGTGCCCATTGCCCCTCGTCCTGTCACTGGGAACCACTGAAAAGAGTCTGGTTCCATCCTCCCTCAAACTACCCTTTAGATACTTATAAGCATTAATAAGGTCCCCCCTCAGCCTTCTCTTCTCCAGGAACCAAGTGGAACTGGTTATATATGGGTAATAAAAGAGAAAATCTATCAAAGAAAGTTCTTGCACAATATTTCAAAGGTTCGAGCTTGAGATACAGGTGCACCTTGTTTTCTCTGTGGATTATGCATCTTATTCTTTGGAATCAGCCCTACAATTTTAGGGCACAGCTCCATAATATTCTTTCCCTTACTTCTCCAGCTACACTCCTGTACATTAAGGAAGACTCCCTCTGAGGCACTGCAAGGCAAGTGATCCCTGTGGATTTCTGAGCCAGACAGTCATCTACGAGCTGCTTTTAACTAAACACCAGGGAGAGAATTGATCAGATATTGATCAATGCAGCTGCAAACACTCTTCAGTTGCTTGAAGTTTTCCATGAACCTGCAAGGAGATCAATCCGAAGAGAAGGTATGCTATAGATCAGCCAAGTAGGATGTACATTAATCAGGGAAATTTTGGAGAAAGATAAAGCTTAGCAAACAGCCTATAGCAAAGATTATACTCTCTTTTTCTGATTCATTTGGAGACAAAAGATAACAGCCAGCTCTCAATACACCAGTATCGATACTTTTTGATAGTAGTTTTTTCATTCTTAGTGAGTAAGAAATATGTCTTAACATAGCCTGAAGTCAATCACCACTGAATACAGTCACAGCTCCTCTGGAAACTATGTTGGCTTTTTTTATGTCCTGAAGTTTAAATTGGCTGTCTATGCTGAATATAGTGAATACATAGAGAAAAGTGATTACCAGTGTATTCCTCCATGTACATTCAAGAAGTTTCCTGAAAATGTAAGTATTTCTCAATTCACTGTATTTAAGCAATGATATTAAACACTTAATTGGGATTATGCAGTAATTGCAGATGATAACACTGAAAAAGAGTATGTACAATTATCTTAATTATGTGAGAAGGAAAAATAGACATTAACTCAGTTGTGCTAGTTTAACATCACATGGGCTTTTGTTGTTAATTTCAACATTGAGATGTTACAAGACACAGAGGTGTCAAGATCAAGTGTTCCAATTTTCCAGTAATTCACCTATGCTATTACAGTTTAGCCATTTTAGTTAATTTGCTTTCTTGTAGACATGAATATGAAGTTTAATTTGTTAATGCATGTACTGTAACATTATGTCTTTTAAATTAAGGAATACGCATGTTATCATTAATTCTAATTTTGAATAACTTGGCATTCAGAAGCAGTTTTTCCTTCCGATTCATGTAAAATTATTTTGTCTGAGTGCTAAATATCAGGCTACTTCTGGTTTGGGGTAGTAGAAAAGTTTAGCTACTGAACTGACATGCTGGGAGTTCCTGTGTCAGCACTATCTATCTAGAACTAACTGCAATGATGTTCAAAAGAAAAAAATCCTAGTATTCTATGCATCTTTAATCCAAAGAGCATTCATGCCCCCCAATTATTTTTAATTGAAAGATTCTCAGAATGCAGTGATACTAATGTAAAATAGGAATAATTTGAAATTCTTGTTTTGTGTCTCAACTTGTGTTTTTAAAGACTTTGGACATAAACAAAGCAATTTAACTAAAATGTTTTGACAAATAAGTCAGTGCATTGAAGAGACAAAATAGCAATAAAATATTCTAGTAGCTACAGTGAAGCAAAGAAGCATATCGTGTAGGGCTTTTGAGCTTCATTTGTCATTAATTTCTTGGCACAACTCTGTAGATATTCCATTATAGAAACAACCTAACCAGCTATCTGTGAAATCCTATATGTCTGCCAATTGGTGATTTTCTTTTGGAACTGTCAGCAATTTTCACTGTACATAAGACAACCTACTGTGAGGGATGAAAGAATAAACAAAATCAATAGCTCAACTTTTTTTTTTTTTTTGTATTGAAATGCAGGTGGAGCAAATAATCTATTGAAGCCAAGAGCATAACTTAATTGAATCACACAAAGATGCTGTCATATGTTATTCTGGAAATTTACTAGAGTATAGTATAATACTACTCCACTTATTTTTAAAGCAACATTCATATTGCTATTCCTATGCACTTCCTTTTGCTGTACATGGAAAAAGTCAAATTAGTGACATAACTTAAGAACAAGTCAATAAAATCCCATTTCACATTTTTGTTCACTATGAAGCTGTAGTGTACAATTTTCCTTAGATACTTTGATAGTGTTTGCTACTAATATGCAGTGTTCATGAAGACAACCAGCACATGTGGAACAGTTTGCCTATTTGATAATATCAGGTCCCTCTCCAGCCTGTCCCATCTACAGAAATGAATTGGAAGTCTATATTGATTTCCAGACCTAGACTCTACCTCCACCACCTACAGCAGTAGAGCTGTATCTATAAAGAGTCCTAAACATCCTTGTCATGGAATATAGTAATAATCATTATCATCACAATCATCATCCTAACACAACAGAGCTCCTTTTTTAGAAGAAAGGGCTCAACAGCTCACGTCTTGAAACAAGCCCAGGTCTTGAACTGCAGTCTTTTCACCCCTCAGTTTTTCAGCCAGTTTCCCTTACTTTTGGGCTTCTGCTTAAAACTACTAGCAACAGGAGTTTGGGCACTTCATACTTGACTTTCATCCTTCTTATCCTGCTTGTGCTTGTCTTCCTTGGCACACAGACTGATGACAGTCTTTCAATAAGGTTGAGGAATAAAATAGAGACAAGCAACAGGATAAGAATATAGAAGTTATTTGTTACCCTATGTGAAAAAAGGCTAAAACAATTGACTCACAATCTCAGAACTAGTGTGGCATCTTGGCTTGCTCCAAAATAAAAAAAAAGTAGAAAAGGAGAATGAAACATGAAACCGTACTAGCTAAAAAGGCATCTGGCTTGAAAAGACTGATAGCCATTGTACAGCCAGTCTAGGCAGCTGCTCAGTCCCACACTAGCTCTGGCAAAGGGCAACAGGAGAGAATGTTGCCAGAATGCAGTCATCATCACTTGGCATGTGGCCCTTCATAACTAGCTGACGTGGTTTCAAGCAACCATCTCTGCTGTGACAATGCTTTGAGTTCATGTAATTTATCTGGGTTTTTAATGTAAAGATGAACTTTCAATTTTACAACAAAGTGAAAATTTATTTAAATATTCAGTGTACTATCAATATCATGATTTTTGCGATTTGTAATATTTTGTAGTATTTGTAATATTCTAACACTGGAATCTACAACTTCTTTCTCCAGAACAAAACAATTACTTTGGCTTTCCTGAGTCCACTATCCCATCATGGATATTAAAAAAAAACATATACAGAATAACCACATTTCTGTGAGTTGTCTGAGTTGTCAGCTTTATCCATCATAAACATTCTTCACAGCTCTTATAATAATTGCATCAGATTTTATATGTATGTATCACACAAAGACATAGATAAGTCTGTATTTATATAGTTAAGTATAGAAAGAAGTATATATTTTGCACACAGAGTTATCAAGGTCTTGCATTTGTATCTGAAGGGAGTATTTGAGCTAACCAGTTTCAGTTTTCAGCAACACTGTGGCCAACTGAACATGTCAGTCTCTTGAGTTTCAATTTGAACAAGCTCATTCTGGCTGTGCCAATAAATCTAGTTCCCACATAATTTTTCTTTCTCACATCTCATACTCATCCTGTATCAAGTTCCAGCTTTCCCCTTTGCTTCTTTTTTAGTATTCTTTACATTCTATAATACTCTTCCTTGCAACTCAAAATGCCCAAGTAGGACATACTGACTTTTTTTTTCAGCAAAGCTGGTGTCAATTATAAAAGCAGCTTTGTCAAAAACAAAACATGCTTTTTAGAAATAGCAACAAATGATCAACAGGAAAAGCCAAAATGTATCTTTTTTTACTTCACCAAGCATTTGTTTGATTTTAATAATTAAAAATTGTATCAACGTCTTCATGTTTATGCTCTTATTTTTTCCCACATAATGAATATTTAAAACAGAAAAAGATCCACCAAAATCTATTAAAAATTCTTGGATAATACGAACAAAAGATTTTGAAATATTGGAACTTCCCACCTAAAAGAAACTCCTGTTTTGGACAATTAGTATGCATATTTGATTTTACTATCATTCCATCTTTCTCTCTCTTGTTATGTCTATATGACATATTATTACGTAAACACCCATATTGTGTACTCCAATTGTCCCTTTTACTTCCTTTGAAGTGCCCAGTATGGCTCACCTTATTTATCAAAAGCATCTAATTCTACAAAACAATTCATCTACTGGTGTTAAATCCTATGGGTGGCTGGAGGAGAGAGGTTCTGAACTTTGCTGTAGTTGGTAGACCAAATATATTATTGTTTTTGGAGTGAAGGTAGACACATCAGTATTATGTGTTATTGTGGGGTGTCACATCAGTATTATTGTTTTGTAAGCTCTGATCTATCTTAAGACTTTTACGATCACAAATATATCCTTTACATAAGTATAATGCAGACGTTCCCACCTGACCAGTTGGGTGCAGTTCCAGTTGTACAGGGAAAAGTGCAAGCCGCAACCTTCCCATGCTTCCTTGTTCCTGAGCATCCCCTGCAGTGCCAATGTTCCCACACCTGTTCAGGTACTGCGGTCACGCAACCGCACAAAGGTGTGGTGTTACATGATATTATGTGATAACATAGCAGCAAAAGCTTGCATGGTCCTCATAAAAGACAATGGGATGTGGTGGGGTACCCGAAACATTCGTGTCTTTTGTCCTTGGGAAGTAAGACAGAGAAGAATATGAGGTAAAAAATTGAGCACCTCTGATGTTATAGATAGAAGACATCAATGAGAATCAAGTTGTCTCAGTTCTGCCCTTCTCTAAAAATAATTTTCCATGACTCTAAGTCTAACTGTCTTTGTTTTTGAAGTAGTAGTAATGATTGTATCACATTATTGTCTCCAATATACATATGACATTTTAGAAATGCCATGTTTGTAGACATAATTGGGGAAAACGGCATTATGCCCATAGTTCTAAGTCTGACAGATTCAGAAGTTTGGCACCAAAAGTTCTTTTTGAGTTTCAGCATTAACTGGGACAGAACATTTCCCATTTCAGATCTCAAACTTCTTTCACTCTGAGTCAATTTTTACATCATATAAAAATACAGAGTACTCTTGTCTTTAAAAAAAAACAACAAAAGCCCAACAAAAAAACCTCCAACTGTTCCAAGTCAGAATCATCTCCAAAATGAAGGGTTTTTTTCCAAAGTAACCTGTAAGTTTTGAGTATTCATTTCTAACTAAAATATTTTCAAATTGTCTTGAAACCCAACTATAATTTCCGCAACCTTGTTGTTCTATGTGAGGAAATACTCAAAACAGTCTCAGGAAAAGCACAAGTGAAACATGGAAACAAAATTGTTATTGCCTTAAACATTTTGTACCAGGTAGAGTAGGTTTACAGAGCATGAGAATCATTCATGCTCTCAGAAAGCGCTCAGTAGGGCATAGTTGAAGGTGACTACCAAAACTACCTTGAGCTCAATCAGAAATAAAAGAGAAGCTGGGTAGGGACAGACAGATCTATTATTTCAATAGGTTTCTGCAGAAAGTTTACCCAAAAGATGAATGAGGGCATAGCCTGTGCTGGGTCACCATAGGTCTTGGCTTCCCATCCCTCAGGGAGCAGCTGACCCTCACTGCTCACTGACAGGAACGGAGAACCATGCCCAGATGTTTAAAGGATTATTATATTTTGAATGGCAGAAAGCAGATTTCTTAGTTGTTCTTCAGCAGCGATATGTCCTAGTTCCTCTGCATCAGCCTTTGCTGTGCCTGAGGGTTGGCAGGTCAGGAGAAGATGGGCTGGGGCAGGAACAAGTACTTACACTTCTGGCAGTGAGGATCATGAGATAAAACTTGAGGAGAGCTTTGGCCTTTGTCTCCATTACCTATTAATTCTAAGTAGGCTGGAGACAATTTAAACTCATTGGTGTAGTTTTATCTGGAAAATTCTATAACAGTTCTCACAACTGAAGGAACTTAGTTACTAAGTAAAACCAGCTTCAGTAGGAAGCATCTAGCCTCCTCAAGACTCAACTAATATTTGAGGGTTTTTTTTCCTACAGAGCTTGGAAATTATCTTATGTGTTACATGGGGAAAAATCTGTACTACTGTAAAGTCTACAGTAAGTTCTGCTAGCAGATATATTTCTACTGAAGATATAACAAAGATATTTATACAGTCTGATGAGGTGAACATTTTGTTTCTCCTGGTTTTTGTCTGTTGTACCTATTCCTGTCTTGAATTTTGCCTTTTGAGCAACCTTTTCATTTCTGCAATTATTTTTTTCCCATTAATGTGAAAAATGTTTGAAGTCTGAGCAACTCCTTTCATAAGAAAAAGCTTCGTATCTCTGTGGAAATCCTCTTCAAAGCTTCATGCCGCAGTGGGAAGAAAAGCCCTTTACAAAAGCTCACATTGTTTGAAGCAATTATCTTAATCTTTCTCCACTGAGTGGATATATCATTTTGAAGATATCTACATAAGTGAGTAGGGCCTTTCGCTATGCTCAGACACTTAGTTTATTTGAAGTTCTGTCACCACTGTCAGTGTTAGTAAGTTAAGCAAATGTTTTGCATAAACCTGAAAAATGTGCATATTGCATAGTTAAAATTATAAATTTTCAGTACAATACTCAATTCAGGCTTTAGAAAACAATACAATTAAAGTTAAAACCATTTTGGATCAGTTTGTCAAACACCAAAGCAGCACTGTATGGCAATATAAAATCCAATAGCAGGAAAAAAAATATTAAGTCAGCTATTTTGCACATGTGTATTGGAGGTATCTATGCAAGTGATATACATGGTGACCAAATATTGGTAAAAAATAAAGTTTTTAAACCCAAATTTTTAGAGTTGTTTTAGAATTAGTCGTTGCAACATGTTATGTTCAGATATAAATCTGAACTATCAGTCAGGTAGATCCTTTTTGAAACATTGTGTGTAGACCTACTGAGTTGCAAAGTACGCAGTATAACATCATCTGCAGCTAAATAGTGGTGGTTTCATGGTTTCATATAAGCTGAAAATGTCAGATTTAAGATACCAATAATGAACCTTTTCAAATTAAACCAACTTAAACTTGAAAGAGTCTATTTTACCAAGTCATATCAAAGAATGTAAATATTTAAGAACAGAAAACATTTCAGCAAAGTTGTAATTTAGAGTAATGATCACTTCTGTCACAGCAGTGTGTGGTGCTTATAAGAAATTGTCTATTCATTGTCTCGCTTTCAAAGAATACTGGACAGCAACTTTCATGTTGACATGACTTATTTTTTATTCAGTTTCCAGTTTTCAAATAAATTTTTGAATAAATTTTCAAGAAGTTCTCAAAGTTCTGGAATCTTCATTTCATATCTACTTAAATGTAAAAAATCTTAAAGACATTTATCTCCAGTGCAACATTATGCTTTAAAGATTGTATCAGTGGTATCACTGAAGAAAGGAATAAAGCAAAGGATGTGCAAGAAGAAAGTACTTTGTAATCACAAATGTTATTGTGATCAATGGAATTTCCTTATGTTTCTCTTGCTGTCTATAGTAAGAGCCTCTGTCATTTGCTGACCCTTTTTTTCTTTACCTGCTCATTGACCTCTGATTAGAAATGCAGAACTAGTGATAAGCGTTCATTACTCATGCCAATCAACAGGTCACAGGAGAGAAGTGAAGCAGATTTTTCAAGAACTGAAACAGCGTTCACAGCTTTTGCCTTGAATAAGACACAAGTAGCTATCCACAAAGCTGAGTGTGGGTTGGTTGGTTTCATTTATGGCACTTCATTTAGAAGCCAATATTTTTTAATTCTGTTTTTTTGGGGGTTTTTTTCACCTTCAGCCTAAATCCAAGCATGTTAAAATGTATGTTTTGCCTCTATCCCCGCTCAAAAATACAGATGGCTCTAATTTAGCTTTGAATCATGACCTCCACCAAAGGAAAAGTGTTTTCTATTTTACTATAATACTCAGTACAGAAGTATTTTGAATTTTATTGGTCTCTTGGACAAACACAATTCATGCCCAAGCAGTACTGTGATGAGTAATTCTCCCCACTCAAAACCTACTCCACATGGTACACATTTGCATTTGGTTCCAAATACTGGCATATTAAATTATTAATTAATAATGGAATTTACTTACAAATTAAAAATCTTTTCAGACAAGAAAACATAGCCACATCTTAGACTTAGAGTTATATCGTGTCACTAAAACCCACTTTTCTTGGTGAAGTTATTAGGAGTTTTAGTACAACAGGTTTTATATTTGTGCTTGACTAGGGGCAACTTCTAGTTTTGTTATCAAGAGCAACATGAAAATGGGAACACAGAAATGGTGTCCTGCCATTGTAAGCAGCAATATTACACAGCAGTGTAATAAGCAATAAGCAGCAATAAGTCTCTTTCATTAAGTGAGCAAGCTTCATGAAAAAGTTGACAAATGGGGGGTTTTGCATAGATCTTGTTTCTGTCCCCCAACATCTTTAGAAGGATACTCAGCTCCTTAGCGCACAGGGCTTAGATGTCTTTCATATTCCTAAGAGCTATCCTAGTGGACCTGCAGCTCTGCCATTCGCTTTCCACTCACAGTTCTCTGCCCTCATATTCTTGTAAAATATTCCAATCCTCTTCTGTGCTGATTTTGTCTCTCAACTTAGTGTCATCTGCAAGTTTCATTAGCGTGATCCTGTTCTTTCCACCAGAGTCATTAATAGAAAGAGACTGCCCCTAAGACTAAACCTCAAGGATCTCCATGGATAAGCCAATCCAGCAAAATCATTGTCTTCTCACTAATACTTTTAAGCGTTTCCACTCACTAATACTTTTATTTTGGTAGAAATTGGGCTATCCTGATTTTGTTTTAAATAAAGCAGTGACTTCTTTTATGGTAACTGTTACAAATAGTAGTGAATGCTGAGTATTCAAATTATTTAAGTATCCAAAGATGTCCTGAAATATCTTGCGCCACCAGAAATTACACTTTTCAAAATCAAAGACCTATCTTTGATGAAGAATTCAGGGATCCTTGTGTTGTACATCATTTTAGCTAGTCAGTCTATTTAGCCTGAATGGTTTGCTCTTTATATATCCTTTGTAGAATGCACCAATATCAACTTTCAGAGAACAGAAATAATGCATACAAGCACAATTCCACACACACAAGCACATGCATCCTTACCAATTGCACACAACATAAAGTGATTGCAAACTCATATAAAATTGCATTATTCGGAAGTAAATAATTGATACTATCTCCACCCACATTGATAATGTAATCCACCATTCCCTGCCAACTACCATATTGATAAAATACTTACAAGGATCATAAGAGATTTTCAAAGTACAAGCTTTCCTCAAAAAGTGTATTAACTAGGCATAGGATAGAAATCCATATTCTACTTGCATCACTGAGCACTAAAATTCAGGCCTTTTTTCTCCTGAGGTAATTTCTAACCATAAGGCAGTCATTCAGAGAAATTGCATCCCTAGCTCCTTAAGGCTAAGCATCTTTCTACTGTAGGAAATGCTATCTAATTACACCAGCAAATAAGCAGCCTTCTTAAATTGAATTCCCTGTGATAGTAACATGTGATGACATTTAGTGATGTTTATTTCTTTGAGCTTTCTTCGTATTACAAGAACAGTCTAACCTGTACAGGCAAAATATGTTGTTATACTTCCACTTGCTTTCAGATTTTCTGAAAAAAAAAGCTATTTAGGCTTTAGGGGAACTATTTGGGTACAGTAGAGGTGTTTATGGGATTTAGGTAAAAATCTCTATATACTGGAATATAAGATTTACCGTACCACTTAAAAAAGACAAAAAGCCCAAGCCCTTAGGCTCTTTATTTGCAAATCCTTTCAAGTAGTCATCTAATACCAGAGATAATATACCGAATCTTAATATCAAACATGCTTAATTAGAACAGGCCAGAACAGCAGGGGAAAAATCTCTAGAAACATCTACTTTTACATTGATTGCCAGTTATAACAACCAGAGACACAAACGCTTTGTATTTGGTGATATCACAGGCAAGTACCTTTTATTTTGTCTTTTAAATAAAGCAATAGCTTTGGGGAACTATGCAGTGATGTTGATTTTAGGGAATATTGCCTTGCTATAGGTTTGCAATTGCAGAAGAAACTTGAAAGGGGGGACAATTATTTCAGTCAGAAAGCTTCAGAGATATTACGGTTATTGCTCTTAACTTTAGATATTATTACTGCTATAGAGGTAGACTATATCCATATCTCAGATGACATTGTAGCATACTAGTATCTTAGACACTTCAAATGATCTAGGGCAGGTACCAGATGTAGCCTAACAGCAGCTGCACAGAGCTCTTGTAGCTGCACGAATATGTACTAATTTACCTTGCCGAGAAGACTTGATAATTCCCTCAAGCTGAGCTGCACATTAGCATGGTTAGCCTGCCTGCTTTTTTGAGTTAGGTTAACTTCACAGTGCAGGGAGATAAAGCATAAAAGAAATCACCAGGGCTTGAAAGCTATGAATATGGTCAATGGTCTCACTAGGAGGCATGTTTACTAGCGGTTATAGCTCATCCAGCAATGTGGCTATGTCCAAAGCATATAACAATATGCAATGCATAGTTTTCCTCTGTATCATGCTATCATGTGATAATGCATGTGCTCTCCGTTATTTTTGTCTTACAAATAACACCAGTCTGTTGTAGCATTATTCTAGATTTCATTCTTTTTGACTCAATATGAATGGCAGGAATAGGGCTGCAGCAGGGGGTCTTTCAAGACTCAGCAGAAGTATTATGTCTAATTCTTCTGTTTCCTTCTGTTTTGTCTGGAGCAGTATCTTTGATTTCCTTGATTTTTGCCATGGGAACTATTTATCTGATTCTCAGTGCTATTTCAGCATCGCTCTCAGGAAGTGCTTTCTCTGTCCAGTAACATTTGCGTGACAGATGGTGCAAATGACCACCACATAGATGCTAGAGTAGTGTGAAATGATATTGCTTACTGCTTGATGTTTCACCAGCTGGCAACAGTGGAGGACTAGCAAGGATAACTCTGGGAAAAAAATATAATTCTGTATCCAGATTTCTCTGATTTTTGGAAATAAATTTTAAGTCTAGCTTCTTTTCCCCCTTTTCTAAATTTCCTAGTCTTATATATTCCTTCGTGCCAATGCCCTTGATCTCTAAGGACATTTGCAAGGCAAATTTCTTTCCATTAGAGGTAGCGCTCTTCACCTTAGTCATTCTTTCTCCTTAACCAATCCATTATTTAAACTCTTCTATTCTTTGTGGTACAGGAAGGTTTTCAGTGAATGTGTGCAGAATATATCATTCCATCCGGACACCTCCAGGTTTCCCAGTAGGTGTTTGGGTTGCTAGTTGTTTTGGTCCAACAAGCATGTCAAGAATTCACTTGTCTGGAACAATGAAGTCTAAATGAAACAAAATGTAATCTTTAGCATCTCTCATCTTCCTCCTTGTATGCACATCCTGACTCTCTCTGTTCTTCATCTCTGAACTAAAATCCAACATAAATAATACGCAGACATCCAGCTTCAATATGACTAGGTTTTTCTTGTCAGGCTAAGCAATCATTTTCCTATTTCTATTTGTACTGCATGTCTCTACTCATATCTCCATTAAATTCCCTTCTCACATGGCCCACAACCCTGTTTGTTTACTCTTCTAAGCGCAACAATTCCCCTGTTTCCTGCTCCATCAAACTTCCAACTGATGATCTCTCAGGTCATTTTATACCCTAATTTCTTCCAGACTGTTTTTTCCAAACTGTTGGTGAAAAGACTTACACCAGAAGTGTAACTTTTTGCTAAGACATATTAACTTTTTTTTTTTAAATGACACTGTCCTCTTTACAGCATACAAAATCTACAACACATAAAGTACCATACATGTGATAGAGCTGGCAAATTCCGTTTTAACTCTGAAAGAAAGACAATGTCATTCAAGAGAATTCCAAATTACTGTCCAGTCTGTTGGTGAATACAGTTTTGAGCAGCAGTGTTAAAAATAGTAGAAACTTATTTTGCAAAACGAACCTTGATTAATAAAGCAGCAAACATTCAGCTTCTGTAAGCCTGAAACCCAGGTGAAACTTCTGTTTAGTTATCTTCTGTTTCTGTGTTAGAGGTCTGAGAATGCTTTGCAATGACTTATAACTGCCTATTCTCAAATGTAGCTATGAGTAAAACCATCCAATACACTTGCAAAAAGATACAAGAAACTGAGCAACACTGAAAGATATTATATTTTCAGAATCATTCAGCAAAATATATCTAAGACAAATTATCTTTCCCATCCATACAACTAAAATTCCCCTTCAGCTGTCATTTTATGTTCCATTTAATGCAAGAAGCTTTTCTCTGAACAAAATTGGGGTTGTTCTACTGCTAACCATTCAGCATTTTGTCTGACAGATCAGATCCCTGATTTGTCTCTTTGACCAGATAATTCATATGTCTGAATGCTTTCATCAGTTTTTTCCTTTTACTGTAATATCAAACTTCTACAACTTGTCTTCAATTTCACTTCCCTTTTAAATTTTTCCTACAGTAAATGAGAAACAGCAGTTTCGCTTCTGACTACTCCGTGGTGACAGCTGTCATTGCCATTTCTTTGTATGCTTGTTTTTGGTCACTCTTCTCTCCCTTATCCTGACATTCAGCATTTGGAAAATCAGCACCTCAGTATCTTTCTGCAAGCCTCCCATTTCATGAAGTCTACCTAAGCAACAATAATAAAGCTGAAAATGTACAGCAATGACTACCTGTCATATTCAGCGCTCTGTAATTTACTTTGCTCTTTCTTTATGATCACCAATAATCCTGCACATGTCTCTTGTGATAAAATTCAAGCACAAACTCTTTGTAGTCTTTTTCTGTCCTGCATTGGTATAGAAGGTACAACAGTGGGACCATAATCCAAGATTAATGCACTTAAATATTAAAGAAATACAAACAACAGTTAATGGAGACATCAGTTATTTTGAAAGGGAATATTTCTGCTTGGTTTCCATACTGCATATTAACACAAAAAAGTCTTGTTGGAACAAATTGAAGCAGAACTGTTACTGTTATTTGGCAGAGTTACAGAAGGTAAACACTATTGTATTCAGCCTTAAATCATGAAACCACATTAACTGCATGGTAAAAGGCAAATGAAAAGTATTTGTCTAAAGTACACATATAAGGAAAAACCCATACTATATTATTTTAATACTTAAGAACAAATGGGTCACCTTCAAAAGGCTCCATTGACTGTATACTAAGCTTTAAACTCACATATTGAGAGTAACTAGGTAAAATATGTTGGTGTGGAAAAATATCTTGGTAAGATAAAGAGTACTGTAAATTCATCTCTAAGGGGTTTGCCACATCCCTTCACTGCACACTCTGTTACGTCCCATTGCTTCAATACGGACAATCTGTAAAGCCTGCCCTTTAAATGGATTCTATTAAGATGGAAAAATTCCTAGCCTACTGACTTTATACGAGGCCAACTATTGGAAGTTGCAAGATTCCATATGGAATGAAGAAAAAAAACCAAAACCAAAACCAAAACCAAAACAAACAGGAAAAAGCTTTCTAAAAAGAGGTTTTACTTTGAAACTCTACTTTTTAGACAATCCACATTTTCCCTGTCTTCATCGTAGAAGAAAACAAAGTCTTAGTGAAATGTAAAATCTTTTTGACTATCCTGTATGTTTTAAGGGTGATTGCTATAAACTAAAATATAGAAATATTTTATAGTTTTTTTTTCTTAGACTCTTAGTAGCTTTTTTAATCCTTCACATTTTATTACTCCTTTAGCAGACAAGACAACAAAGTTTGGTAATCAGGAAGGGTTATCAAATAGTAAAGAAGAACTTCCGTGACATGGGAGAGAAAGATATTCATGTTCTGTTCCAGGAATAATGATGCTGATGTTCACATATTTGCTTTTCTATTTTGTCTCTGCTTAACCTTCACTATCCCAAGAGGAAAGAACTTGCCTCTGACAAATTATTCACATTGTGTCAAATGACACTAATCAAGTAATTTATTAGCATAAGTTTTCAACTGTTCCTCAGAACAACAGCACTAAATAGGCAATTAATTCTCAAGTCATGCTGTGGGTATTAATAGCAGTTGAAATGGAGAAGGACAGTGTAGCAGGAACAATTTGGTCAATTGGGTAAACAACACATCTAACCCCAAGTAACTTGATTTATTATTTATCTAACATTCAGCTTGATCTATGCAGTCTGTAGGAAAAAAAAATAAAGGTTACATGAGGATCAGCAAGGAAATACTACTCCAGGGGAAACTAAGATTATAAAGATGTTTTATTTGAATAATAAAGAAGAGTTTAGTTTCCTTAGTGCTGCTTCACTTGGGTTCAGACTGATGTAAAGTGGCCAGATTTTCAGAATACTTCTTCATCATTCCCTATCTGCATATCAGTGTCAACAATTGCACATTGACAGTCAGTCCCCTTCAAAAATTTGCTTTATGCTTTTATTATGCTGTTTCTTTTGCAAGCCCTTTGTGCTGTTCACAATGGTCAGCAGCAAACATTCTTGAAAATAATTCTGTGGGCATGTCTAAAATGAAAATTAAAGTACTCTGCAGTGTAAGCAAGCATGCTACCACAAATGACGCACAAAAAGGAATCTACCTACAAAACGCTTAGCTCATATTTTCAGCTTGAAAAAAACACAAGACATAATTTTGATCCCATTAATTTTCAGAATTATTGCAAAAGCTGATTAACCGTGGTCTTGAAAAACCATACTGCTCAGCTTTCGTTTATGCTAATAATTACTGTTATCTGGGGATACCAGGACAAGTTTGTCAATCTTGTATTTGAAACTGCATTTATTCTACCATAAAAAATATCATCAGCCATCAAGTCTATAAAAGTTTCTTCACTTCATAGTTTCCTTTTCTTGTATAAAAACATTGTAAGATAGGATTTAGGTTTGACATTTGACACAATTTTTGGAGGGACAATACTATCATATGAAGTGAGGACCCGAAATTAATGCATCCGCAATGGAAATTCAGCATGTTTTACTATGCCCTGCTGGTAGTACTTTGATTCAGCACTATCCATCATTTTTTATTTCTATGTACATTGTTTAAGACTTTGGTGCAGATCATATTTCCCACAAAATGCCGTTCTCTGCAGCTGCCTGTGAACAAAGAACAACATGCAATCAGGCAAGTTTGTCACAGTTCCTATTGGCTTACCCTCTCCCTGACTCATCTGGTTAAACTGTGTTTATGTGATTTAATGGTAATGAGGTAGTCAGTATGTATAGAAAATGAATGGATGTTCTGCTAATAAGTAAAGTTTTGGTCTTGTCACTTGCCCCTTCTTGGCAGAAATCAGGTTGAGAACAACAATTCCAAGTGCTAAACAAGTTTGAGTCTACCTCATTATGTTCCAGCTAAGTAAAAATAACTAATTTGCAATAAAATTACGAAGATATATCAGGGATCTTTACTTAACAGTGTGTTGATCATAACATGTACTATTAAAATAATTGAACAGTAAAAAAGATCTGGCATTAGTCTGCATGTACTTTGCATTTTTATTAATATTACTTCTATTTTACTTTAGATAAAATCCCCCCATAGTTCTCTGCATTTGAGAAACACTACTGAAAGAAATGTGTTTTTTTTTTTGTTTGTTTCGATGACATAAAGTGCCTTCCTATCTATAAGACTTCCTAGACTGCAGGCATACAGAGAGACTGAGAATGTCACTGAAAATTAGGGGCTCGTCTATTGAATTATTTGCTCATCTAGTTCTTCAAGTTAAATACAATCATTTTACTGAAAAAAATTCTGGAGTTACTAGGCTTCTGCCAAGCTACCAGCAACATTCAGCCGTCTCAATTATATTTGAAGCTCTGATATCTCTATGCTGATGAATATACTTTCTGCCATAAATTGAGATCAGTAGTAGTTAGTAAGTTGTGCTGTTTCCTTGTTTGATATCTTCATTTTATTTGACAACTGTTTCTCTTTTTTTCTTCTCCTCCCAGGCTAGGAGGAAAATAAAGGCTGAAAAAAGGTTGGATTCATTCTGTTTCCGTCAGGCTGAACAAGTTACATCTTCCTTCCCTCTTCACATTATATCCTCCCAATAACTGCTGTTCTACTCATTTCCCTGGTTCCACTGATACTATTATTGCTTAGAAGAATCTGAAAAGCCCAGGTGGGCAGCAGGCCAGATCTGCATTTATCACCTGTAGAGATGCTGTGCATCTTACTCCTCATTGCTGGCATCCTATTTTAAAACCAAGTAGAATTTAATTGTTGTTAATTGAAATTACTTTGAGTATATTTCACACCAACATTTGCCTACTGCTGTGTTGATTGAACAGCTGAACTATAATATTCGTTGTTGGAGCTGGCTTTGGAATAATAACTATATCTGTTTATGGTGGCTACTGAATCTGTGTTTTTATACGTGTTTAAAATTCAGACAACATTTTTGGGGTGCTGTGATAACAGGCTAGAAACACATCAAATGTGATTACCTGGAAACTTGGCTTGAAGTTGCAGTCAGTGCTCTGTACCATGCAGCATTTTCTTCCTGTCTACCAAGACACACGTTTGCATATTTTTAAGATATAAGTGTTCGGTGAATATTGCCCAGTTGGTGGGAATTAGCTGGTCATTCAGGAACCATTTTCCCTGAAGTCTCAAAAGCAAAAATGACACAAGCCCCTGAAGAGTGAACCAGCATTACGGGATGTCCACTACTGCACCTGTCTCATTCCTCTGCATCACTGTAGGAAAAAGCAGGCAAGGCAGATGTTACTGAAACATCTGTAGTAAACAGGTGGGGTTTGATGGAAAAGAATTTGTGGCAGACTTCCCTCACACAGAGACATGAGCTGAGAGGAAGGGTAGATAAGGGCAAGAACCTAAATTTATTACATTTTTCTTCTCATAAGCTAAAAAAAATGTGTACATTTCAATGAAAATGTCAAGGAAGCTGAAAAGGAGGCAGAGTCACAACAAGTTGTGTCTTACCCTTGGAAAAGTTCAGAAAGATTTAGTCTACTTAGGAATTTCACAGACTCATAAGGTGCACATTATATATCTACAATGGGGAAAAATATCCCACAGTAGGGCTCCAGAGCCATTCCTTTCAAATACCTCCCACACATTTTCATATGCAAACATTAAGAAAAAAAAAAAAAAGAACAAATTCCTGTGTATAGGAATGTCCATAAAAATACTGTAGGAAATTTCCAGTGCTGAGTATCCATAACACTAATTGTAGTTGATTCATATACCGCAAGGGTCTGGGATCTATGAAAGATAGCTCCATTCTTCCATTTTCAATACCTTTCCTAAACATTTTGGGGCATTTTTCATAGATATTGGGGGAGAGGAAGAGGAGGACTTATATTCTCTTGAGGGAAATAAGTAGACATAAAATACTGCAAAACCTACCACAACAAACTGCATATCACTTTTGTAGACAAGTAGGACCCCACTCTTAAGCGAAAAGGATTTTAAAGTAATCCTTGAGAGGTAAGTATCAATAGTCAGCATTTATGCTGACTTATTAAGCAATTTAGTCATAACAAAATAACGAATGACTAATTTTGCTCTTTAACATTGTTCTGGTGATCAGGAGATGTCTGCTAGGGGTGGTACTTGAGGTCTTCACATGCAAGCAATTTATTTTTAAAATTTGCAATCCAGGGAATGCCACAGATGTTAACACCATTCCCAAATCAAAAAATAGAGGGAGCATCACTGAGCTCAATTTTTATGATCTTTTGAATATATTCTTGAAGATAAGTTGCCACTTGTGCAGTTAGGAATGACTTAGGTGGGTGAGAATTGTCTCTTTCAGTCCTTGTGAATAAGAGAATGTATAAATCATTATACTTTGTGGGTTCACCTAGACAGCTCGGCAAACCAGCACATGGAGCCCTGTGATGTGACTGCATCGGCACTTGAGGTGCAACTCCAAGAAAATTATTAAGGGAGCTTTCCCAGTTGCCAGGACTGCAGTATTGCCTAGCTCTCTCATACATAATGAATTGGTGGATTAGTACTTGATCAATCACAGATCTTCATTGTGGGCTAAAATTTCTTTTAATGGAGTGGAATAAAAATATCTAGCAAACAATATTTGTCAGTTCTTGAAAATAAATATGAAAGTTTTTTTTCTGCAGCATCCAAAGCAATAACATTATTCAAAAGAAAAAGTCACTATTCAGCTATTTAAATAAAATATAAGATATTGAGACATTTAACCATCACAAATCAACAAAGGGGTTCTCTACCTTCATTTTTAGAATGTACAGAAGTAATAAGGCTGACATGTCCCAAATGGATTTTTTGAGAACGTGGGATAGATAAGGAAAAGAGTGAAGATTTACTTTTTGGTATACGTAAAGAATTTCCATTAATGTTACAGAAAATCCCTAATGTGTCTAGTCATCCTCATTCAGTCAAGATGACCACAGAATATAATCACACTTATAGGATCAACCCACCCTGTTCTTCCCCTAATTCCCAGTATTAAAATTTATGACAAAGGTAGAAACAGTAAACTTTAAAAAAAACCAAACAAACATCCAGGCTTCCATTCCCAATGCAATCACAGATATCTAGTTTGCTTTTCTTTTACTTCCCCATCATGCATGCATTTCATTTCCAAAAATTTAGCCTTTGAGCTTCCATCCAGAACCTAAGCCTTAAGTTAATAAACCAATCAATCCAATCAAGTTCTAAGAAATAAAAAAAAAATCACAGCTAATCCACCACCTCTCTTCCCGAAGATAGCTAGAACATAGAGAGGGCATTTCATGCCACCACTGCTTAGGTTTCTCACACTAGCCAGGTATGTTGGAGTAGGAGTGAGAGGAAGAAGCAACAGGACAAGACACATCTTCCATTCTCCCTTCTCAGGTGCTGCCATATGGTACAGCTCTGTGCCTGTGTATGTACACATCTTTCATTCTCTGCTTTTTCCCATGGGCAATTATCCATCATCCATCACTGCACTGTATTTAGCATGCTGCCAGTACAGTCTGCACCTCTCTAGGGGTTCGTTCTGCTTTGGTTATGCAAACCCCAACATCATTGCTTATTTTCTACAGCCCAATATGTTTCCCTGTGCAATTTAGCTTCATTAGAGTAACTGTACAGCATGCAGAAAAAGACCATTTCTCTTGTAAAGTGTCTCTGTGTAAAACATTACAAATTCAAATTAGAAGTTCACGGCTTAACAAGAGATAACCCCAGCCTTGCTCAGTGTAAGGTCAGCAAAGATTTTCCTGTACTGGCAAATAAATGTTCAGTGAATAAAGATTTTAGAAACAATACCATTGTTTTAAAAAGGCAATGCAAATGGTTTCAGCATGTGCAGCAACATTACCTTTAAATCCAAACGCCAAATTGAAAAATACTAAGTATGCCAACATCAAAAGCAGTGGCTCACCGGGTAATAAGATGAAAGCAGTGTGAAAACTCAGGGAGGCATTTTGCAAATTTCATGTCTAGAATAATAATAATAGTAGTAATAATGATGTACATAATGCATATATTAATAGTTCTATACATATATACAAATGTATTTATTCATTTTTATGTAACATATATCTGTATTATATACACATAAAATTAATCATCCTTTATAGGTGGTTTTTATATATATTTTATATATATACATATATGTACATTTATATATACGTGTGTATATGTGCATACGCATGAAAGC
>JAOXJK010000012.1:100005943-100034104 GCA_025774025.1 Xenus cinereus | reverse complement strand
AAACCAAAAATGTGCAAGAGATAGGCCGCAAACGGTCAAATGTCCAAAAAGCTGACTGAAACAGGTACAAATGGCCACCTCACTCTTCTTGGTCTCTCAGGCTTGCTAAATTAGTAAGTTACATTGTGACTGATACATCTAACAGGAGAGGTCATTTAGTGAAGCCTGGGCCAGCACATCCTGCTTAAACAATATGTGTTATCTTCTTTTCCTGCAGGGAAAGCAAGAGCTTCATCAGCTCTGCTGTGCCAAAATGCATTCTGCAAGTGGTACTTTCAGGAAAAAGAATATTGAAAATCTTCACTCATACAGACAAAGAGCCACCCAAGTTGTACCTCGCTGCACCACAGTGAAACCACAGGCATCCGTCTGCATGACAGCCTTCTGCAGGGATCAGTAGTGGAGCTGCGTTAATGCTAAGGGTCAAGCCATTGCACTCCTTCTGTGTGTGAAGTACAGTGAAGATGTGAAGTACATCCTGCAAGGAGACACGGGGGAAGGTGAAGGGCAAGGGAGGTCTGGGGTCACCAAATCTGTGACTATTCTGCCCAGGGGCTGGAACCACAACATCAGAAATGTCACCAAGCTCTTTCCTCTGGGTGAGTGGACAGAAATCTGGAGCCGAGCCCTGTGTCCACATCTATCAGTGGAACTGTGCCAGTGAAAAACATTTTATCTCCAAAACTGTTCTGGCAAATTAATGTTAAAAGTACAATTCCACATTCACTTCTAGGTAACACAGAAAATAAATTCAGCCTGGTTTTTTTCAGTCCCCATGTCCCATTTTTTGTATTTTTTTTCTAATTTTAATGCAATTGCCTACTGCTATCTTTAAAAGCTAAAACTTAAAAGAAAAAATTTAGCTGGATCTCAGACAGTCCTTTAGAATTAATCCTTTTCTGACAAAAGAAAATGTGATCCTAGTGCATGCAGTGAACTGCAGGGGAAAACATTCGTAGTTAGATGTTTAAGTGCCTAATTTGCTGCTGCTGACACATGGGCAGACAGACACGGTATCTAATACCTAGCAATTAAATTACATTGAAAATGAATGGAGGTTTGCAACTGAGTCCATCAAGACAAAGAACACTTGAAAAGTTGAAGTTTAAAGTACTGGAAGATTGCTCTTAGGGTTTTCTAATATCAATATTTAAAAAATAAGTCTTTGAATATACACGAGGGAGTGAGTAATCAGTATGCTAAGAACTCTATGGATTTAGTACTCATTCTGCAGAAAATTGCAGCATGTACTCTGATAGCCAGAATACAATAATAATTCAGTGTCAATTGCAGTGTTTTTATTACAACACTGGATTACTCTAAAGTGTGCTTTTTGGTTAAAATATTTTATGTGAATCATTAATTCTTATACTTAAAAATGTGCATCTTTGAGCTATAAAAGATGCAGTACATCTTCATTCTTTACAGTCTGCAAAAAAAAAATCATCCTGATACCAAACATTTTGAAGCAGATATAAAGAATGACAGCACCAGTTGGTTTTAGTAATATGTAGTGCATTTTTCTATAAAGCTATTTAATTCAAGTCTGCCCCCTATAAAGCTATTTAATACAAGCCTGTCTCACGCTGCTTTCCATTTCCACTGATGTTCTCTACAGCTCATCTGATTTTAAAAGAACAGGAGCCAGATCTATTTTCAGGATACCCAGGGTAAATTGGAGAGATCAAATTATTCTGACCTGTCACAGACCATGGTAAGCTCTAAGCACTTGCTCAGTGTTAGTTTGTAGGTGGCTGCTGGCCCTCCCTCCCCAGTGCCCGTGCTCCAGGGTGGCTTACCGAGGCACAAGCTGCCGTTTCTGCTATTTGTGCTACCCACCAAAACATCCACAATAATAGCCATAAACAGAAAACTAAGGACCTGTAATCAATGTACAGTTCTATTTTACAAGTCAGTAGCTTTACTTTAAGTGTTTTCCTATATTTTCAAAGCAATTCAATCAGAGACAGAATTTATTAATGGCAAAAGAGACACACAATAGATTTTGGAAAAATTGGAGAGGGCTTTTCCATCCTGAATGTCGACTTATCTTTTTCTGCTTTAGGCAACAATTCTTCAACACAAATGATGTTTGGTTTATGTATATCAGCCTCACATTCATCAGTTTTAATGGAATTGTATTTGCCTGCAACAGATGTGGCTTTCTTTTCTACAGTAGTCTTGTTTCATGACTCAATAAAATCTCCTTGAGCAACAGTCTTGGATGAATTCAGTAATGGTCAGAAGAGGGTGAATATTCAGCATCAGGATTAAAATGCAGACTCTTCCCCTCTCTCTGGGCAACACTGAGGTTGAGAATTGAAAACATTCTAGGGGTAGCAGGGTTAATGAGTCTTATTTACAGAAAACAATTTGAGGGCCCATTAAACTTCTACATCCTGTGAAGATGAGCCTTGACCTAGTAAATTAATGAACAGGGGTTTCCACATGCCCAAGATAAATGCCAGGGTATAATTAGCAGCCTTGTAACTCAAAGGAACAAGCAGACGTGTATTTCTTTCAGTGAAACTGAACATCAGACTGGCTATTGAAATGTCTGAAGGGAGAATCCCATGGTTTCGATGGCCTGCAAAAGGGCTGGGAGATAAGTTTAGGGTTTTTTTAAGTGCTCTTGGGAAATTCCCGTACAATTCCATGGACATACTTCACCTGTTACCTCCTAGTTGTACTGAGAAATGCAGTGGGGACATGGAGGCCTTGAATAGCCTAAAATTTAAGGCTGCTTCCATTTGGTTTTCCCTTAATATGTATGTTTTGGTTTTAACTTCAATACTTTGCAATAGCAGTTTGAGGAGCAAGTAGTCTCCAAATCTTAAAGATTTGGGACTGATAATAAGAAAAATAACATGTGAACTATATTACAAGTGCACATGTGTTCATTTACCCACTGTACAAAACATAAAAGTTGAAAGTTCTTGCTTGAAATCCTGTTCTTGTTCCAGGTTTATAAGTTGTCATAACATAATAAGTAGGTGAAGTTTGTGGACCAGATTTTCAAAGGTACTCAGGCACATAAACATGCAGCTGAGTATCTAGAAGGACTTTTTTCCACTGGCTTCAAGCATGTAAATTCTGCATAAAGTCTGAAACCCTCATTAATGAACTTTGAAAATGCAAACCTATGTGAAGTTTAAATACTTTGTTTAAACACAGGAACAAGAATGTCAATCTTCTTAACCAGTGGCTGCCGGACAGCCACATTCCAGGATGCAGAAGAAAGAAGTAGCAGTCAATGAAGAAAGTAAGCAAATCAGCTGAAACTCTCCTGTATAGCCATACAGTTGAAATATATGGGGGTTTTGTGCAACACGTTTCCTTGACTGTGTATGAAAAATATTTCTGTACAGTCAGAGAGAAAAGAAAGAGACAGAAACTACCTATTATGACAATCTGTCATAAAATAGGTTGTTACAGTTCCAATGCATCCATACTGAAATAATTCATGCGATTTTAAGCACGTGGAAAAGTATAAGAGAGAAATGCAAGTTATAACGTTATCAGCCTCCATTTCATACTGAGTTAATTTGTCCTGTTCTTTGGGTCTCCATACAGTGGAACGCAACCTGAACTAGTTAGTTTAATACCATCTTGTTAGCACTCTTTTGCATTGTACACACCTCTATGGCTTCCATGAAGGCATAGTCACTCAAGTAATGTTGTCAAAAAGATAAAAATTCAGTTTCATCTATTCCTACGTGTGTCGATTTTAGTTTCCTGAACTAAAATCCTTGTATCTTTTTGTAGCCTCCACTGGGACTGGCAGTTCAAGTCCCATCCTACATCAAGGCACTATCCTTGAGCTAAGATATCATATGTTGTTAGCTTCAACTTGTACTTCATACCAAGGAAATGACAGTAATTAATGGCTGGTGGCCTTGGAAGTTAGGTTTGGCAACAATTGCATAAGACTCCTTGGCAGTGGTTCCTTTAAGTAGTCCATCTCTCACATAAACCATTATCACATACCTCAGAGCTATTTAACATACCACTGTAGCCACTATGACATGGTTGAAATTCCAGTCAGAGACATTAAGTAATTTTTCCAGTCACAAAAGCTTTGATAAAATGGGCTTGTAACTGCACGGTTTGGATACTTCCCACAATGAAGTATTTTCTGTACCGTTCACCAGTGAACTCCAGGCTTGGTGACTCTATGCAGGATTATATTTCCTCTCCTCCCTGGTACTAGTCATAGCATTTTCCACAGCATACCAAACCTTAAGTCAAATCTGCCACATCCCATTTACTGTCTCCTCAATCTTCAGTCAAATACTGGCACAGAAACAGTTTGAGGTATATATTATACTTTCTGTACACAGCAGGCCTTCCTCTCACAATTTCAACCATGGCATTTTTACCTTAGTTTGCATAAATGCAAATTACTTTACATTTCATTAATTTATCTAGCACTTAAAAAACAAGTCACGGAATTAATCTCCATAAACCTTCTGCAACCCTGAATTTCAAACACTGAGAAAATGTTCTATAGCGAGAGGTCCTGTTTTATTTCTGTGCC
Organism: Xenus cinereus; assembly: GCA_025774025.1. Taxonomy (NCBI): domain Eukaryota; kingdom Metazoa; phylum Chordata; class Aves; order Charadriiformes; family Scolopacidae; genus Xenus; species Xenus cinereus. The sequence goes on along the minus strand of JAOXJK010000012.1, from coordinate 100,029,567 downwards.
TTATATTTACAAGGTATGATTCCATATTCTTTATTTAATGATAACAGCCAACAGATACTTTTCTTTAAAAAAAAAAAAAAATCATTCAGTCTCTTTGTTTCCTCCCCCCCAACTTATCATCATCTTAGACATACACATGAGCTTGTCTAGATTTCTCTTCTCTCTGGTAGAAAATATTGAAGGAACACAAAAACAATAAAAAGGAAAAATATATAAACAAGTCAAACATATAATGATATTCTCTCAGCCCCTGGATTTTAGCTGAAGGGACTTCCTGAGCTAGAAGTAGAGTTTTTCTGAAAAAATCAGAGAAGAAAAATCCATCCAAACCTCGGCAAGTCTGTCAGTTCTGTAATCCATGCAAACGCTCAACAAGAAGTTCCACAACTATAGGCTGTGAGAAATATCATCTTCTTATTTTCTTTTAATTCACTAATAATTTATTTTGATGCCCCTTAGTTCCTAAGTGACTAAATTTTGAACAATCATTCCTCATCAGCCCCCCTATGCCGTCAATAATTTTAAATACTTTTTTCACGCCCTCCATACGGTCATGTTTTCCAGGGTGAATACTCACTTTTCACATGCAAGATCTTTCACTCCTTCACTAAAACTTATTTGCTTTATCTGCCCCTTCTCCACTATGATACTTTTAACAGGTACTTTAAACAAAAGCAGCATCTCAATCTAATGTTTGGAAACCAGCAAACTTTGAAAGTGGGAAGCCCAGTATGTTTCCCCCATTTCAACTTCACAGAATGTCAGAGGCTCACATCCTGTGGCCACAGCAGCCCAGTGTGCCCAGTCGCCCATATGCTGATATTACAAGGTGGCAAATGCTGCATGCGTTATAGTGGAGAAACAGTCATTGCTCATGCAAGCATCTAGTGCAAAATACAGGCAGAGAAAGCTAAAATCCAGTTAGTAAACCAAATCAAATCTTAGAAAATCGTCATGGGCAATCTTTAAATTCTCTGTGGCCCAGACAGTTGGAAGCTCACCCATTAAATATCTGAAAACTGCAATTTATTTGTAAAAATCAATTAGTTTGCCTGTGAATGAACAACAGGCACACACTTAGAAATGAAAGGAAGTGAAATTGGGAATAGTCAAGCAGAGACATTGCATGCATTTTTCAGCTGCTTCTTTTTATTAAACAGTCCCAAATCATTCCTTTTGTACTGTACTTGGTATTGTGTATTTTATTTTTAATTTTTAAATTGATAGAAAGAAAAAAAAAAGAATGCACAGCTCTGAATGTTGATATTAGTTCACATCCTAACTACATAACCACAAAAAATACAAAATGTTAATCCCCAGACTAAGGGGATAAATAACATCAAAATTTGGAGGTATGTTTAAACATTTCTACTCCTCCCAACACCCCTAAATAATCAGAGCAGGCTGTTTTGAATAATTAGCAAAACAAGATCAACCATCAGTGTTGGTATAAATCATCATAACTCCAATCAAGTCCGTGAGTTACAAGATCATAAAATGAGAGTGATAAGAGCATGGTTTCTGTAGTAATTAATTGGAGCTGTACCGGTTTATATCAGAATATTGCTCAGGAGTGACTCAGCCATATGTCCGTCAGTACAGAGACACTTATAAACTATGAGATATTTCATTATCTAAAGAGATCTGAGAAAAGTCCACAAAACTAACAGGCAGCAATAGCCTTAATCTTCTTTAAATTTGCTTTGCACACTAAAGTGAGCTGTGGTGGAAACCAAAGCCATACTGAAATCAGTGTAAAATCAGTGAAAGGAGACAAATAATCATGTCCTATTTTTAGCTCTTTGCCCTAACAGCTCCTTCTTTCACTATGATTAGTTAAAGAGAACAAAACACTTGCTAAGACATTTTTAAATTTGTTCCTGCCCTGTGCTGTAGGTCATCCTTTTGTTTTCCTTAGCTTAGAAGTTTGCTTTTTTCTCCTCACCCCTCTCACCTCAGCTCACACAGTGGGGGTGACTCACCCCGTGCTTGCTTTGACCTTTAACAATACATTACAGTGCATTAGTGTTTTGTCTATGAGGAAGAGTGGAGTTGTACGGCTGGTAGCTGCTTTCATTTGGAAGGAACAATGATACAGTGGAAGGAGGATCTTACACCTCATTATCTAATATCCTAGTGAAGTTCTTCATAATTAAAGAAAGATTCCTTTTTTCTAAAGAAATGACTAGAGCTTCACCCTCTGCATTAAAAAGATGAACACGGGGGCCTCATGTCTTCATTCAAAACTATCATTACATGGGTTTAAAGAAATTATTAAAGCTTCCTCTGTTATCGACAAAATCAAGCGTCTGTAGCCCACTCTAGGTCTGCAAAGCTTGTGAAAAGAGAACGTAGTCAATTTGCTTAGCACAGCTGAGACCATTGACATGTGCATCTTAGGTGGCTGGTAATGATAACCTGCAACTTACACAATCTTTTACTCACCCATTGCTAAAGTGAATCCATTAAAGAAAAAAAATTATTACAGATTCAGATCAAGGAGGAAAATTGCAAGAAGTACAGGAGCAGAATAAGTGCCTGTTTTTCAAAACTAAAGCCATTCAATCCCGGCATCGTTGATGAGAATGAGATGTGAGGTTACAGGATGGCCAGGTCCAACACAATACAGCATAATAAATTATTTTTTTCCTCTGCTCTATACTTGTCTTTTCAAATAAGATGGGCTTTGTTAAACTCATAATAGAAATAATGATTTCAGTGAATCATGTTCTTAAAACCCTTTGTACTGAGGAGATATACTAGATATGCCTATCTCCTTGTAATTTTTTGTGATTCCTGAAGTGTCACCATACCTTGCACTGCACAGACAGAAAAAGACTAAACTACTATGCTGATACATTATTATAAGACAGAAATTCTGAATGGAGATACTTCCTGTGGCTCTCATAAGATTCTACTTATGTCTGCTACAGTATATGAATATCCATCCATGCTTGGAATGGAATGAAAACCACAGGATACCTCACACTTTCAGGAATAATCCTTAGCAATTTACAGCCATGTTTAGGAGTAAACTTGTGATCACTTTTCATCAAATGAGTAATATTTACAATTTCAAATTTCTGGATCCTTAGAGAATCTTTTATTTTTTTAAATGTATTTCTCTTTCTTAGAAGTGGAGAAAATAATCAAACATATCTCATAAAAGTATTTTATGAATAATACTGAAGAAAGTTTTCTACTGATATTAATAATGGTATCTGTTTGACTAATGAGTAAAACTCACACTGAAGAGTTCAGAAGTTAAAAATAATTGCTAGATGGCTACAGGACCTGATCCAAACTCCCTGAAATACAAATAGAACTTTTCAGTGGGCTGATCTATAGTGAATAAGACAGAAATATAATTCAGAAGTCCTTATCTTGAGCCCAGTGAGAGACACGCTATCTATATACAGTATTCCTGATGCTTATTTGTATATCGTATCAACATTGCAGGCAGAGAATTTTTTGTGAAGTGAAAAAGGTTTTCCCATTATCTTAAACACCACAGATAAAAATTTGGACAAAGTTGCAAGAAGGAAATCTTCTGTACCCTCAATGTGCCCTCAATGCAAAGTTATACCCTGCACCAAATTAATGAGCACTGTATAAAATATTCTTTTTTCTTAAGTATTTTAGATTTCAATTCTTCCCACAGAAGACATTTCTATTTAATTTATGTCAATACACATTTTCTGCCTTTCAATTCCTTTACACTTAAACCCCACATTCAAACAAATGGCCATTTAACTCTTTTTTCACATTTCTATCTACAAAATAAGTTTTAAATATTTAATTTATGAACTTGCTTTGTGATTTTCCTTTTAAGGTAAATTCATACAGCTCTAAGCTCATTTTATCACTCTTTTATCTTTTCCTTTGATTTATTTGTGCTAAACTTGCATTGAAGGCTGTATAGCAGTTTGTCAAAACAGCATACTATGACTATACAAAACCTGTACTGATATTCCTTAGTTTATGGTGTCTGCCTCCACTGTGTTAACCGGAGCAGAACTCTGCCACTGTATCAAACTATAAACATACTAACAAACTGCAGTTCACTGTATACCATTGCACATCCTCACTCTACTCATCCCTAACAACTCTTGCTAAATTACTACTTTGGGGAAGTTTAATTCCTTGAGTAAATCTTTTAAGATAATTTCCCCCAACTTTTCATTTTTCAGTTGGTAATTTCAGACTCAATCTATTTGTACTGCTGTCAACTACTTATATATGTGTGTATATATATATATGCAGTCTGAAATATGCATATATTAAGCATGTTTATACACTTTTTCAAGCTATTAGGATAGAAATACAGTCTGTCTCCCCTTAGACATCCTGCTATACCTCGTTAGACATCTCTCTAACATGTCTCCTGTGCAGCAGCCTTTATTAATAATATTCCTTTAGCATTTCAGATAGTGATTTCAGTCTCCAATAGTGCTACAATCCAAACCAGTCAGCTGAAATCTTTCAACCAAACTTTCACGGAGTAGTAACAAGTAGCAAGGCCTTTTTAAAAATACAAATGCACATAACAAGTTCCATTATGTCTGCTAATTTTGTAATAGTGTAGAAAAGAAAGATTTTCAATTAATGTTAGTTGAATCAGTACAGTTTAGGCCTTTTTTCTTTGAAATTTGTTAAATTGCAGAATTGCTCAACTTCTGCATCATCTGTCCTTACAGAAACACAAGATTATTTCCTTCAATACATTTTCTAGGATTAGTACTGAAATGTGATGGTCCTCAGCTGAAGACTGATGCTACAAATCTATATTTCTACCCGTCACCTACCTTCATCAAGATCAAAAAAATGTTAAAAATATATTTAAAATCTACTTCTTGGCAAGGATGCACAATTTTTGCTGAAAATGACATATCAAATGACATTTTAGCTGAAATCTCAATCATCCCATAATAATTATTAATAAATGGTAATAATATATCTGAAAGACAAAAAAAATATTAATGGGACATAATCCCCTTCCTAAGTACAACCTTGCCCTAAATATAAGCATGCACATACAGTATCACTACCACCTAAATGACCTCTCAACCTACTTTGGAAATATATGAGAAACTTAGAAACATTTTAAGCTACTCTATAAAAGCTCTCAAATGCATATTTTAAACTTAATTGACACTTTAGAAAGTGCTTTTGCATGGGCCCAGGTAACATAATTTGAATGACCATACTTACAGTTTTGAATCCTTGGGGAACTTCATAAATTAGGTCTTTAATTCAGTGTTTCAAGATCAATGCTGCTTTTTGGAAAACATTGATATCCCAAAAGTACAACTTCATCCTAGAAGTTTTGACTGTATAAAATGATTGTTTCATACTTCATTCCAGACTAAAATGCTGCTTTGCTAAAAACCAGGATACAAGTCAGAATTCAAAGACTGCACCTAACAGTTCAGCTTGTTTACCAGGTGGTTTACAGGGGAAAGCCTTCCTGAATCAACAGGTAGATGCAATAATTGCAAACAGATGGGGGCTGTTCATGGGGGCTTAAGTTCTGGTTGAATGGTGACTTTCCAGTTTATCATAAAGTGTTTTGGAACAGCTTTGTGAGACAACAAATTCACACTCTTTCCCCAAGAGTTCTCTTAGTTCATTGGCTAAAAAGATTACGTATTCCGGCATACATTTATTCTGCAGTGTTTGATCTAAAATACGATTCGTTTTGAGATTACTATATGTGAATAAGAAGATAAGACTTCTGTAATAATTTTCAATAAAATCAAAATGCAAAAGCCCTAGATTTCCTATCTAATTGTTGTACCTTTGACTTCATTATATTTCCTGGAGGTATAGACTGTTCAGAAATATCTGAAGGAGAGGTTTTATTGATCTATTATGAAAGTCAAATAATTCCAGATGCCAAATTTTACTGAATGTTTAATGCCATTAACATATTTATGACTGTGAGCAAGGAGATAATTTTGTGGAAGCGAAGAACAGGTGCCAGTATATATACATGTGATTATGAATACAATGCATGACAATAATTCAAAATTATTCATCAATGTAGGCAAAGCAAAAAGTACATACTACAGAGATATATTACTGTACAAAAATTAAGTTAGATGTGCTTTCTAGTACATACTCTGTACTGCAGACAGAATGTAGGTGGATTTCTAGTTTTTACAGACAGGTAATGTCTAGGTTTTTTGTAAGTCTCTTCTTATTTCTTACAACTAGAGCTACTTCTGCTCACTTAATTCCTATCTTTGCTTGCTGAAAAAGAGGGTCACGGCAATTTGTCAAACTAACATAAGCCAAAAAGAGTTAAAAACAGTTTTAAGAAATGGTTTGTAATTCTGGCTTCTGGTTCAGTATTTCAAAAATTAAAATATGCAAACAAAAATAGTCTCTTGTTGTTTAATTTTTCATGCATTATGTCATTCTGGAAGTAAAAAAAAAATCAAATGACAGAAAAAGAGATGGATAAAATCTTACATCACAATTCATAGGAAATAAAAACTAAATAAAATCAGGCAAGAGTAAGTATTTATTTCCTTGAAAGATTATTTTATAGTAACTATCTTAATATAGTGTATAGAACATCCCAGTATCCACACAGACAGAAGGTGAGATAATGTTTTTTTACCTTGTAATTGTAAAATGCCTTTCTCAATGCAGTCTTGATCCTAAGTTTACAAGGCATTCTTAACAAGTAAGCTAAGCAGCCATGCCAGCAGTAAAGATTATTTTTGGAGTTCTCACAAAGTAGAACCTCCAAAAAGGTATACATAACACATTGAATTTACCCATGTGGTTAAGTATTTAAAGGATCAAGGTCTATGCTAATGACAAAACTGATAGGCAAAACATGCAGATGGGTAAGGTCAAGAAAGAGGAAAGAAAGAACAACAATAACACAAAAATATGTTCCACACAGAATGTGTGAGTTGCTGCCTGCCAAATGGTTAGCAGTAGGCAGAATTGTGTAGGCATCGTGGAAGAAATAAGGCTTGCTGAAGGATCAGAAAGAGCTAGGGGTTTGCTTGGCTTCTCATGTTTGAGCTTCTTAAGTGCTACACGGAAAAATTTGTTTAAAGTCCGTCCTAATATTCAAGAAGTGAAGAATCATCAAAATCACACCTACTGATCCTATATCTTCTAAATGTTTAATTCAGCTAAGCGATATAGCAGGACAAATTTATCATTTTGATTTAAATACTTCAGAGACAGTTCTGAACAATGGTTCAGAACAAAGAAAATATACAGCTGGAAGCTTCTTATATTACCTTACCTGATATTTTTTGTCAATTTTTTTCAATTGTATTCAAAATGAACTATTTGCTAATAAAATCTACATGATTGCTTTATGATTCTTGTAGCAGCAACATTTAGTCTTCAATATTTGGAGAAATTTGGGGAGCAGTGGATGTTGCTTACCTGGACTTCATCAAAGCATTTGACACTCTTTCCCACAGCCTTCTCCTGGACAAGCTGGTAAGATACAGATCAGATGAGTGGTCTAGGTAGAAAATTAGCTTTAAAGTCACGCTCAGAGTGTGATAATTGATGATTTTACTCAGACAGGCAGCCTGTCACAAGTGGGGTCTGTCAGGGACAGACACTGCGCCCTACGCTCTTCAACACCTTCAAAAGTGATCTGGATGATGGGATTGAAAGCACCCTTAGCAAGTTTGTTGATGACACCAAAATGGGTGGAGGAGTGGACATCATACAAAGAGACCTGGACAGACTGGAACAGTGGGTTAACAAGAACAGTATGAAGTTTAAGAAAAACAAGAGCAAAGTCTGGCACCGGAGACAGAATAACCAAAGATCCCAGTACAGGTTAGTATGCCTGTGGCTGGGGAGCAGCCTTGCTGAGAGGAACCTTGGGGTCCTGGTGGCCAACAATCTGAACACGAGTGCTCTGCTGCAGCAGCAAAGGTAAATCAGATCCTGGGCTGCATCCACAGAGACATTACTAGCAGAGACAGAGACATGATCTTCCCACTCTACTCAGTGCTTGTCAAGCTTCACTTGGAATACTGTGTCCAGTTCTGGTCCCCACAATTCAAAAAAGATGTGGACAGACTGGCGATGGTCCAAAGGAGGACCACGAAGATGATCAAAGGGTTGGAGGACCTGCCCTGTGAGGGAAGATGAAGGAGTTAGGTCTTTTCTCCCAGGAGAAGAGAAAACCTAGGGGGGACTTCATCACAATTTTTGGATACTTAAAGGACAGATACAGAGAGGACAGAGGCTCTCTCTTCATGAGGAGGCAAAAAAGGAAGAAAAAGGGCAACAGACACAAGTTGCAATGGGAGACGTTTCATCTGAATGTAAGAAATACATTTTTTATCATAAGAAAATCATTCACTGGAACAACTTTCCCAGGGACAAGGAAGAGTTCCCATCACTGGACATTTTCAAGATGCAATTGGATGGTGAAAGCTTCTCATGAAAGTTTGGACCAGATGATATTTCAAGGTCCCTTCCAACCTGACTGTCCTGTGATTCTATGAGTCCATAATATTTGCTACAATGAATTGTAATTGAGTTTTTAAAATCTAATTTGTATCTATTTTTACTAGCTTTTGAATCTTAACAGTCTTGGACTTTATCTGCCGTCTCCCAACTTGAAGGAAAAGTCACTGCAGTTAGTTATTCCATGGTGAAACTGCAAGAGCAACCACAGCACCTAACTGAATATGATTTATTATTAGGTCTTAATAGAGTCTTGTAACTCAGTTAAGTTAAAGCTTTCTCGGTTTCAATAAAATGTTAATCAATTTGTCCTTGTTTCTCACCTCCCAACACACCCCCTATTTTGAGAAACATAGTCCATGATTGCACATTTCATTAAGTTCCATTACTTAAGCAATTTTATATTACCATGGAGAACAATTTTAAATAGTTCAAAAGGAAGTACAGAAATCAACACTCTTTTGGAAATCATGCATTACTACAATGATAATCCACTGAAAACCCACAGCCACAAGAGATAAACATGCTTCCTTTGTACAAGAAATTAAATCAATTTAATAGCTCTGTGAAGTTAATAAATTGTCTATTTTAGAACCAGCATTCTAAATCTATAAATTAAGTTCCAACCAAATTAACCTCCCATTTTGTGTTTGAGAAAGCTTGATAGAGACCATAAGCATTCTTTATGTATTTCTGATGTATCCTGAGTTATTTATATCCCTTTCTTCTTCATTGACAGAAACAAGTCATTTGGCCTAGTGCACAGGTACACATATTTACCTTTTTAAGCATATGTTCCATGTGTTAAACAGTGCACTGTTACGGGGCAGCACTACTGGTTAAGCATACTTCCCACTAAATTATCTGATCTCAAATTCAAATTTTTCTAACTTTATCAGACTACTATTTTGGCCTGAACTTTTGCATGCTACAAATCAGCCAAACAAAACTTTATTTTGCAACGTTAGTGTTCTAAGGCAAAACGACACAAAGGAGAGGAAGAGTGAGTCATTCTGGTTTGTTTTTTTTTTTGATATCCAGTTAATTATATATGAATTCAGGAAATAACAATACTGTTGTGGAATGCTATGTCTGTACTCAAAAATTCAGTGGATCCCACATGCAAACAGAATCTCTGGGCAAATTTGGTTTTATGCCTGGCATGGGAAGGAAAGAAACAAAACAGACAGTCCTTGCTTGACTGTCTCCCATTACAAAGTGATTCCCTAAAGTCTATTTCTCCTTCAACTCTGTAAATATAGTGTTTTTAATTTTTTTTAATATTCTTTCATCATAGAAATTAAGCTGGACAAAAGATGAGAATTCACCCTTTTTTTTTTTTTTTGGAAGTCACCTCTTTAAAAGCTTTTATTTTTAAGTGACTTATTTTCACCTGACTACCAAATTATAGAATCATAAAATAGTTTGTGTTGGAAGGGACCTTTAAAGGTCATCTAGTCCAAACCCCCTGAAATAAGCAGGGATATCTTCAACTGCAATGTTGAATGAACCCCCCATGGCAGTGGGGTTGGACTATCTGATCTTTAAAGGTCCTTTCCAAACCAGACCATTCTATGACTCTGTGATTTTATTTACATAAGATTACTTTCCAAGAAATTGGAGTTAGCTGCATTGCTGAAAACTTTCAAGACAGTAATCCTTTATATGTTGAGTGTTTCATTAACAGAAATTAGTAGAAATGAAATGCTGGAAGGACATGATATTATATTTATCTAATCCGTTTGTTTGTTGATAAGTTAATTTAGCCCAAAAGCTCATTCAGTTAACAGGTACAGTGTCAACGCATCTTGCATTATATTATCAGGAAGGAACTGGGTGAAAGCTGTCCAAAAACAGAAGGAAAGGAAACGAATTAATCAGTAATCAGATTAAAATACATAGAAAAAGCATTGCATAATTTTCCTGAGATAAGAACAGTGGCACAGCTCCTGTTGATCTTGGCAGATGGAGACTCAATTTAGCTGAATTAGTAGTTTGTTCTCCTGTTCTCAACATGAGCATAGAAATGCTAGACTTCTGAGAAATGGTAGAAAGTATTTATACTTTCTGTTAGTTCCAGAAAAAGAAGACTGGGATCGACAGAGACCCTGTTGGCAAAGATTTCCTAGAAGCACTAAATTAGTACATTGTCTCACAGCCTTTTTCTTTTCTTCATATTTTGAAACTAAGCATTTTCACTTCACAGGGATATTTTGGTTTTGTGATATTTGTTTGCACCCACTCTGGAATCAAACCATGCATATTCTGAGTATCCTAAAGTCTTTTTTTCCCATCCATTTTTTCCCCAATCTTTTCTATTAGAAGTTTCTTAGGTTTGAAGTTTGTTATTTTTATGGACTAATTTTTTTTTTTTTCCCATGGAATCACCTACTTCAGATGCTTTTTATATTGTATTCACCTGCTGCTGTTTTGGACTGAAAGAAGGATTTTGACTTGCTTTCTAGGTCCAACAATAACTTTTTTATGTAGTCAAAGAAGCTGGAACTCGGTATATTCTATAATACAGGGATGCTTAGATGCGCTAGGCTTATTGCCTTATGCATATTGCACACATACATAAATTAAAGGTATTTATGAAGCAATTCACACAAGATACTAAGTACCTGCAGTCTTAAGTAAAACACTGCAGGTGACCAGTGATACTTTCATAGGAGAGATTTTAACTCAGCAAGCTAAACTGACATCAGCTTTTCATAGCAACAACCACAGAAATTCATTAAGAATGCTCAGAGGCAAATTTATGAAGTGACATTGATTTCATACAGTAATTAAATTTGTCCATGCATGGTTAATAGCTGCGTACAATTAGTAAAGAAAGGAAGAGAGGCTGGAAAAGCAGCGTCTGTTGTGATAAGACAAGGGGTAATGGTTTTAAACTAAAAGAGGGCAGATTTTGGCTAGATAGAAGGAAGAAATATTTTACAGTAGGGGTGGTGAAACACTGGAACAGGTTGCCCAGAGAACTAGTAGATGTGCCATCTCTGGAAACATTCAAGGTCAGATTGGACTCTGAGCAACCTGATCTAGTTGAACATGTCCCTGCTCACTGCAGGGGAGAATAGACAAGATGACCTTTAACGGTCCCTTCCAACCCAAACTATTCTATGATTCTATGATACTCCTATTAATATGATTGCAATGAATCAAATCACTTGGTAAAATTTTGTTGTTCAGTATGCAAAAGTCATCCTCTAGACACTAATTTCTGAGTACACCATTCTCTGTAAATTAGAGAACGGGTTTTAAAAAAACATAGACTTTGGAGTCAGAGGTTTAGTAATTGTTTATACACAGAACAAATAGAGCAAACAGGTCTACATAGCAAGGTCTTTATATTCTCCTACACTAAACTGATAATGGCTACTGAGAGAAGAAAATTTTTTTTTGCATAAACTTTGACCTCATTCTATAAAAAATAAACTCATGCTTCATGTCCACAAATGGTCTGAATGCAATGATGAAAAACACTTATATTCTGTTTCCCTCTTTCTTTTTTAATAATTTAAACTTTAAGCCTAATACCAAAACATGTTGAGGTCTGTATATTAAATATTCAAACATATACTTCTTTTCTCTAAAAGCAATAGGAGAATCATTCTTAAGCAAGCATATTTGTAGACAAGAGTACAGTACTCCTTCCAAAACTCACCATTTTCTTTAAATCACACTCATCTCGATCTCACAGAGATGACTACGCAATCAATCAGCTAAATTCACCTGCCTTCTCTTTGCTGGCTTCCATACTAGTGGGTTTGTGTGCAAGAAAAGCAAGCAGTTCGGAATGGCACAGGTTTTTGTTCAATTAAAAGAATTCTATTATTACAAATGAAAACTAAAATGAGGAATCAATGTAAAAAAAGAGCTGACAACTGCCTCCAGATAATGTTTGCAGAGACACATAGCAAACATTTAATGAATTAAAAGACTGAATTTCTTCAGTGAGGTCCTTACAAGTACCATAGCCTGTGTTAATTAACTGCTGTCTGCTGTTGAGTCTACATTGGTGGCTCATGATTCCCTTCAGAAGCATCGCCAGCTATGTTGGCACAGACTATATGAGATAAAGGAAGGGAGCCTGAGTTCTGGGATCAGATTTCTGTCCACATGTCAAGTTTTATTCAGATAAGAGACAGCATTCCAGCATTAACAATATCTTCTTACCACGGCAATATAAAGGTAGCCATTCTTCTGCTTTCCCCACAAGAAAGGAAAACCAAGCATATAAAAAAGAAAAAAAGTAAATAAATAAACGTTTAAAACGCTTGCAGGAAATAATGTGCCTGCCATATCATTGCACAGAACAGATTTGGTTGGCTTAAACTGATGATGTTTTCTTGCAGTTTCATCTTTTTTTTCCAATGCTGACTCAAGGCTCAAAAGAAGCCCTGGAAGCAGCTGGGACAGAAATGGCCATGGGAAGACTTAACTCAGTCTCTCACCTTGTGAGAAGAATGGGAGCAGAAGCTGAAGCAACTTCTGCCTATTTCATCACTGGAAAGGAACTCTGTCAATTCAAATGGAAACTAAGGAAAAAATGTGAATGGTAGTCTGCCATGTGCCTCTGCTGAGATCACAGAGTCACACAATTGTAGGGGTTGGAAGGGACCTTTGGAGATCATCTAGTCCAACCCCCCTGCCAAAGCAGGTTCACCTAGAGCAGGTTGCACAGGAACGTGTCCAGGTGGGTTTTGAATATCTCCAGAGAAGGAAACTCCATCACCTCTCTGGGCAGCCTGTTCCAGTGCTCTGTCACCCTCAAAGTAAAGAAGCTTTTTCCACATATTCAGACAGAACTTCCTGTGTTCCAGCTTGTGTCCATTGCCCCTTTTTCTGTCCCCAGGCACCACTGAGAAGAGCCTGTCCCCATCCTCTTGACAGCCCCCCTTTAGACATTTATAAGCATTGATCAGATCCCCTCTCAGTCTTCTCCAGGCTAAACAGACCAGGGTCTCTCAGTGTTTCCTCATAATAGAGGTGCTCCATTCCCTTGATCATCTTTGTAGCCCTCCACTGAACTCTTTCCAGTAATTTCCTGTCCTTCTTGAACTAGGAGGCCCAGAACTGGACACAGTACTCCAGATGCAGCCTCACCAGGGCAGAGTAGAGGGCGAGGATAACCTCCCTCTACTTACTGGCCACACTCTTTTTAATGCACCCCAGGAGACCACTGACCTTCTGGTCTACAAGGGCACATTGCTAGATCGTGGTCAACTTGTTGTCCACCAGGACTCCAAGGTCTCTCTACTGAGCTGCTTTCCAGCAGGTTAGCTCCTAACCTGTACCAGTGTATCGGATTATTTCTCCCTAGGTATAGGACCCTACACTTGCCTTTGATGATTTTCATCAGGTTCCTCTCCACCCAGCTTTCTAGCCTGTCTAGGTCTTGTTGAAAGGCAGGAGATGTAACTCGTCTGCCTATACCTAATTTTATCAAGCCATTCATACTCAGAACTCCAGTCCTTAAGGTCTGCAAGAAAATATGCAGACTTGCATCAGACTTTTGCATCTGGTTAAACTGTCACACAGATACTACACACTTGCTGTGACTCCTAAAACCAGAAAAGGCTCATAAAATGCAGAAGACCAAAGCAGAGCTACACAATTAGAACAAAGTATTAATAGAACATATGTAAAATGAATAAATTAATAACTTTAAAAGGGGAAAGTGTTAATGAAGTATTAAAGTGAAATGGTAAAGCACTCAAGAATCCTCTCCACTCAAGAATCTTCAAAGAATCCTATCTGTGCTTTCAGTTGTTTGTGAAAAGAACCAAGTCACATAAGGTTTTGCTTCCATGTATATGGGGTTTTTTATTGTTTCTCCTATGGAAGTCACCATAGGAACCTCAGAGACATGCAAAAAAGGAGTTTTGAGCTTCAAAAATGTCCTTCAAAATACCATAATTAAAAGTCTTACTGATTCCCCTGCTTGGCCTTAATCATCTGTACTCTGATAATCTTTTCTGTCTGCATCTGTAAGGTATTAACATAACTGCATATTATATGCCAAAGTGTTTGGAAAGTTCTATCTACACCTTCTCTGGGAATTTAGAATGAAAAAGTATTAATTGTTGTGATTCCTCAAATTCAGGTGTTTTAAAAACTTCAGGGGAAAGAAGCATGTAATTTTAGATGTGCCTTAATTTTGTGGCTAAGTACAGTTGAGTAGATGTGTCTCTGATGTTATTCAATGCTTTACTGTCATTGCGCCATATTGACAAAAAAGTCACCATTCATTAAGTTAATAAATAAAGAAGAGAAAAACTGACTCAAAAAATCCCAAAATACACATACAGAAAAAACTCTTCTAGCTCTGATGCACTGTCAGAGATTAGACCCACCAGGCAGTATATTCTGAAGATCCTTATTTCATTTAGCTATGCTGACAATAAGTAATAAAACTGTTACCTGATGTACAAAAACAAAAAGAAGAAAAAATATATTGTAAAGCACTACTGAAGTGACAACTCATATAAGCTATGACCAGGAGTTATCAACAATCAAGAAGAAAATAAAGAACATAGGGATGTATGACAACTGCAGACAGGATTTTTACAGCAGAAACATTAGAGTTACTTCAGGAAAAATACAAAAGGATGGAGAAACAAAGGATTTAGGCCCATAAGTCTGCTAGACACCACTTTAAAGGCTGAAGTTGAAAGCCCAGACTCACCCTTCTGCCTCCTGACAATGGCACAGTTCATACTTTTTCTGCATCAGAGTCCTCTGACCATCAAATATTGCTTCTGGGGGTACTTCTAAGACCTCAGTTTTAACAGTGCCTATTTCATCCTAAGTCCCATGACAAACTATGTATTTTTCAGCTCTGTGGCTAAAAGAGCTTAATGATGTATGTACTTGCAGATGTTTATTTATTCTTTCAGATTCCTCAATTAATTTTTGCTCATCATCCAGTGGTACCATGCAAGGAAAGACTTCTGTTCGGCTGTCACATCAGTATCCCTTAATTTTGTCTTTCCAGAAGACATTTATATTGATTCACACTCATCTGTTTCGGAGGAAAGTAATTGTGTGAGGAGGAAAGAAGGTTACACATGCAATCCTAAGTACAACTTCTCCAGACAGCATCCCTAGTATCCAGACCAAATGGTTACGAATAGTTTACGGTCACACCATTCAAGGTTGTCAGCCTTTAGAAATGACCAGCTAATTCAATGCTACATCGTACTTAGCTTTGGGACTCCTCTGGTACCCATGTTTTGTTCTTGCAGCTCCAAAAAACTTGTGTATGTGAGCGTGTGTGCCTCTGTGAGAGTGTGTGCATACAAGGTGCAGGATGAGGGATTCGGTTCTACATGTCTGAAATGAGTGAGGGCAGTGTTGCACTTCACTAGAGTAGTGCTTTTAATAGTATGAAATTACAGGTGTATGTAGAGCATGAGCAGAAGGTATTGAGCCTACAAAGTTGTCTGTGATTGCACTGAAGGATTACAACAGAGGGCAAGAGTCTTGCCTTTCCCACCTGCTGCGAGTGGGCACTGGAACAAACAATATTCAGATGGGCAGCTGGGTTTTGTTTTAGAGAGCACAAGATGGTTCACAGAAAAATTTTAAAAAAAATAAATAAAAAAAAATTGCTCAAAAGAAAATGAACGTTTGGGGAATGTGGGCGGTTGGGAATTATGGATCTGGGAGGTTTGATTCCAACAGAGGGAGGAGGGAACTGGTGCTACAGTTTCAAAGGCTCTAACTACTGGAGGAAAAGGAGACAGTATTCTCTCCTCTTGTAGCTACCAGAGTTAAAAAAAAAAAAAAAAAGCTCCTCTTGGGCTTTTGAAAGCAACATATACACGCATGTAGTTTCATGAGACAGTTTGGGTTGATGAAGCTCAGGTGTTGCTTAAGCTTGAAGTTCTTATGCCCTAGGAGGACCAGGCTTTAACATACATCAGTGAAATTCGTGTTTCTTCTCCATGCAGCTCCCTCTTCAGGCAGTTATCTTGTCAGAGGAACAGCTCTACGCAAGCAGTGGGGCTTCACTGCCTAATGCAGGGCTGAGGGTCTTGCTGCAATGGCAAAATATGCAGGGTTTTACTCTAACTCATTGTTTGCAAGTAATCTATAGAAACAAGAACTACATGACTGTTTTCTTTCACAAACAGTTGAAGACACAGAGATTAAGTAAATCTAATAAAGTATTCCCTTCCCAGTGCCCATACACATCTCATCCTGTCATAATCAGCCAGGAACAACAAAATAATAGACCAAAGCACCTAAATCTGGCATTTCTCACCAACCTGATGACAGAATTGTATTTTATATTAAAAGAAATAATAAAAAATATATTATTTTTCTAATAAAGAAATAACGTTCATTCAAATCACAGTGTAGTTAGCCTAGGGAAAACTAAATTTGTTTCATGGAGTTTTGTATTCATCTAACTTAAATCATACCAATTTTGACCTTAAAACAATGTATGCTATTCTATACACAGCAACCATATATCAAGAAATACAAAATTGCTTTTGACAGGACAAAGCTGGGTGACTATTATTATCTATGTTTCCCCCATATTTTTTATAATTAGAAAACACTTTCTAGAATAACAACACATGAAGCAAAGATTATCTTGTCACATGAAAGTAATTTTCTCCCCGGGCTGCTGTTCTTTTTTTTTTTTCCTCAATTGTGAATGTTAAATTTTTGCATGTGGGTCAGAAACTCCCTATTCCCAAGAAAATAAAAATTAAAAGTGCATATATTTGAAAGAGTTGTTTCTAGCGTTAAACAAAACAAAAAAAACCAAAACAGAAAAGCTGTGCATTTAAATGAGCTCCTCCAACTTCAGGTATAAGAAGAGGTTATTCTGTGTCTAAGATCAAAGTAGGAGAAGCAGAATTTAAACCTCCAAGATAGAGAGCATTGGCTAAAGTGATCAAGAAGTGTAAGTGATTCATTAACTATAATTGGGCTGGTGCTACTCCTTGAGGGCTTGTCTAAGCAGCTTATCCAACTTGTCAGGAGTCCATACTAGTACATCAGTCTGTAGGATCAGAATATAAATTGCTCTCTATATGTTAAGATGATCATCAGCATCACCTGGAGATTTCAGTGGGTATTCAGCACTCTGTGTATTATTATGAGGATGTTATATTCCGTCTGTACAACTGACTATATTTTTCCTGATGAAAATATACAAATAGGATAGAAAAAAGAAAGCAGGAGAAGGTGATAATTTCATGCTGGCAACTAGAGAAATTTCCAGAGCCATTTACTTCAACAGACTTTCAATCAACTGTTTACAATCTGTCATTTTGCTTTTTATATGTGGACATATATTTCCATGTTGAGTAACATACATATACACACATATGTGCACACACACACCATGCATGCACACACCATGTTTTCATGTTGCTTAACAAGGAATAATATGGTCCCAGAATTTCAACAGACTTTACAAAAATTGGCTGATAAAATTGACTGATAAAAGCCAGTGGATTCACTAGGATAAACCTGCAGATATCATTGTTCCTGTACCCATTTCAGCACACTTTCACTCTATTTTCTATTTCTTTAGATCAGACTGCTGGTCTTTGCTTGAGGAGGGGTCACCTTCATCGTAAAGATGAAGGCAAATCTGTGAGAAGCCTATCGGGATTGCTTTTAGCCAAGAGGAACTGTTGTATTAGTTTCAGCTCTGAAAGTCTACAGATCTATTTCTGTCACAACAGAACAGTAGCTCTGTCAACAGCAAACCACATTCAGTACAGGGAGTGTTTCCTCCTATTTATGCCAGAGGACATGGCATTTGCAGGCTTCTTTCTATCCCCAGCAATAACACAAGGAGTCAGATGCCACCTTTAGGGAAATGCGGTTTAGATTAAACAAACACACATTCCTGGCTGTTTGCTTGCCTTATTTTTTTAATAGTCTCTAGGAAAGGAAAAGACAAACCTGGTCTTTCTGTTTTGTTTTTGTTTATTAAGGTGCTCAGAACTCTTCTCTGAATAAACAAGTAAACATAACTCACAAGGAGGATTTAAAAACGATTTATCTTCTTCAGTTCCTCTCTTTCCTTCTTACAGTGATTTAGCAGTAGTTTTCCTTGTTTGTTGCTCCATTTATTGTTTGCTGAGAGGTTCTTATCTACATGGCCTCATTTCAAAAAGCATTTTAAACCACTATTGGTTTCAAATATTTCTTTAAAATGCAAGGCACCTAAAGTGTGTGTCCTTTCTCCCAAACCCCTGAGCTATTCCTTATGATAGAGGGAACTGAAATTCATAAGGAAACAACCATATGCCAAAAAATGCAGCAGTTTGGCCCTATTTGTTTTCCTGTCCGTGAAACTAGGGAAGCCCACTACAAATGAGAAGAAACCTCATTAATGTATGTACTAATTGTCTTATCCCCATCTAAGTGTAAAGCTCAAGTGGTTTTGGTGAATAGAAACAGTAGATCACTGACCCTTGAAATGACTTCGAAGAAAATTTAATGTAGTCAATACAACTAAAATTAAGGGGTAATCTGTAATGTTTTTGTAAGGAGAGAGGTATGGCTGGTGTTGTGCAACACAGCTGAATTCGGTTATTTAGAACAAAACTGCAGCCCGTCAGTGTTGGTCAGTTGATTCCCATTCTTAAATAAATTAAATAGGCATGATTGGGAACTGTAAAATTTGACCAAGAGTTACCAACAAGAGGCTTCACTTGGGTAATAAACAAGTCAATAGGAACCAGGCCAGATGTGAACAGTATAAATTCTATTAAAAATTAAAAATAGAAAATATTTTCTTGTGGCTTTATTTCTCTTTGTGTTAGATAACTGGGAGGTATTTTTGTTAATCAATTTGCTTTGGAAGGGTCAGCATGTTATGTTGGGTTAAGTGAACAGGGCAATTTAATCCTTAGGGTTCTGGGTTGTACAGTAAAATAGGTTTATTTATTCTTCAGTATGACAGAAAACAGACAGAAATATGATTTATTGCTTTCTATCCAAACATTTTGCAGCATAAATCAGTAAGAACTGTGAGAATGAGACACAGTCTACAATCAGTGATGCTGAATGTTAACACAAAAGCTAATCACATAAGAGGAAAAAATAATTAAAATACTCCATTTTCTGTACTGAATCAGTGGAGGAGAAGCTTTCTGCATTGCAGAGAAGCTCCTTTTCAGCTGATTCTTTTCCTATGGACTGGAGGATTGTGTATTTTTTAATATATTTGAGACATTGAGACCATTAACAGGACAACCAGTGAAGTCTGACATTTGTTCAGTGTCATTATTAGGTTTCTGCAAAACAGCAATAGTGTTATCAACATCCTAGTATTTGCAAAAGAACATATGTAAAATTAGTTTCTAGGAAGACTATAAAACATATCTTGTTCTGTCCTGTCTTTGGTCCTGGAGTATATCCTGAGGCTCCTCTGAGCAATAAACATTTATCCTGAGCCATGGCTGCCTAACACTAGCCCACCTTCCTAGACATTCTTTTTTTTTTTTCCTTTAAGAAAGATGAGCCATATATCCCTGAGTAACACCAACACTTCCATTCCATTGATTTCGTTCAGTGGTTTTCTTTAAGATTCAATTTCAAAGGAAAATCCGCATCTTAAGAGGATCATGGAATTTCCAAGATTTCCACAACCCTAGCTGTGGAGCGGTTTTCCCAGCTGATCTGCCCCGGATGCACAGATCCAGAAAGTGCTGGCTGTTTTTCGGGAGACAGCCCTGGGGAATCTATCTGCTAAGTGCAGAGGAGGCACTCAACTAGAATAGACATGACTACCATTGTCCCAAGTATCCAGTGCTAAGTCTGAGGGTCCTTGCAGAGATCAGCCAAGATGGAAGAAGTCTGTTCAGGCTAATTTAACCTCTTTGACTATTCTGTTGATAATGAATATTCACAAACGTTCTGATTATATAAGAAGTTTATATATATATATCTATAGAGAGATAGATATGACCATACGTGTGCATACAGTGTATATGTATATATATACAATAGCTGTACTTCTTAGACACTATATTGGTGGATCATTATCTTCCTAATATCAAATGAACTTTTTTCTCATTAATCCTGTTCCCTTAGATCTTGCCAGAGGGGGAGGACCTCTACATGAGAATTTCCTCTTGAATGAAAAAAACTTTCCTACCACTGTCCTTTTGTAGGAACAGGGCCAGTAAAAGCTTTTCAATCTGCAAAAATCTAATAGCTTCATTATGCTTACTATGCCGTAGTCCGTTATTTCTTAGAAACTCACTTATGGAGACACTGTGTGGTTTCTGGGTTTGTCAGGCCTTTATGAACTTCTACTTTCTAATTCAAAAAGTTTGGGGAATATTTTTGCAGTGGATAATTTTTTTTACAAGGCTTTTTCTGTAGTTATTGCTTTTCATCCCCTTCCATATTGGTGGTGCATGAGGATACACTGCTCCAAAAAATTTCTCTAGTCTCAGAATGTAGCACCTAAATATAACAGGACAGCGTGAACTAATTATTTGTGGGAGAATGGCACCTTTGTTTTTTATTCAAGTGTAACCTCTATAATGAAAAGATTATTAATTGAGAAGCTAGAAGTCCGGGAGACACTGGAGATAAAAAACAAGTGACTTTATAAATCTCTGTGGATGTGACTGCTGTAATAATCCTCCAGAACTGAACTGAGCTAACTTTTCCATTTAAATGGGCTGGTTTAATGGAATGGGAATTGTTACGGCCAAGACTGCCAAGCTGAAGGGGGTTTGGAGGGCATCCCTCCAGGGCAAGAATAATATTGATGATTAAAATAGATTGTGGTAGAAGCTAGAAATTACTTACTAAAAGATATAGGCCCTTGGGCTAAGAGTAAGTGTGGTATTATTCAGCTATCAGATTAATAACTGAAATATCATCTATTTTTGAACTGTATTCTATTTGGCAGAGAGTGGGTAAATGATTAAGTAGATCTTTACCATCTCTGATGGCTCTTGTCCTGTGATTTATATATTCAAAAAAAAAAAAAAAAAAAAAAAAAGAGAAGCATGTCCTAGCATGAGGGACACAGAGAAAATGTGTGAATAACGAGGAAAGCCTGAAATCAGAGACTGTGAGTTAGTTCAGCTTCCTTGTACAGGGACTGATGGATTTTTGAAGCCAGAATCATCATCTAGCCTGACCTCTGAATATTACAGACCATAAAATTTCACTTTGTTACCCTAGATCTAAGCCAAGTTTATCTTACTAAAGAGATTAAAAGGTAGGAGTCATATTTTCAAAGATATTTAGGTATTTAAAAGGTGGAGGTAAAAATACCTGTACAGATCAGCTGCTTTTCATTCACGATAGGTTGACATCCAACAACTTCACATTTCTCTTGAAAACTTGAGTAGCTCTCTCTGTGAGGGTTTTAAATGCCATTGAAAGTCTGATCATACATACACATACATAGAAATCACAAAACTTTACACTTTTCTAAACACAATTCATGGGACAAGACAGAAATGCTCCTAAGAAGAGGCATATTCATACCCTTATGACTTCACTATCTAATAAGGAACTAACATTTCTTCATCATTTGGATGAGGTTTTATTTTCCTAAGCCAACCATCTTTCAAATGAATGCTAAAGTTAATATCTAAGGGGTGGAAGAGCCCACCATTCTAAGCACCAACCGTGAAAAGTTCCTGGATCTCGTAATTAAATTATAAAAAAGAATTATAAATGAAGGAAAGGTATCACACGTGTATAAGAAAACATTTTAAGTGCCATTGTTGATGGCATTTTAACAAATATTAATACAAGTTTCCTATTTATGAACATGAAATATATTCTTCATAGAGTGATTTGGCAAATTATATATCTTATAGAGAAAAGTATATTATGTTCTAGAGGATATTAGCTTTCTAGATGTTTTAGGTAAAAATTTTGATGAAGCTCAGTATAAATCACCAAATTAAGTTTTACTTCAGATTTTCTCTTTCTTAAATGACATAATGGTTCCTCTTTTTACAGCTGAGCAGAAGGTAAGTAGGAGTAAAATTACAAAACAGTTAGAAATATGTTATTATTTTTTCTGTGGAAAAAAAATCGTTAGAGAAGCAGAAAGAGCAACACCAGAAAGAAATACATTACATTACCCTCTCACCTGAAATTCCCCAATATGCTTTGCACTCCTACATCCCACCATCTCATAAAAAAGGCTGAGCTCGGTATATATTTCATTAAGTACTTAGGAATTTCTTAGCAAACCTTCTTTTTTTCAGGTGGGAATACAATGAAAACAGAGTACTTCAAGCTGTTGCATACATTTGAGGGAAATTTGAACTGAAAAGTAAGTCTAATAACTGTACCATGTAAATTATATTCCTCTAATCAGAGAACTGGGGTGAGAGACATCCATAGGTATCATTTACTTCAACTTTAGCAAGGTTTTCAACACTGTCTCCCACAATACTCATGCATCCAGTGCATCCATTAGGACATTATAGTCTGAATGAGCATACAATGGGTAAAAAAAATGGTTGGATGGTCAGACCCAGAGGGTCAAGGTTAATATGTCGTGCTCTGCCAGTGTGTCAGTAATAACTGGACAACTGCAGGGTCTTGTACCGAGACCTCTCCTAGTTAACACCTTTATCAATGACCTGTAGGAGGTAACGAAGTGCATTTAACATATTAAAGTATATGTTTTAATTTATGTTAAATAAACATATTTAAAAATATATGTTTTAAAGACAGCATATTAAAATAAATATATTTCCCTTTGTTTGCAGAGGCATGGGCAAATAGGCACTTGGAGAAAAGACCCATTGGACTTTGCTGAAGACAGAAAAGTCACGTCCATTTTCATTGACATTAGCTTTCACATTCTTATGTTCATACCACTAGTAACACGCAAGAGCTGCATATTCTAAAAAAAAGAAAAAAACCCCACACATGCAGAGTAAAGATCTAGTGCTGCTTCTGAGTACTAATAAGGAAAAATTAAAATTTGACCAGTGAGTATCTAAACCCAAATATTATTACTGTAGCTATGGCTGTGCATTTCCAACAAATAGCACAACAAACACAGCCTTTTATTTCATAGTATGGTTTGGGTTGGAAGGGACCTTAAAGATCATGTAGTTCCAACCCCCCTGCCATGGGCAGGGACACCTCCCACTAGACCAGGTTGCTCAAAGCCCCATCCAGCC
>JAOXJK010000012.1:99994473-100005843 GCA_025774025.1 Xenus cinereus | reverse complement strand
GCGCGATGCTGCTCCTATCTGTCTATAGAGGGCCTCATCCTCCCTGTCACCCTGATCTGGTGGTCTGTAGCAGACCCCTGCTGTAACATCACTTGCCCCTGTGGTCCCTTTAATTCTGACCCATAAGCTCTCCATCAGGTCTTCATCCATTCCCAGGCAGAGCTCCACACACTCCAGCTGGTCGTTGACATAGAGTGTTGCTCTTCAGGTAGCCTTCCTTCGTGGTGTTTTATCTGTGATTCCCAGACTCCCTTTGCCTCAGGATTTTGATCTACCCCAGGAGCTGCTGGCTCACGACCATAAGACTTTGACTGTAGTGAAGGGTCACCAGCTTGGCTCCGGGAGCCAGGCTGAAGGCTCTTAATAGCACCCTGTCCCTCTAACCCTGGTGTGGTACCCCAAAGCTTATCACAGATAAGCCTGGCATCACCTCCCTCCCATCTAGTTTAAAGCTCTGACAATCAAACCAGCAATCTCTTGGGCAAGAACCCCCTTCCCCCTTTGAGAGAGGCACCTCCCATTAGGTATTAACAGGCCTGGTGTAGTACAGGCAAATCCATTGCCAAAGAACCCAAACTTATGGCAGTGGCACCAGCTATGGAGCCATGTGTTAATTGACTGGATATCTCTGTTCCTCCCAGCATCATTGCCTGCTACAGGAAGGAGTGATGAAAAGATAACCTGTGTCCCAAATCCCCTAACCACCCTTCCCAACTCCCTGAAGTCTCTTTTTATCGACCTTGAGCCACGGTTAGCAGATTCTTCTGTACCTACCTGGAAAACCAATAATGGACAGTAGTCTGAAGGATGTACTAAGCCAGGAAGTTTCCTGGTGATGTCCTTAACCTAGGCTCCAGGGAGACAACAGACGTCCCTCTGTGGTGGGTCCACCCGGCATACTGGGCTTTCCATCCCCCTTAGGAAGGAGTCACCCACAACTATAACTCTCCTTTTCTCCTTGTGGGTGTGGTAGCGATCCGAGGTGTGCATTTTTTTGACTGACGTGTAGGTTACTCATCATCTACGTTCTCGCTCAATTGGCCTTCCTCAACCAGAGCCTCATATCTGTTCTTGAGAGGAACTGGGCAGGGCGCGGTGGGCAAGGGGGGAGTTCCTCTGCTACCCTGACCATGAGCTTTTCTCCATTCATTATCGTTATTATCTAGGCTTCCATCTTTAGCCTGACTGGAGCTGGATACAGGATCCTCTTCCTCTCATAGAGCCTCCTCCTGTTTCTTTTTCCCCTAAGGTAGATACTTCCTTTTCGCTTTCCCTAACGCCCCTCAGTCTTTCCACTTCCTCTTTAAGCTCAGCCACCAGGCTGAGCAGATCGTTAATCCGCTCACAGCGCACACAGGCGCTGTCTTCCCTGTCCTCCAGCAAGAGTGACAGACATTCCCCGCAGCCCGTCACCTGGACAGCTGCACGTCTCTGCGGCAGGTCAGTTTGGCAGGCTCTGGTCTTCTTGACTGTGGCTCCAGACCGAGTGGAGACCATCTCGTGTGCTTTCGTTCCCGTGTGCCCGCACTCACCCGTCGGCTGTTCGCACCGCCTTTAAATCTCCGCGCGGCTCCTGGCCACGCCCCCTCCGCGCCCGATTGGCTGCCGCGGACTTCCTGGTTCCGGCTGGGGCTCGGGCTGTGACCGGGGGGGTCCCTGAGCCCGGAAGCCCGTCTGTGCAGCGCGGCCCAACCGCCCTCCTCGGGATCGCCTCGGTTCTCGTCGCCGAGCGATTTGTCTCCTTTTTCTGACAGATCCACTTCATTTCTAAAGGGGAGCGTATTATTATTCACCATGTAATTCACATTAACAAACTTCACACTAATATATTTGCTGTTTCTTGTTACTACGTGATTTCATGCAATGTGATGACTGGTGAGAAACAGAAGGCATTTTCATCTCCTTAGTTCAAATACCAAAACTTTCAAAATGAGGGAATAAAGCCTTATATTGCCTGTTCAGTGTGGCTCTCAGTCATACCTAGTCACACACCCTTTTGCCTGTGCATAACTCCCTCCAACCTCAGGCAGACATTTGCATTCAGAACTGGAATAAGAATTGCAATCCAAAGGCAGCAAGGATATGACCCTCTCTCACAACACTTTCTCTGGGACTGTCCGGAATAAATATTTGTGTAACTAACCCAATAAATCCCTTAGTACTCCTAAACTTGAAATTCTACAAGCCTCTGGACTGCAGCAGAATTAACTCATCACCTTCGTTTGCAGACTGCTTTCAATTATACAATCCTTTCTGAGCAGAACTGTGTTTGAGTGGATAATATCCATGTGCACCAATTCATAACATTTGTCTTAAAAAACAGATTATTATATAGGTTTGTATAATATACTATGAAATGTAATTTAATTTGGAAACAAGAATCATTAGTAATAAATCTAGAGTTACTTATATGTGGTTGATACTTAAAGAATACTGGTCAACAGGACATATTTGGTGAATTTTCTGGAAAAGCTTTTCTGCAATGTTAGCTGTGAACAGAATATATGCAGAAAAGTTCCTTACCAGAGATGAGAAGATGAGACAAAGACACCATACAATCTGAACTGAGAATTAGTGTTTTCAGGAAATCAAGAGCTTCCTGAATAATTAGCATACAGCTGCTAATCACCCTGTAAATTGTTGTTACAACCAGACATAACCCTGTCAAAAAAAACCCACTTAACTGGAAATTACTTCAGTTGCTTGCTCACTTTAAATTCCCTGTAAAAGAAAGATGATCAAAACCAGATATAAAAAACACAGGCCTAAACCAGAAAAAAGCCTTCAGCTTTCTGACTAATTTGAGGGCTGATTTTATTCTCAGGCCTAGAGAAATAACAGCTGAAAAAATGCAAGAGAAAAGTCCTACAGAATTTAGCCTTTTGCCAGATAAAGGCCTTTTTTTTACTTCTGTCATAAGAGGCTTCTTTAAATCCTAATTAAAATTAAATGAAATTCTAATATAAAGAAAGAATTGTAAAATATACATAAAGAGAGACAAAATTCTATCTAATGTTACCACCTTCCCCTCTGCTCCCTTATTGTGCTAAGGAAAACATGTGAATCCACTGCTACATTTAAATCTTAGCTACCACCTGGAACTTTAGGAAGCAGATTAGTGTTTTCCATTGAAATTCCTGTTAGGAATATTGTCAAAGTGAAATAAACAGGGAAAACTATTTGGGAGCTCTTGGTGTTATCTTGCATTGCACTTCTTTATCATGCTTTGCCCACTAATAGAGTATATTTTTATTTTACTCAGCACCTTTCATCTAAGACACAAGAAAATGGATGAGAGAGAGGAATTCAACCTTTTTTTCCATTAGATTTTTAAAAAAGAGTGTGAGTTAATGAGGCAAAGAAATATAGCAAGGCTGTCCCAGATGGTAAGCACTATACAGAGAAAATATCTTACACTAGAAGTAGTATGAATTTGTTAAGGGTCAGAGAGGAAGCTTATGAGTAAAGGCAGAAGTAACATTAGAAATTATTAGATATGGTTCCCCTTGACTATACACTAATTTTATTCATTTCCCCTTTATGACAATCAGTGCCATCAGGAATGAGCATTAAAAGCTCATTGGTACTTCAGGGACTTCTGCTGGTTTTACTGTTTTTTGGCACTCTGTTCATTAGTAACTAGGCCTGGGGAAACCCATCCAGCAAACATAAGAATCAACAAAACCCTTCATTTAAAATGCAAATGGACTTGCATGTACCCATTTTAAACTATTTTCAGGACTATGGCAAAGCTTATAATACCAAAAGTATTTTGCTTCATGTCCTAACAGTTTTCTTAACTAGATCATTAATTTGGGTAAAAAAGGGTATGAATTTTAAGTGTAATAGCCGTCCTTGGACAAAACTAAATGGCTACACTTCATTTCAGAATAAAAATGCCTTCTTTCTATTTAGTTTAATCCATTTACTAGTCAGATTACCAGTTATTTGTCTGAATCAAAACCAGAAAATAGATTTAGCCAAATAAAATTAAGATGATTTTAATCTAGAGGGCAGCATAAGTTTCCTTAGGGTTTGTCTTCGAAATGGAACTAATCTATTTTACATACACAAGTGTATTCCATGTCAAATCTGTGTGTAGCAAAGCCCTAAATCAGATTGGTATATTTTGATATATTTATTTCTAACATAGTTCAATGAAACCTGAATTGAAATTTCCAGTCCAATTCATTGACTTGATTGCCTGGAACAACTGACGTCACAGTTTTTCCCAAACAAACACCTCAGAACACTTCACATCTGAGGCAGCAATCAAATGATCCATGCAGTAGTAATACTGTATGTAAGGATAATACCAAAAATAAGATTAAATCCTATCATAATATACAGGAACTGGATAACTTGTTTCTGTACAGCTTTTGATACACTTCGCAACAACAAGGATTTCTTATATCTCTTTTATATATGGGAATATTAGACATATAGAAATGTCAAACAAATAACAGAAAACTCAACAAGAAAACAAGATGTAGAGCAATTACTAGAATTCCCTAATAGTCACGAAATTTTCCATTCTGAAATCTAATCATTGTAATCTGGCATCCATCCCAAACTGCTATTAAATTAAGAAAGAGAGACCTATCTACCAAGAATTTTTAAAGAAAAAAAGTTAGGGATTTTGTCTTTTTTTTTTTCAAATGTCTTTCTCATGATGGCTCCTAATATACAAGGAACTTTGATTTAAGCAGAGTGAACAAAATGAAAACATGAGCTTAATGACAACTTATATCTTTATCTTTGAGTTATCTAGTCAGAAAAGCATTCTCATCTTTGAGAAATGACTAGATGTTTTTGTTATTACAGTCATAACAGTAGTGTTAGTTTCTTAATCTTCATTTAAACAAGGTATTTGAATACCTAAGCACACTGTTTCAGTCCCACTGAAATTAATGAAAGCACATTAAGAATTGTGTATTTGATCTTCTGGGTAGGTAGAGATTTAAGCACACTTTTAACGTGATTACTAGAAGAATGTCATCAGACTGGGACTTGAGCGTGTCTCCTCCAGTAACTCATTTTAGCTTCTCAACTTAGCCTCTTGCCATTGTGGAAGAACCACATTCACGGTAGAGATCATGGAAAGATATCAAGGTAATAGGCTTCTTCACAGATTTCTTCTGTTTCCATCTGTTTCACTGAGTTGTCAGTTACTGTGTTATCTTCTCCACTGTGACTGGAGTGCTGTATTCACAGAAACTCCTTCTACACCAGCAGACTGAGAGTTTCTCAATTTCTGGGTCCAGATACCATCCCATCCCCTTTTTTGACCCCATCAGACTTCTTTCCCTCTCCTCATAAGGATCAGAAAGCCTGTAACATGGCCACAGGCATGGCAGGTGCCTGAACTCAATACCCCAAATAGCAGATTGAACATACCAGCCAACATAAATTAAGCATGAAGCACCCACATTCTGCTTTGTTATTTTTGTATGTTTAGTATTTAGGAGTACCTCTTCTCATTTTTTCTGATGCATATCTTGGGCTGAGCGATACCACTTCTTAAGGAATGTAATGTATAGACTTCTGCTTTTGTCTTTTTGTAGTATACAGTTGTCCTAAGGGTCCCTTCTATGCAAGTCTGCGTAAGCAAGTTTTGTAGCTATCTGTAGGTTTGGACAAAAAAAATATTTGGAATTTACAACATTTAAAACTTAACCTGTCCTTCATTCTCCCTGCAGTTTACATCCGATGGCCTTTCCAACAGATGCTTTTGTCTTCAGTAACGATTATAAAAGTCTGGTAAAATCTATGTCTCCCACTTCTAATTTATAAAATATCATCAAGAAACACCACTGAAACTATAGTTTGGGCTGTAATAAAGTATGAAATCAGAAATAAAAGATTAGGTCAGTATGACCTAACTCATCTTTCCTAATGCACTTTCTTTTCCCCATAGTTTATCAGTGTCCGTAACAGAAAATGGGATAATACTGAGACTTAGCAAATTATATAAAAGGCTAATTAGATTTAAGAAGAATACCATGCCAAGAAAAATGGAGTAGGTCATAATGTGTTTGAATGGAGGCAATTTAGTATTTCTGTTAGGAGCAAAATCCCAGATCAACTGTAGCAGTTCAATGCCTTATCTAAGACAACTTACTGGTAGGTAATGTCTTGTGAATTCTACTTAATTTATTGCTGGATGCACTAGAAATAATAGAAATACGTAATAAAGAAGCAAGACTAAAGCCAGGCTGACATTTCACTGGCTTCCCTGTGCTTGTTGGAAGATGAGAGTTTTCGTCTAGACATTTGCCCTCTTTTGATATCATGGCATGACAAGCATTTGATGAGAACAAATGCTTAAAGACAAGGTGCCGAGGTTAACAGGCCACAAATAGACCTCCTTTTCTTACATGTAAGTGTAAAACCCACTACATTCTTCTTAGAGGATGGATGATTGTTGCAAAATTAATTTGACTAGGTTCTTTTCCCATTTAAAATATGTTTCTCTAAATGCCTACAATTAATTTGTGGGCAAAGTAATAGTGATAAACTTATGGCTGCATGCAAAGCAAGGAAAGACTCATAAAGAAATAGACTGCAGCCTCTAAGGAATTATTTTATGCTTCCACTTTATATTATAGAAAATAATACTTAACCACAGTCAACATTGCCAGGAACTATTTTGTCATAAAATGATTTCAAATGTGCAAACAGAAATGGTGAGCTAAAGTGAAACAGACAAGACATAAAAGCTGCCTTCCAGTATGCTCTGATAACTGAGAGCAGAGTCTGTCCCAAAGATTTTTGTCTCACTGAGATTATAGGTTGAGAAGTAATTGCTATTAAAAAGGCCCTGTAGTCTGCCTATCTTATAATTATGCATGTGACTGAGAAGCATAGGACATTTTCAGTGCTGAGGATGCGTGTTTGTATCATACATAAAAACCTGCTAATGAGAAGGTTACAGGACTAAAGCAATCCAATTTACTGCCTTATTTAATTAAGGTGTCTATTAATTTACTTTTTCATTTAGCTACATGTCTTTTTTTTTGTTTGTTTTATTCTCTTTCTGCCATAAATATGTGTTCATGAGGGCCAGGGATTCAAGAGAAGAAACAGGAGAGGGGGACATAGTTTTTGAGGTTGTTCCACTGGAGGTCATAGGCCGTGTTCAGGTGTTGTCTGACAACTTGTCATTTTTCTGGTTCCCATTACTGCCATAACAAAACTATTGCAAAATTGCATTTCCAAGGCAGAACTTAGCAAACATGGAAAAAACCCCCAGTTATTTGGTGGTTTTTGGTTTTTTTTTTAATTTTCATGTTTGCTGGTTTTCCAAGTTTAAACTGTTTCCTAGTTCTACATCTCTCTCTCTTTTCATAAGTAAAGAACTCTGCCAAATCCTGCTGTTTTTGTACAAGATTGCTGAAAATGCATCCTAAAACTTCCCATCCATATACTTTTTCTTTGTAGTTGTTTGTTACAGATGATGTTAAGTTCCTTGAAGAACAAGAAATATTTAAGAATGAGATTTTTTATATTCATTTTGATATCCTTAAATATACTTTTCTCATTAGAAATGGGTGAAAGTACATCTTTCAAGGGTAAGGGGACCATTTTTTAGAACCTTGTATTTGCATTTTAGGAAGGACATAGTTGCTGTCCTGAAACAGTGAGCAGCCAAATGAATATCTACTTCTAGGGGAAAGGCAATTTTCTTTAGTGAAGCAGTGACAATCATACTGAAAATGTTGCAAAGAATATGAATACTGGAAGCCTTGAGAGACAATGAAATAACCAGTAAATTTTACCAGAGGTAATTTGTCAGACTGGATGCCTACATTTGGGTGTCCAGCATCAAATGCTTTGCTTTTTTGGAAAACATTATACATGAAAAAAAGTAGAGCACTTGCTCTGGCCAAAAATATTGAAAGAGGCAACAGGTTTGTCATATTTGAAAATCCTTATCCTTGATTTTTGCACAGTAAATTCCAAACTTTATGTGGTGAAAGTCATCCAGAAGTCATCCAGTCAAAATTTCAATTTATACTCTAAAAAGACCCTTTAAAATGGAAAACACAGATGTGATTTGGTGGTCTATTTTATTCTCTAATGAGGGCTTTGAGGTTTGCTGTCTCTCCTTGAAGCTATTGTGTATTAGGGACGTCATCCCTGCTGAAGATTCAAGAAGTGTTTCTCCAGGTTTCAGCATGCCATGTGAGGCAGGTTTATATAGACTAAACCCCTGATTATAGAGCTCCACACTCAAGTTGGCATCCCTAGCTCCTAATAATCAGGAAACTTTTCCCCTTCCCCCTAAAAATATGCAGGCAACATTGACAAACTTTCTTCAGCGTGGTAATTAAGTTACAAGCTCCTGAAAATAAATTAATAAGCCTTAGAGTTTTGAAAACACTCTAAAGTTAGTACGTTAATGCTCCCTACAATAGATTAAGCCTGGGAAAGGTGTGAAGACTCAGCATAATAGTATGCTACAGAAGGTAAAAAAACCGCTCTGCTGACTACTTGGTACTGCAAGTTTAAAACATACTCCAGTGTCTTATGTATCAGATTTGGGAAAAATAAAAGCTACATATTTATTGTTTTTCCTCTCCACAAACCATTGTTGTCCTTTCTCTTTTCCCACTGCATTTAGAAGTCCCACTTTCTCCCCCAAAGCAAAATTAAGCCCCTATTTGGGCTAAAAATAACTCCTAATTTAGTGTCTTAGCTTCAGAGTAAGTACGTTAAGGAAGGAATGCCTGAGTGGCTTTCAGAATGACACAGATTGAATTGACTAGGTCTCTCCTGGTCCATGTTCTTCTTTCAGTAAAAAAAATACAATTATTTTGCCAACATTTTTCCTTAGCTGTAGCTGAAATTACTGCAGAGTAAAGTGTTCAGTCAGTTTATGGCAATTCTGCTCAAAAATCCTATTAAGCAATAATAGGATTTGTTTCTCGACTGCCAGTGTCTGTTTTGAAAATACACCCCCGTGTGCTCTGAATTCTCAGAACAGATTTTGATTGATTTGTTTCTCATCTTTTTCCTTTGAAAATAAAATTCTTGTGCTTTACCATTTTAAAGCAGTTAAGGAGGTGTTTAAAATACAGCCACTCAGCTTGTTTTTCACATGCATAAAATTTTGCCCACCAGGGATTTAAATTATATGCCTAACTGCAACCAGAAACTAGCCTGTTTGCAGCTTTTGTCCTTAAGAAAAAAAAACAAAAACATTCACTAGAAGTTACTACAAGAGATTTATCTATTTGTTTGTATTTTTAGAAGTAGTTATACTAGAATAAAATAATCTACAGAAGCTTTATTTTTTACGTGTTCCATATATCAAAGAGGATAGAGGGTTGTTGAAAGAGAAAACTCCTAATGTTAAAAGTTTCTGTGTTAGATAAACAAGACAGTATCTACCCAGTGTAAAACAGACAGGATTTTTGCTTAGTGATTTTGGATGTTTATTAGGGAATGCTTTATGAGTACAATCACTAAACCAATTGCCTTTCTTAATGTTGAAAATTTCATGCCTTAGCTTTCAACAGGCTTAGATAGCTATTTCCAATCCATTTTTATAGAGGAAAGTGAGTCACAGAATTAACGTTGTATTTCAGTTAGAAATTAAAAGAAAAAAAAAGTAGGAAGAGGAAAGTGAAATAAAGAAAGAAATATTTTGCATCAGAGTACGACATAACCTGTCTCCTCTTTTAGCTCCCTTTATCCTGATCTTTGACATTCTGTTCATTAGCCAGCAGTTTCCTAACCAATAATGATTTTGATGATAGTCTCCCTTTGGACTTACATATTCTGTGGATCAAACCTATCATACCCTCACTCAAAGTTGGTGGGGCTTTTTTTTTGCATCAGAAGGCCTATTTTTCTTTGATTGGTTGTTATGCAGAGAGGAATTGAAGAAAATTTGTGGACCTCTTTGTCTGATGTATCTTCTTTTTTTAATCATGTTTGGCATTTCTAAAGCTAAGTCTTATTACAGGCTATTACCTTGTGGCTGTGAGCAGAGAAGAATCCTTATGAAAATCAAAGAACACAAACATGTCTGTAAATGCAAACACAGAAATTGTTAACATGGGAAAGAAAAAAAGCATCTCATGAAATATTAGCACATTTCTAAACTACTAAATAAAAGATGACACTGCAGGTGAAGTAGGAAAATTAAAGCGAGAACAGCCAGGCGTTCATCCAATGCACCCTAATTTTTTCTACGGTTTTGAACGAAGAGAGTTAAGGGTTATTCTTTCTTCTTATAAATTAAAAGTCAACTTTTTTGCTTGCAGAAAAACACAGACATTAGTAATTAGAATCCAATACTAGAAAATTTTGAAGAAGTATAAAGGGAGGTACTTAGTCTCTCTCATTAGCTTTTATTAACAACCTTCTGAGTTTGTGAAATCAGTGTAACAAGTTACAAATGATGCATGAAATTAAAAATTTCTGTTTACCCTATAGAGTTTTCATCCATGGTTGGCAATGCCCTGCTGCAATATATGTGGTAATACGTTGCCAGACCTAGCCAGAACCTCTCCAAAAATATGGTTTCTCAGCCTAAAAGGAACTGTTAAAATATTGTGGGGTTTTTTTGGGCATTGTTTTTTTTCACACAAACTATTGTCTTTCCTTTGTACAGGAGCGAGTATGTAAAATTCATTCCAAAATTTTTCCATGCCTCTCAGTGACCTGATGAAATAGGTAAAACTCAGAAACCTGCATGAAGAGTACAGGCTGAAGGGCACTGGATAGTAACAGGCATTAGGCTGATTCTTACATAAGAAAATAAAACAAAACAAAAGGAATTTTAATATCTATGACATACTGTCTCACATGTTAATCGCATCCATAAATCATGGGTTTACTAGGACAACACTCAACAAAATGGTTCTGTGCCTTCGTGGTAGATGACGGTGACGTTTAAAAGAAAGATTTCTTTTGAAATGCTGCTTAGAGTTTCTGACAGGAAAAATACGGTAGGTTTTTAAGCAGTGCTTTCAGGATAACTGTTCTTTCCAAGAGATACAATTTATCCACTCAGTATCCCAAATTCAGCTGCACTTAATGGCTTCTTTCAGTCCTTACACATGCTTTCAGCCACCATCATGTGAATTGTGCACATTACGGGTCTTTCTATGGCTCCATGTTCATGTAGGAGATTTTATACTTTGTTTTTTTTTTCTTCCCACTCTTTCTTTTTGCATTAAACTCCCTCGAGGTATTTTTCACAAGAAAACCGAGCATTCTAAATGAAAGATTTTTTTCCAAAAAATGTAAAAACCACATTATTTTATCTTTTCCTTTAATGTTACAGAATCACAAAATCACCTAGGTTGGAAGGGACCTTTTAAGATCATCTAGTCCAACCAATTAAACAAAACAACAACA
>JAOXJK010000012.1:99921366-99984829 GCA_025774025.1 Xenus cinereus | reverse complement strand
TAATTATTGTTATTTCTGTATATAGTTTATTTTGTATGAAAGAACTGCAGTCGTCATTAAAATCACTTGTATCTGATAACATTTTCATGCAATGCTCTGTAAATAAGCAGTGATCTAGGGATTTAACTGCCATATTTGCTGTAAGGACAACACAATGGGGGACAAGAAACCTAGGAGATTTCTGGAGTCTGCTGATGACAACTTCCTGACATAGGTGATTGAGGAGACAATGTAGATGATGGAGAAGGTACTTTGCTGGGCCTGGTACTTATGAAAAAGGAAGAGCTGGTTGTGGGTGCGAACACTGAGGGCAACTTTGGTGCAGTGACCAGTGAGATGGTAGAGTTCAAGATCCTAAGAGGAGGGAGCAGGGCAAAATGAAGGACCACAGTCCTGGATTTTAGGAGAGCAGGCTTTAACCTTAATCTGTCAGCATTGCATTCAAGGTGGAGACAAGCATCACAAAAGGAGAAAGAGCAGTTACTTGAAAATTAATCCAAGAGGAAAATCTGGTCTATCAGTTTCACTAAATGTTTAACATTACATTAAATACTTTTAACTTACATTAAATACTTTTACCTGAAAGAGGGGAGATTTAGATTAGATATTAGGAAGAAATTCTTTACTATCAGGATTGTGAGGCACTAGAACAGATTGCCCAGAGAAGTTTTGGATGCCCCATCTCTGGAGGCCTTCAAGGACAGGTTAGATGGAGCTTTGAGCAACCTGGGGGTCTACGGGGAGGTGTCCCTGCTCAGAGCTGGCCAGTTGGAACTAGATGATCTTTAAGGTCCCTTCTAACTCTAACTGTTTTATGATTCTATGGTACAATAAGATGAAGCAGAGCAAAGTTACCTTAAAGGTGAATAAATATATATTTTAGATAATGAGGGATTACAATAAAATTCTTTAAAATCATGCCAAGGTGATTAAGCAATGGAATGGGCTGCCCAGGGGAGTGGTTGAGGCACCATTCCTGAAGGTATTTAAAAGATGAGTTGGCATAGTACTTAGTGACATGGTTTGGTGATGTTTTTTCTTAATCAGAGTTGGGTTGGTGGTTGGACTAGATGATCTCAAGTTCTCTTCCAACCTAGACAATCCTATGATTCTATGGTTCTAAGTTGATACCTCAGAGGATACATTTATATCTGCAGATGGGAACCTGTATTATTTGATTTATAAATTTGTTATATTTCACTATGAAGTCCTACTTCTGAGAGAGCAACATTTTAATGGTGCTTTAAAAGTAAACTCAGTCACATTGGAACATTACCTGATCTTGAATCATGCCATGACCTGGTCTACTGGAAGGTGTACCTGGTCTACTGGAAGATGTCCCTGCCGATGGCAGGGGGTTGGACTAGGTGATCTTTAAGGTCCCTTCTAACCCAAACTAT
Organism: Xenus cinereus; assembly: GCA_025774025.1. Lineage (NCBI taxonomy): Eukaryota > Metazoa > Chordata > Aves > Charadriiformes > Scolopacidae > Xenus > Xenus cinereus. Next base: position 99,983,429 of record JAOXJK010000012.1, on the reverse strand, counting down.
TCTATGATTCTATGAGTGCATATAAAGGTTCTTCTCTTCTACAGAAGCCTGGCTGTATCAGGGCAAACCCTACACACAATGCCCACTCTGTTACAGGATGGACACCACAAGTCATGAAGTGACAGAATATTTAGGCATTCACACAAATAAATTTCCTGTCTTAAGAACTGAAGCTGCTGGCAGGACTGATGACTTGTGTTAAGGGAAGATACAGTATCACAATACATAAGCAAGCATCAGGAGCACAGAGTAACAACTTTTTAACATAGGTAACAAGACAACTGGAGGTACAAGAGTGTGTAAACAGTCTTTCCACTGTTTTCCCCTCACCTCTGAACCTTCTCAATCTTTTTTCACTGTTTAAATTAAATGGAATTTAAAAGGAACACCAACAACTTAAAAAACATTTAATCTCTTTGGATTTTTACTGTGTTATTTTTGCAAATGACATCTTAATAAAAATCAATGTGATCAAATAGATTTCTTCCTATCATACCAGTTAATGTACTTTATGCATTTCATGCCATCTTTTTTTTTGCATAAACTGTCAGTTTTATCATTTCCTGGTATGACAAGCACATCCATATATAGATAATGTGAAAAAACATTTTCTCTTTCTCCAGCTAAGCCACATGAATAGCAATAGAAACAAAAAGTAGATTAGAATTTCTAGCTGTCTTTAAAACTGTCTGTATTTCAAACAGAGAATGCCTTTCAAATACTTACCTAAGACTCAAAGTTTTCTAGCCTGCAAAACCTTCAGGAAAAGGAAGCTCTGAATCTTCTCAGAACATCTGGAGAGGATCTCCGACTGATTACTGCTTAGGTCAGTTCTCCTTTATTTATGGTTTGCTTTAGAAAGCAAATCCTTCCATTTCTCTCTCCTCTCCTACTTTCCACTTCCTTGTCTTCTAATCCTTGATATTAGAGGCATGCCATCCTTTTTTTCTCTCCTTTTCATCTCTAAGAGTTACCTATTGCCATTCTATCAGTCTGATACCCGCATAATTCCTCAGGTGACATCATAAATATATTTCCAGCATAGTACAAGTACAGCCTGAAATGCATGAAAAGCTATGATATACAATCCTGGGTACCACTTCCTTAGGGCTCCGTGTGATGTAAAAAGAGTAAAGATTTATAACAGCCTCAGACTGCAACTTTCACTCTGCATCTAATGTGGTTTTCTCCTTAAAGAATCAGCATAGGAAATTTATAGTCTTAATCTTGGGAACATGACTACTGCAGGGGTGATGAGAGAGACAGTGATGGAAAATAATGCTTGGACAATGGTGAACCATATCTGAGAATATTAATAAAGCAAATTAAAACAAAAGCAAAGTGGTACTTCAAGTGTTTTTCTTTCACAGTAGACTTTTAACTGGGAAAAGTTTTTAAGGTTTTCCTATGTCAAGCTATGGGTCATAACACTCAGCAGTCCTAAAACACTTCGGATCTGAATCTAGAAAGTTGTTTCTTTGGATTGTGATTGTTTATTTCTTATGTGTTTTATAGCGTGTGTAAGCCTTTTACAGGAATGATTTCCAAAATTATCTGCATTCATGTATTTAAACATTTTAATGAGAAGGAGCCCTCATTTCTCATCATTGTTGGCATATCATGTCAAGAATGGCAACAAAGTTACCTGGTCATACTCCCAAGCGTCAGTCTATGTGTGGTTTAGGGAAAAAGTCCTTAAAAACAGCAGTCCTTTGAAAACAGGCATCCTTTGGGGGCTTCGGAGGACTGCTACTGCTTCTACATGCGCTGGGATTTAAAGTCCATCTTGGTGCTTTTACCTTGTAAGCATCAACCAGGTGCTCCACCCAGCCTTATGCCATGCTCTACAGACATTTTCACAGTCTTTGCCTGTTCTCAAACCAGGACACTCTTTTATTAGAGTGAAGGAATTTGTTCATGGCCTGGCATTATACTTAAATGAGGAAGGAGCCCACAACAATGTTAATTACAAACATGTAGGCACTTCAGAAAGTTTTAATGACTTTTTATGGCATCTTCAGATGCCTTGGTACTAGGAAAAATAAGGTCCGAGTCACAGAATACTTAATAAAAAGTCATGTTAACAACTAATGACCTGGAAATGTTTACAGTTAAAGTGGATAAAAGGAAAAGCAAAAAAGACATGTTCAAGTTAGAGAAATTACCTACTGATAGACAACACAAACTCACCTTGGAAGGGCTCAAATTCAACATGTTAAATACAGCTAGTTTGACACTGAGGTACGCAGGTTACGTACACATCTTTGCAGCACCCAAAGTACGGTCACAGCACTAGCAGGAACGGTACCTTCTGTTGTCTCTTCAAGGACCGTGAGAGAGGTGACCAGCTTTAAATCCACAAGATGCGCCATAGATGCCCTGCTGGTAAAAAAATGTCAATGCTGTGCCAAAACACTAGAAATTAGAACCACATAGCATTGCTTCAGTAACCACCGAATCACAGAATAACAGCTTCATAGAAGGGTTAGATGGGAAGGGCTGTCTGGAGGTTAACTAGTCCAACCCCCCTGCTCCAGTAGGGTAACCTAGAGGTGATTGCTCATGACCATGTTGTGCTGACATCATTACGTAGGACAACACAGCAGAGGAACTGTTTGAGAAAGAAAAAACAATAAACCAGTTCCTTCTGAAAGTTTGTTTTGCCATGAAACAAAACAAGGTCAAAGGACTTGTAGGGTAGATCTAGTTTTAAGATAAAATGGCAAGATGGGCATCATCATATTTCAATGGATGTGATCAATAAAATAACAGCCATGTCCCCACCAGCTAAGGAAAAAAGAAACCTAAACATTCTTATGTGTTTTGGGTTTCTTGAGACTGCATATGCTTGGTTACAGTCAGATTTTGAGCCATCTGTAGCAAATGACCTGAAAGAACTGTTTCAACAGTGGCCCTGAGCAGTGACAAGCCTTTGAAATGGCCATAGACAGTTTGTGTGAAAGCCCTTGAGCCAATCCGGACAGGGCAAGGAATGAGAAACATGCTTTACACCGCATCCAGGGAACGTGGCCCCACCTGGACCCTCAACCCAAAAGACCATGCTGCGCCTTGATGAACAAGTTTTGTGGCAACGTGGCACCCCAGAAAGAAGAGAATAAGACAACAGGGCTCATTTCCAATACAGGGATCACCTTTCTCAACCAGTTGGCAAAACTCCTTCTAGTGCAACCCAGGATACCGTTAGCCTTCTTTGTGACAGGGGCACATCGTTGACTCACGTTCAACTTGGTGTCCACTGGGACCTCCAGGTCCTTCTCTGCAAAGCTGCTTTACCAACTGGGCAGATCCTAGCATATGCAGATGCATGGGGTTGTTCCTTCCCAGATGCAGGACAGTCCATCCATTGAATCCATATGTCTCTAATTTAGCAATAAGAATGTTGTGGGGGACCATATCAAAGGCCTTACAAAAGTCCAGGTAGATGATAACAGTAGCTCTTCCCTTGTCCAGTGATGCAGTCACTCCATCATAGAAGGCCCCTAGATTAGTCAGGCACAATTTGCCCTTAATGAAACCATGTAGGCTGTCTCTAAACACCTTTACTTAGAATTTAGATACAATAGTATTTCAAAAATAATAAGCCAGGCAAATTGAAGATAAAGACTACCGGTAAGCAAACTAGCAATGTAATGAGTTGTAATGTTTTGTTGACTGTCATATGTCATCAGATTTAGTTGAATTTTCACAATCACAGAATCACAGAATGATAGAGGTTGGAAGGGGCCTCTGGAGATAATCTACTCCAACCCCCCTGCCAGAGCAGGTTCACCTTGAGCATGTAGACTTAGACAAAACATAGAGATAAAGGCCAGAATTTTTATATGACATTGCTTGTCATGGAAGTTTTAGAAATTTAGGGAGAAAATCCATATTTTTTATTATATACACAGTGCTACCCCTTTTTTTTTATTCCTACAAGCTATTAAAAGACAGTCTCTTCTTTCATTTGAACGTCACATGTCTTCATAGTGCTGGTGTTATGTGTAACAGCTTAGCAGGTTTTACTCTCACCTAGATTGTTAGATAGTAGAAATCATAGATTATTAATAGTAGATCGTAGGTTATCTGCATTAATTGTGCTAACATTTAGCACTCGAGCCAAAGGATAAAAATGGAATGTACCTATTGAACTCAGTGGGCTGTTGATCAGCAGTTTTAATGCACCATGTTCAAAAAAGTAAAGCTATATGAGAGAAAGACATATTCTATCTTGACTACTACAATGCATGTTTTGGGAGGTATAAAGATGAATAATCCATCCTCTCACTACAGATGACAGAGATGTCCGTCTACAGATGGACACTATAGATGTCTACACATTTCAGAAGATAGGTTGGATTCACTGTGGACCCTTCCTTGTTTCTGCTGGGAGAGGGGATCTGTAAACTATATTAATTCCAATAACACATACTTGTTGGCCCATCATATCGATGACTTGTATCTCAGACATCAAAAAGGAACTGGTGGTGCACTTCTGGTTAAATAAATGAAACCTTTCTAAAAGCAGAAAATGTGCTTTTAGAGGGAGGATTGTGCAATGTAAAGATACCTGTAGTGCATTTGTTCTCAATTTTTTCCCTATTTACTAGGATTTTATGATGATTTTAGTAATTATCACAATCAATTACTTCCAAGGATCAGAACACAATGAGGGCCATTAAAACTGGATACAAGCTAGAGCGTATAATCAAAAACAATTCAGGCTTCAAATAATCCACATTGTACTTATAATTACTGATGATTAATATACATTTTAAAGAATGATTAATTGTAAATGTTACATTAATATGCTAGGAGTTTTTGCTGATCATTAAATTGCTATCATTACAATGCCTGAAATTACATGCATATTATATACCTTTTTATATACGTTTTACAAATTAAATTGGAAAGTTACAAAATGCATACAGGTTTTTGAAGTGCTCATAGATCTGCAGGTCCCATTATAATCACATACATTATTCCTTTTGCTTCCATACATACATTTTTATAAAAGTCTGCACAATCATTAATCTGTAATTTTCTCCTCTATCTTATGCTCTAGTAATAGATACTTTGATAAAAATATGTACTTTGTGATTCAATTCCAAAGGAAACTGCTACTGAAGGAAACAGATTAAGCAAATTCCCATCTAAAAACTGCATAGCAACTCTACAGGGTATATCCTATAAAAGTAAAATCCAAAGCCTGAAGGACCAGTGTGTCCTTTATGACAGTCATCTTTGCTTGGGCACTCTCAGGATATTTTTACATCTTCTGAAGAGTGGGCTACCCAGAAACCTAAAGTAAGAGGCTTGGGAGGTGAAGTCATCAACATCTCTTTTAGCTTACTCATTTTCTTTTTGCTTCACAATGCAAAATATCACACGTCCACAAGCCGAAAAAAGTCAACTGCAACAAGAAAAAAACATTCATTAAGAAAAAAAATGGCATTCAGATTTTCCCATGTCTAACATGCTGGTAATTTTTTCTAAAACTGGAGGTCCATTCAGAGTTTTAAACAATTATGTTAAGCTTCAGCCATTTACTTAAAAGTAGTTTAGTTGAATGTAAACACATAAAAATCATGAATCTCCAACATATACTGCATTTAGGCAGACAAAAAAGGGGACCTGCATTCCTCCAAAATTAGACTACCAAGTCTGTCTTGTACTGTGACTTCTGACCAGGATGTTGGTTAATTCATAAGGCTTTGTCATCAAAGAGGAAAGAAAACAAAAGTGTTCTTGGTATATCCCTAAACATGCCTGATTTAATGTAATCCCTCTACCCAGTCAATGCAGGACATTTTACCTGCAACAAATCCAGAATTCATTGATCAGTCCTGTAAGATGTAAGCTGAATGATTTCCTCGGCAATCTGTTCTCATGGAAACAAATTCTCCTAAATGTACCAACCTAGAAAAATCAAAAGTAATGCAATTGCACATTGATTTTATTTTACGTCTATGCAGACACCAGGCAAAAATTTGAGAAAGATGCTGGCATAAGTTAAGAAAAATACAAGGTTTAAGTGTTTCAGTTTGTCTTTATTTTAACCAAATAAAGTTTATTCGTTCTATTTACTCATACACAGTCTTCTTTAGATCTCATTGCTGAACTATACATGTTATGTAAAAAAAAAACAATAAGAAAGGATCAAGGAAGGTTTTTCAGTTATGCAAATGATTACAGTGATAACCTTTCCAGAATTAATACATTTGAATGGAATGAAATCTTTATAAAAACATGTCTACAAGTACATTACATCTGTTCAAAACATGGTTCTCAAACTGACCTGGATGCACTACAGATCACACAAAAGCTCAAGGTTTTTGTTTGCTTTTTTGGGGTTTTGGGGAGGATTTGTAGTGAAAGAGAGGAATGATTAAAATGAAGTAACTAGTAAAGAAATGTCACATCAATACCTTTACATTTAAAGGAAGAGAATCAACTGATTCTGCAAAATTTTCTTACCAAGGACTTTTATGAGCAGAACCATGATCACAGCCCATTTATATCATGGAGCCATGGCAAAGTAAAAAGCCATCTCACTGTCCTTGAGCTTTGTACAATTGATCTACCTTCCAGTTGAGACTGTAAAGCATGGCAAGGACTCTAAAACAGCACTTGATTAAAGATCCATGGGAATATGTGTTGTAAATGCCCAGCACCAAACCTCTGTGCTTCTGCTGCGCTCTGTTGCTATTTCACTACCAACAATGGCATATATCAAGCAATGCTAATGTCAAGCTTTACTACTCACTGATCCGCTCAAGCTGTTTTGGATTTTGGTTTTTGCTCTATCCATTTTTATTCTTCTGTACCAGCCACAGGAAAAGGGTAAAGAAAGGAAAACACTGAGATAAAGCAGCAAAAGAAACAGAGGTTTGTCCTTTTCTAGTTTGGGGAAAATAAAGGTTATTTTTTATCCAAAATTTCCAAACTAAAAAGATGGTAATACCTATGTAAACTCAGCTTGGGACATTCTGACACCTTTTTAGTTTCTGAAAGGAACATGTTTCTTTTCTAACCTCTCCTTACCTGGCCTCTGCAGCAGCAGCACCAGCAGCGGTAACTGCTTCACAGAGAATAGCCACGGAGAGGACATACACATCTGTAAGGATTAAATGTGTTTCCTGGAGAGAATTCTTGCTGCTTGCAAAAAAAAATATTTGATTGATACATCCATTAATGAGTTGGATTTGCAGGAGGTTGAAGGCCTTGTCTGGGACAGGTAGATGTTACGGGGTGGGGGAAGAAGAATATGATTTCTGTTGCTTCTTTTTCTCTCTTTTCTCAACCTAATAATTAGGAACTTTCTCTTCTATAGTGGATGAACAAGACAGTGACACTTATCTGGCTCCAACATTGAAAGCCAATGTTAAATCCACTAGTGGTAATAAAAGAAATAACACTAAAGAAAATGTCCTGCATCTGAAAATGAAACAGAAGCTGATTTGTCTCAGACTTTGCAATTACTGACATAGAGATAAAAAATACTTGTGAAAGTGTTCCAAGAAACAGAACTGTTGCACTTACGGAGACATTTCTTTCCTTGTGGTACAAATCTGTAAACCAAACTATTGCTCAGCTAAGTAGGTCTAGAAGCTTAGAAGACTATGCATGGATTTATATCCATTAAAAATGTACTTTTAACGTTCAAATTTCTTAAGTGTACTTTCACTTCAAGTGGTTCTTCAGGCAAAGTTTAGGAGTGATTGGAATCTTTCCATAAAAACATTAAGACATTAACTGTTGAAGCAGTGAGCAAGAGTAATTGAATTAAAAAGGGACAACTCACTTAGGACCGCAGAAAATGTGAGGTCTATGCTCAGAAGTTAACCGAATAAGCAACTGGCATTTGATAAGTATGAATTTAGCCATAATCTGGTGAGCTAAATAAGGACCCCAGCCTCCAGTAAGTTATTGTCCCTATTCTGAGTTGTATTCTTCATATTGTTAACCGTGAAGAATGAAGGAGCAGAACAAAGTTAGAAATAATGTTTCAAGTACTGGTTCAATTTGGGCATCATTGTGGAAAACCAGAAACATTCATACTTTCCTAAGCCACTTTACGACTCACTATCCAAGTCCTTCTTACTTCATGGGCCCCTAGTCAGAGAATGATAGGCTTAGCCCATGATAAAGGTATCACCCTGCATGGTCTGCTGCCACCCCAGGTTTGGCATCCTCCCTGCACAGCTGGGATGTTTCAGTGAGCTTCTTGAACTTGGCTCCCCATCAGCACAACTTGGATCCTCCAGTCAGAATATGTTTAAATAAACCTTCTGTCTGGTATTGCCAATATGTACTTACTGGAACAGGATGAGCCATGTGTTTAATTGGGAAAATAATTATTTGATTCAGAAGCCAGAAGAAATTAAACAGGACTAATATTCTTAAGGGAAAAAATTTCTATCCATACTGATGCTAGAGATGCTGACTGGGAAACCCTTGAAAAATACCTGCATCCACATAATATTTCTCCCTATTGTAAGCAAAGAAATTATCAAATACTCTGAACAGAATTAAGTATGTCCTCTTTCTATATACAGAAATGGTTTTTGAAAGCAAGTATTTATTTCATCTTCAGGAAAAAAAGTTAGCTATTCAGAATGTCTTCCTAGTGAATTCCTTTTGATGGGTCTAAAACACAAAACCTTTCCCCTCCAGATGCACAGGGGCTTCCAACCATGCCAAAAATAGGTATAGCATCTCCACTTGATGAACACTGTTCAATCTGTTTCCTTAACTGTTGGCAAACTAAATTTCTGGAAATTTAGCAGTAAAAATATGACTTGTCTTGATCCAGCACAATTAGCATGAGTTAGAAGCAGAAATAAAGCTCTTATTGGCAGAGACAGTCAATTTTAAGCCAAATATCAAGAACAGTACAATTGTAAGGAGATTAAAAGCTCCTCCATGAAATCCTTTGAGCAGCAAGAACTATTTTTTTTTCCCAGACAATATTTGGATTTATAATACTGAAATTTCAGAACACTTACAACAAGGAAAATACGACTCCTAAATGTTCTCTATATTCCAAGAGACTGGTAATTAAAATTTGTCAAAAACAAAGAAAGGTCCCAAATAACAGCATTCTAATGAGATTAATTCTAAAAATAGAACCAAATGCTTAAGGAACTGAATACCATATTCAGTCGATACCAGGAATGCTGAGATTGTTATCTGAAGATCTATTCAATGAGCTTTTCATTTATCATGACAAAACTTATTGATATAGTCATTAGATCTTACTTTACCATTATCTCTTTACACCTCTAATAATATTTGTTACTTATTGTTACTTCTGTATCCACTAAATACCTGCTCCTACAAAATCATGCCCATTTACTGTCTGACTTTCTATATCAAATGGGATTAATCATGAATGAACATGTCCTCAAATATTAATGATTTGAAGCTGATAATTCCAGATTAATAGAAACCAATGTCTGTGATAAAAGTCATATAATCTCCCACAACTTTTTAGACAGTGTTACCTTGATTTTTCCTTGGACAATTTCCTGATGCTCCTCGTTCAGAAGAAGGTCTCTTACCACATCCTTGCTGGTAACAGCTGAAAACAATACAGAGCGTGGTATCATACCCCTTCTTCAAGCAACAGCTAGTGAGCGTTCAAGGGAAGTTAGAACTGAAAGGAAACCTGATAATGATGAAGAGAGGTAAAACAGAATTGTTTTACCAGATTACAGATATACAGTTTACAGATTTACAATTTACAGATTGTTGCCATCACTTTTGCAGTCCTGATGGGAAATAATGATTATAGTTTTGTATCTCCACATGAATAAGAAGACATCGTACCTTACACAGGTGTATTTAATTGACAGACTAGTATTTTATTTCAATATTGAGCTATGGCAGCTCTTTAGGATATTAGTTAGTCTCCCATTAGATGAATCTCTGTTGCTACATTGCCCAACTTTCATCATGATTTTGCTTAGAACAAGAATGTTAAGGACTTTTTCCTGTATCAAGACTGTGAAAATCATTTGTTGTGTCATAGCAGGGGTCAATAATATTCATTAATGTTTAGTGTATTTGTCAGTCTGACATGACCGGCTACTTAAAATGAAAATAATCAAATACATAAACCAACATCTTTCCACATTTAATGTGGACACAAATAATGGCATCAGCTAATGCTGGGAGATAGAAAGTCAACAACATCATTAATCTAAAAATTATCTGCAATGAAGGAATAAAATAACAGATAGATTTGCAAGGGAATATAAATCTAAAGCTCTTCTAATTACATTGACAATAAACCAGGGCAACAGTGAGGAAAAATGTATATTTCTGAAGTTATACATCATTATGGCAGGCATCTTTTGCACTGGTACAAACTGTTCTCCGCATAGTAAAATATAGCTTTATCTTCTTTAGTGATAAATACTCGAAGTAATTGCAAACAATTGAGATGAGGTCACATAAATCTCCTTGTGACTGAGGGGGGGGAGTTCTGAGTATGGGGACCTGATCATTTACATTCGGAAAGGCCCAATAGAGTCTTACTTTTGATGTCAGTAGAAACAGGAGCAACCCCAAGGTCCACTACACTCGAGTTCTCCAGAAAGTAAACTTACTGTGCATTGGGCCCAATACTTAAGCAATTTCTTATTTGATTACCTACACTGAAAGCATACAAGTTGAACCTTAATTAACATTATTCCTGCATCAAATACCAATAGGGCTTATCAGTAATAAACAGGAATCGGCAATAAATGAGATTACTTTAGCTGCACATTCTTCCACCTGAAGTGAATTTTACGTACATAATGAATGACTAAAAATCTAAATATGGTCCAAGATTCCACAATGAACCAAATTCTGCTGTTATTCTTTTAAATTACTTGCTACATCCTTGTATGTATTAGGTGCTAAAGAACAGACTGAGAAATTTGAGCTATAAGATAGCATCTCCTTTTCATTATGCAAGATTATACTAATAATTTTTATAAAAGATGGCACCTTTTTTTTCTGCAGCCAAGCTATAGTTTTTCCTGTTTTGAAGCCTGATTGTTGGTGTTGTTAAAATCATAGATGTACTAGCCCTTTTAATTTTTAAAGACCAAGAGAAAAAAAATAAAATGTTGTCAGGAATGTTATTCAAGGGAAGACAGAGTTTGCACACAAGTAGAGTTACATTATCTCTCAGAAAGGTATAATGACTGAATCTTTTTTAAAAAAAGAGAGTTATCATTCCAGGATCTACTAGTCCTACTAGTTCCTACTAGTTCCTCAAAGGAAATCTAATCAAGTCCACTGCAAACCTTTAAGAGTTTTGCTTCCGCACTGGTCTGGCTCTTGTGGACTGTAAAAAAACCCATGAAAATATACGTGACATTTCCCCTACATTGGTAACACAAGCATCTGCTTTTCTGCTTTCCTCTTGGAATGATTTTAGTGCTTCTGTTCTAAAATTAAAGCTTCTGGATGTTCTTCCCCATGACTGCATGTGTCAGACAAGACACTCAAGAAAAGCCATAGCAGACTATATTTTTGCCAGAGTCCTGTGGGTTGGCAGATAATGCCACACTCAGAAACTTGTTACAGAAAAAAGAAAAAAACCATCATATTATTGGTCCAATTAATTTTTTAACCATCCAAGAAGCAAATTATCAAATTAATAAATAAAAGCCTCTCTAATAATACCTTTAATTCAACAGCTATAGAAAGCTTTCTTTTCCCAATGTTATGCTCGCTCTGGGGTAGTTGGTGCTCTGGGGTAGTTGGCACTCTGGTGCTGAGGTTGGCAGTTTCATTCTTCATCAAGAAAAACAGGGAAGGTTTAAAAGGAGTTATCAGTATCCTGAGGGCTGAACTGGGAGGAGTTTGATCATGGTGATGGTGGTGGGGTCCTTTTCTCCTCTGTATTGGTGACCATTTGACTCATTTTTCCGTCTTTACTTATCACAGTTTTCTTCCTTTTTGTTGGTTCCCAGCTACAGCTTGCACAACACACTCCCCCAGCCCCAATTAGCTGTTGTTTGATACGCAGTGACAAACCTAGGTTTGTTGGACTTTTTAAAATACATTGGATTCACAGAGCTTACACTAAATCAGGTGAGGCTATGGTCACTTGACCACCATGCTGTTGTTAAAAATGCTAAAATAATTCCGGCCAAGGCAAACCTACACAAGTCCTGAGATCCTTCACTCCCAGATCAATACAAAGTCTATGACCTTTTTTTAGTAATGGCAAAATTATATTAGTCAGGCTACAGTTGTGAATGTGCTCCTGCCCAGCACGGCCCAGTGGAAAATAATCTATTTATATGCTACCTGGGGATACCTCAGAAGAAGTGCACAAATACTGATGTTGTTTGAAGAATAGTTTTCTTCCCCCCTCTATAATATGAAATTAAATTTATTTAGCAATCCTAAAACTTACTTTTCAAAGGCTATTAGATACACCACACAGTTCAAGACTTCATTACCTCAAAATGTCAGGAAAAATCATGAATTCTCTCATGCCCAAAAGATAAAAACTGAAGTTGATGACATTATGAAAACCTCCCTTGTGAAAATTAGACAACTAAGGAATCTAACCTTGCATTCTCCTCAGACCAGTTGACATCATAAGAACAAGGACAGGACAAAATCAGAAGAAAAATGTGTTTCTGTATATTAATGCTAGTCCCAAAAGTGGCTTTCACCTCTGCAAAAAATACAAATAAGGCAGATAACAGATGGTTTATTCTCTCCTTGAAGAAAGTCAGTTAGTAAATTTCTGATGTGCTGAAAGTTTTAGAGATATAGAGGTCAGTATCACTATGGATGTAAATAGCTAATATAGAATATTACATTGAGTATTCATTATTCTCAGAAAGTGATCTTTATAAACATTTTTCCATTAATGTGAGGCTTGTATTTATTCGTCTAATGTTCCATGGAAAAATACATTAAAGGATAAAACAAATGATTTTTTAATGCATAAAGGATTTATATAATGCTTTCCATAACTTAGGGAGAAATACTTTGAAGTCATGTTCCCTTTTGTTTCTGCTGCTATTTACAAAGATAAGCATTTATTGTCTTCATTTTTTTCGTAGTTTAGCCAGTGGGACAAAATGTCATTAAGCTGTTGCTTTAGGATGAATGCAAGCATATGGATTATTTGCCTTCTTGAAGAGATGCGGCTTCTTGAAGTGGGATCCAAGATGCAAGAACACAAATAGTAGGGAATCAATCATCTTGAAAACTGCTGCAAGTAGTAGTGTGTTTACTACCCTTTAACACAATTAGCCCTCCTGTCTCTTAATTCTGACATATGGTTATTAAAACACATTTACCGTGTGAGGACAAGGTTCAGATTAGTAAGTACTTATTCTAAAAATTAGGAACAAGACATCCACACATCCAAAAAGTAATGCTAAGTGGACAATACTCAATAAAGACAAAAATTGCAAACAGCTTTTTTCCTTTCTATTTGATTGCTCAGAGTAGAGATCACTATTATTTTCCTGACTGCATTTCTGCTGTTCTGTTACTGTCTTTTGTGTCAATCAAAGTCAGACAATGAGGTTAATTTCCTCCTGATTGTTTTCTCATGCTTACCAAATTTTCCAATGAAATACTGAAATTATAAAGCACAAATAGATGCATTCACAAACTAAAAAGTATATTCTAAGTTAAACAACTGTTTCTGGTTGTTTTTTTTTTACAACACTACCTTAGACATGCCTTTTAATCCATAAAAATAAACCACAATTGACTTGTAATTTTCCTGGGAATCTTCCTTTGCTAATGAATCTCTCCTAGCCATATCATGTCTCTCTTTCAATTAATATATTTCTTAATTAGAATACATAGCTCTTTGGCTTGCGAGGTTAGAATGTAATTTACACATCAAACTAAACACGGATTATTCCAGAGAATGGCAGTCCTTAAATTTTCATTCTCACTCAGCTGTAAAACATATAATTTCACCAAGGATCACATGATTATCCTGTCTTCATGAAGATTAAAATAAATACAAATATTTACATCAAAAAACAACTTTGGGATTATAAGATTTTATCTTGGATAAAAATTCAGACTGGAAGCAATCAGAATTTTCAAGGACATGGGACAATAATAGCACCAAGTCTAGAGGAAGGACCTCTGTTTCAACAGAACAGCAGGATTATTCAGTCTCAGAAATATTACAGCCCCTTGAAAATTCTGAACTTTTGCCATTAAAATAAGTCCACCATGTGGACTTACTATATGTGTTGACTCCACTCATAAGTTGTGGTCAATTTTTATCCATAACTAGATTTTCGCTATAACACTATCAACAAGTTAAGTCCATTCGTTGTAGTTCTTCCTCTTCTTTCTAGAAAACATCTGTATGATAAAGGAGGTTTCTGCTGCTGCTGCTCCAATATGAATCTCTTCTCACCTCATTTAGCAATGTCAGAACTAGTGTCAGTGTTGCAAGTCTAAATGAATTTATATTTTGGCAATGGTGAGTCTGCAATAGTTTGAAACCATGGGATGCAACAGACTGAACCAAAGCAAACTACATCAAAACCAGCATGCAGCATATCTTGCAGTCATTGTTAAGCCTAAGAAGGTAGGAAGAGATGCTGATTAGAAATATTTTTTATGGAAATAAGAATAAATTGTATTTTCTTTGATATTCCAAGCAACTCTAGTTGGGAGAGAGGAAAGTTTAGTGGGCATGAAGGAGACTTCAGTAATTTTATTAGGATATGGCAGTAGAAGACTAATCAAAGATTGGGTGGCAGAAATAAATTATGTAAAGCCTAATGTTATAAAATCAATGCATTTCATCAGCTTACCTTGTCACTTCTCAAATTCAGACAAACCAGAAATCTCTAACTACATCTTAGGAGCTTAGACCAAAGCAACCTTGCTGAATTCTCCAAAATATCAACACCCAGCCATACCTGCGTCACTCAGTTTCCATTGACTCTAATTTCTCAACCCTTATCAGCCATCATTTCTTAGTTACTCATCAAGTGGCTGCAGGCAATGGAGGACAGAAGAACATCATTTTACATTATGGATATGCTACCCACTAGGGTAAAAGGGGAAATTCAAATGGTAACTTAAGTTAGATATTACACAGTAGAAGACCATTTCTAGAGTTTTCCAGACAACAGACAAAAAAACCAAGACAGTTGGTAATAAAAGTGATGATAAATACTGGAATTGTGGGGAAGAAGATGGAAAATTATTATCACATCACAGATATGTCTTATAGTACATTCTATGTGGGAAGAAATACAGGATAGAATAAAAATATTATCCTCAGCATTGACATTCCTACTAAGACAAACTTTAATATTAAAAAAGTGACTGATATGGGAAATTGAAATATAATAAAATAGTCTGCAAGTGAAAAAGTTGTCTGGTAAAATGGACAGAGATAGTAAGTCTGAAAAAATGTCTGTAATTTCAAAGATATGCAAAGGAATGTGGGCAGCAGAGTTTGAAAAATATTTTTAATAATTTTGGCTTATCATAGGTGAGCTTAAAAAAATTGATTCAGTCTTCAGCAGCTGTGCTATTTACTGTTTACTCTATTCATAGCTCATACATAGGAATAGATCTCAAGGACATCATCCTGAATCTTTTACTGTATGTGAGTTTCAGTACTGAAACTCTAATGCAGGGAAGAGACAGTCCTGATGAAATGGTCCCATTCTCTGAAACAGAATTCTTCTTACAAAGGATAGACGTGGAAACAGATGACAAGCTAGCTAATTTTTATCTATTGATATGGTAGATAAGATTTTTAAAGAGATGTGATATCATCTTATTTGCTCATGTACCTCTGCGCACCAAAATAAGATGCCAGGTGCACATCAGATACCTAATGCAGCAACCATGCAATTTTATATGAAAGGCCAATATTTGGTGTTTTAAGCAATTTCTATATTGCAGCAGGAACACATTGAGATTGCCTGTATCTCTGAGGCAGACTCTTTCCTTTTCCAAGCTTAGCAAAATGAGGACGTAAAAAATAAAAAATGAAACCTATCTAGATAACTTGATAATAGCTGATGAAATGAAAAATTTGGTTAAGTGCAATGCAATTAGATTTCAGTAACGTGCTTGGCTTGGTACTGCATGATACATTGCTAGGAAACCAGAAGACCAGAAAATCACCATCGTACACATTACACACGTTCAGTTCTGAATAACCAGCAAGTCTCAAAGTATAATTAATTCTAGAGTGAAGACTCCTTGGTGAGCAGCTGTGCCTCCCAGAGATCTCACAGGGATTTTTTCATGATTCTACTCTGCTTATAAGTTGGTTAGCAACAAAACCACAATGAAATCCTTACTGGCTAAGTTCTTAAATGACACAAAAACAAAATACAGAAGGGTATAGACAAGAAATAGGTAACAAAGAGCAGACTTTGTTTTTCCTATAGGTGGCTAAAACCTTGCATGGCACAATGGCAAATTTTATCATTAATGTAGGTAGTACTTACAGAATGGAGAATGCTGGTAAGCAGTGGCTCTGAAGAAGGATTAAAACTCATGGTAAGGAAAGATACTACTACCTTTGTATTTGCTTTAAGGTGAAAGTTACTAAAATGCTGCATGCAGCTTTAGTGTTCAACCAATGGACTAGAAATGTGGTGGAAGATGGAAGAATTCCATTCCATTTCTTCTGCTGAAAAAAGAATAGTTTGTATTACCTCTTTATATATCAGCATGTGCATGTATATACATATATATGATGAGTATTGAATTGATAACACATTGAACTTAGTGGTGACAGCTGAAATTTTTTGACAATGGTAAGAAACAGTCATCTTGGGAAAAAACAGTTATCTTCTTCTTCCAGCGAATTGATTAGTTAGACACATTGATTTTGCTACTTTTTTTTTTTTTAAACAAATTGGTTAATTCACATAACATCAAAACAAGTTGCTTCTGCTCTATTATTTTGGTTATTTGTGTTTACCAACCTAAAGGACCCAAACTAAAATAAATGGCTATGAAACAACAATGTTATGTAGACCTACTGGAATTACTGCATTGATTTGATCTACAAATAAAAAAAAAGATTTTGAACTTCCATCTTTAGTAAAAAAACAAATTAACATTCCTATTTTTCAGCTAGATCTAATTATTAACAGTGTGGGAAAATATAATTGATAAATTGTGTTCCCTATTACTAAGAATTTTAAAATAAAGAGTCAATATTTTTCAAAAATATATTTTCTAGTTAATTCTCAGGTCCCAGACTTAAAAAAGATACTAATTCAGAAAAGCCTTATGCCTTTCAAGAAGTTAGAGTAGGTCATGGTGGTTCTTCCTTTTAC
Organism: Xenus cinereus; assembly: GCA_025774025.1. NCBI lineage: Eukaryota > Metazoa > Chordata > Aves > Charadriiformes > Scolopacidae > Xenus > Xenus cinereus. Next base: position 99,966,111 of record JAOXJK010000012.1, on the reverse strand, counting down.
TTAAAAGGATTTTTTAAAAAAATAAGAAAAAAACCTGATCAGTTAGGTTAGGTGAAGGAACTTTTCCTTCACTTTCCTTTAAACGTTTTTTTCAGAGTACCGTGAAAGGAGAGGCCATGTACCATCAATTAGGATTATAATGACATGTCAACCCACTAAGGCAGCAAGAAAGAAGAAGAAAAGGAGGCAGGTACAGTCTCTTCCTCGTCTTATGAAATATGGATACAGTTTTTAGAGTCCTTTTTGCAAAGCTGACTTTGAAGTCAAATTTTGTTGTCTCTTTTCCCTGTGCAATATAACTGAAAGGCTGGTCAGATTATCTTAATTCTGTCTTTTTGTAATGCTTGTGATTTCACAACCAGTCAGAGAGCAAACAGGCCCTTGCAGATAATTATCCTTCTGAAACTCCCTTGCTTCTCCTACCAAACTGTTTAAAAGCTATTTCTGTATCACGCTCTTGTCTTTTGCGCTACCTACCCTTATAAAAAAACATATCGATATCACATGATCAAGAAAACACTTTAAACTAGCCATAAAGTTTATATGTATTTTTACTTTCAATACTTTCATTGTAAATGAAAAATTTACAAGAATTTCAGCCAACTATAAGATGTAAATGTAAAAAGTTTCAGATGAATGTTTGAAGTTTAACATCATCAGAAGCAGCTAAAAGACAAGACTTCCAATGAAAACAATTGGACACTGTAAGCCTTATTTCACTGCCACTGTAATAAAAACAACAATCAAAATATCTTCCAAGCATTTGAAATAAAATATTCCAAATAAACAACTTCCAAACACTTCAATGTTTTAAAACAAAATCTACTCTCGTTATTATAGTTTCTACTGCAAGCCTGAATACAGCAGGCAAAAATTCAGGATTTGAAGTTTCTTTCATGTTGCTGTTTTTGTAAGACCTTCTCTTATTTCTATCAGTTTGTTTAATAGCCAATATTCAGTACTCTAGATCCATAATAAAGACAATTATGACCACAACCTGAATTACTATTTCCATTGTTAATTATTAGTCTTCAGCATCACAAAACTTACATATTACTGCTGTGGAAACAGTAATCTAAAACTAGGACCTAAAACTTTTTATGGGTCTTAGTAATTTTCAACTCTTATATGTTCACACCCTTCTCAAGGCAAAGTGACTAATGCAATAGTCACCTACATGCGGTTAATGGTTTTATTATTGGCAACCATTCTTCAGCAAGATTCTCCATCACACCCAAAGAACTGCCAATATTCACATCCTGTCCACTGATTATTTATTTGTATTATACTCCCACCGGCAGATTCTGTCACAAGCTATAATCCCATTGTAATTAATGCTGTGTAAAAACACACAAGAAGATAGTGCCTATATAGAACTTTCCAAATAAGTTTATAGGCTGAGTGTAAGATGGGATATGGCAGATGGATACAGACGGCTAGGGGACTACATGGAAATAATGAGACAGTAATTATTAGTGCAATGGGGAGCAGTGTTGTAAAATTCATGGCTGCATTATAGGAAAGGGAAATTCAAAAAGATTTAAAGAAAGTAGCTTTGGGAGTGCTTCTGGCAAAGTCCTGTGAAAGGCAGCAGAGAGAAAAGCTACTAGTTAAACACAATTATCTCTTGGTTGATAGGTCTGAGGTTAAGGGCTGATCAGAAGGGAGGTTGATATCTATACAGACAGTGAGAAATAAGTAGGAAAATGATAAAGAAAATCTGCCATCTTAAGTTTCATGAAATAGAAAAGAGCTGGTGGATTACAGGACAGGATGGAATGACAAAATCAAAGTAGAAAACAAGATAAAATTTGTCAAGTCCTGAGACCTGGAAGTACTTCAAATTAAGACAACAGCTCCAGCTGTGGAACTATTGGCTCAAGCATTTAAAGTAAAGCAACCTCATCCCAGGGTACATGTAAAAGCCCGAGCAGTCAGGTAAATGCTTACTCAATAGTATGGAGTCATAAAGGAAAAAATCTCAAAAACAGATTCACTATCCAAACTCACACCTCCAGCACACCACAGAGTACTGCCTAAAAAATTTTTTTCCTCATGCAAGGTGCTCCCTGCTTTATGATATTCTGACATCACTTTCATCTAGAAACTTGTTGGATAGGCAGTATCATAAAACCGGTGGACTTCCATCCTCTTCCCACCTTTTGCAAACGATGGGCTTCTGCTTCCTTGGTTTCTAAGATCTGTTCCTGGAATCTCCATCAAAGAGTATTTCTAGACTGTTAACAGTCATCCCTTAAAAACTATTGGATTAAGGATCCAAACGAAGTTTTCTACAGTTTCTACCACCTCTCATAACACTTTCCACATGTCCATTCCTCTTCGTTCTCCTGCAGACTCCCAGCCTGACCCAAAGAGAAAGAAAATGCCATTAGTGCCTTTAAAAGAAAGTAATTTTGTATTATTTCTCTACATTTTCCTGATTCTATAGGTAAACTGAGTTAAACACAGTTTACCTGAAATACTCAGGGAACAATGATGTCCTAATTTCTGGCAACAGTTGATTAATTTTTTGGTATTATATTTGAAGTGATAACTGATGGTAGCGTATAGCCTAGCTTGTGGCTGGTACTCAAAAACTGGATATGCAGCAAGCTCAGAGAGTAAATTCCAGCGATAGTTTGGCAACATGGACTGTGTTGATTTGCAGCTGAAGAGTTAAGCACAAGTTTGGACTGAAGGCAGTTGCAAAAAATGCCACATTATGGCAGAAATTATGCATGTGTCTCTGAGGCAGCGAAAGTCACTCCAAACAAAGCAAGCGGCACCATTTCTAATGAGAGACAGCAGTGACAGTTCACCTTTAGCTGGGAGCTAAAGTTTTGGAGGGTGTGTCAGATATGTGCAAGCACACACACACACACTCCTAGAGTTCTCAAGTGGGCATTGCAGCAATCACAGTTTGACAACAGCGTCTGCTCAGCAGCAGCATCCACCACTAAAACAGACTCAGGGAATCTGGACTTTCCGTCTTACTACTTATGACCTTATTTGTAGCATATGCGGGCTTGTTTCCAGGAGACTCATTAAAAAAAGGAAAGGTTATAAAGTGCTGACAGGTTCTGTGGGCTAACGATGATCCTATTAGTACACATAACATTAAACACATAATGCTGTATCCTACGCTGCTATATAGGAGTTTGTGCGATGCTGTTAATTTGTTTTATATAGCAAATAGTAAAGGGAAATTAACTTCCACTGTCCTTATTGTAAGATACAATTTAATTAATATCTCTCCATTAGTAAGTTATTGAATACTAGTTATCCTTATAAGTAAGTAAGTCACACAGTTTGCACATTCCAGTGGAATTTGTTTGCCACACCAATCTGTATTTTTTTGGCAATGTTAGATGTAGTGAATGGACAGGAAAACTGCATCAACAAAAAAATGAAATTGAGGACTTCAAGCAGCCTAGAATTTGTTTGTTTGAGGAACTCTTGAGAAAAGAAAAGAAAAATTGCTGTCATATTCCAAAACAGCTGACACAGAATGAGAAGACAAATTTTACCTTATTTACAGCACTTTGCTGTAAGGATGTGCTAATTATTTTGTTTCAGTACAAATGGGAAAAAGCACTTCAAAACCTTGCATTTGGATTCATAACTGCTTCATTCAACTATTGGAAATTTGTGGCTTGGAGAATGACAGTGGGGGAAGGTCACTAGCAATTACTGAGAGCACTAGAACTAGAGATGTTTTAGATTGAAGTGTGTGATAACTGGTAGAGCGATGAAAGGGGAATAACTGTCAGTGAAAATCTTTCTCCTGCCCTCTGCAAGTTTGCTAACCACTTAGCGCAATACTTCATACTAGTCTCTTGACATTTGGCTTTTTTCTAAGGTTATGCTGTCATTCTTTCCTGAATCTGCAAGAGCCTGCCGAGTGATCTGTTTTTATAAATATACAGTTTAAAGTAAACACACCCCTGAGATGCAGCTAATAATTCAAGCTCAAGCAATGAGCTAGAAAAACCTGTCTACATATGTGGTCTGGGGGGACTATCAAGAGCTTGGCAGAGAACTAACATGAAGCTTCAAGCTGTACTGAGAATGCTGCATGTGCTTAGAGCTCCTAGACATCAGGAATCTGCACCCCTGCAGAGGGACCCAGTATGACAGAATTTGGTGTTGAGAGACTGAGCATGGCTTTTGATGCAGTTGCCTTCTAATGGAAGTAACTGGAAATGAAACAGTAAACCGGACAGCTGCAGTGGTAAGAGAGATGGGACAGGACTGAGTCAGACAAGGTAGAGAGAAAAGAGGTTGTGGGAAGAACAATCTACTAGGACAAACAGGGATTATAAGAAAAAAAGAAAGGAACGTATCACGATTTTAACAGTGGAACACTGATTTCTGCAGGTCACAAAAGCAATGATAGCTTCGCGTTTTCTGACTTGTGATGATCAGCTTTGCACTGTTCATATTCTTCTAACATAGGAATTCAAAAGACTAATTGTCTATGCAGTATTGGTACACATGGAGTTTTGTAGATGCTGATTCCTCTAGTAAGTAGCTTGCAGACTGGCTAAGTATTTCTACTCCAGGATTCCTTCTACACTACAGAAATGACTTTGGCAATCATATTTCCAGTTTCTGTCCCCCATAATCTTTGCTCAAAACAATCTATTTGCTAATGAAATTGAATTGCAATCCTTTTAATAGCTGTTACAGTAAAAATAGTCACAAGGCTTTAGGCTATGGTACTGAAAACACTTCTTTTTTTCCCATAACAGCAGTTCAACCAGCTGCAGCGTTGGTTCAAGTGCATTAGTTGCCAAGAACCATAAGCAGGTGCTTATTAAAGCCTTCCATTCATTAACAGCCTTTAATTGCATTGATTCAGAAGCACCCTTCACTCTTATATAACATTACTTACACCATCAGCAGAGGGGTGCTGAAGCATCACTTCTGAACAACATCAGTGTTTCATGTTGTGTTTTAGCTATACAAAATGGAAAAAAAGTGAATCTTCAATAACTAGTAAAGTGATAGACAGACCCTTAGATTTTTCATGTTCCCAAGTGGCAGAGGTTGAAGTTTCAGGCTACAGATGAAATATACATGATACATTCCTCAGCTAATTATTTGTCAGTATATTAATAAATCACACCAGTCCCTGCAAGGCTATCTAAATTTAGAAGGTTCATGAGATGTAATACATAATTAATACCCTTAGATTGGATGGCTTAAAGGCAAGTGATTTCCTGATCTCATATGAAGTAGAGAGCATTTATCATTGTTGTCCACATAAGGAACTGCCAGCATGCCTGTTTTTGGGGACTATGTATAAATGTCTCTGTCATTTTTTTTCTGGTTCATGAGTAGAAAACCGAAAATACATAATAAGCAGAGCTAGATTTTTTAAGACCCATGCAGTTGTGCTTATGCATGTTAAAGTTACAAAATCCGATATGTCCACATATTGGTAATGAATTGATGGTTGATCATAACAATCAATGGAAGTTTTACCACTGATGTCACAAGATTATGGTCAAGTCACAAATATATGCAGTCAAAATTCTCCAATGGTTTGTGCATATGGCTTCATGTTCTCCAATCTCTCCTCTTCTCAAAATGTTCATCAATAGCTTTTTTGGAAGATGGTGCTTCCTGCCTCCTACACTCCACCTCTCTCCCTGCTTTGCTGTGTGGCTCTCCATAGGACCCCTTTTCTGGTCCCATTCTCTCCACCTGTGTGTTTTATTTCTGGGAAAAATCACCAGCAAATACTCATTAAGTTCTACAATAATGCTTCTGCTTTGCCCTCTAGACATGAATTGTCCTATCTGAATAAAACATGTTCTGACTAAGAAATCATCCCCTCAATACCAGGCTGCCAAAAATAGAGGTCCCTCTTCTCCTTCAGGCTATCCCCCCTATCTTGCTGGCCACAGGGGACAGAACAACCATACAGCCTTTCCCACTGTGGAGAAAAAAAGCAAACTCTTCTCTGCTGTGGTTACTTCTCCTCACCTCGGTGACCAAGTTTGTATTATCACCCATGGGGTACTATTTAGATTACTAACAGGAACTGTGAGAGGGTTTTCTGCAGTTCAGTGCCGGTTTTCATCAGTATTTTCGGAAGGCTCTTCTTCTACAATCTCAGTGTCTAGCATTGTTATTTTGCAAATAATATTTTTGTCTGCTATCTTTATTTGGCATTATATTCCCAAATCTATTAATTAATTATATTTATTATATTTTGTATTAATCTTATTGTAATGTAAAGAGTTAATTCTGCAAATCTAAGGTAAAATTATTGAATGGATAGTTGTTGCTAATTTAATGATATACTAAATGGTTATGTGATTTGTACATCCACCATACACCAAATGAACATTGAATGCATAAATGCCTGTAAAAACTAGCCAGTATAGAAAAAAAAGGGTAACTTATTAAAAACTTTAGAATTACTTTTCCTCTTCTGAAAACATCCATAGCTATGAAGAAGTCTATAATGTCATCACCTTTTTGAATGCAGAATTTCCTATTATAACAATTGCAATAATCAGACAGATCATATTTCATTATAGCAAAGGGAGAATTTTTCCTTATAGAATTTGTAAGCAGCTTCACAGATATGTTTTATAAAGTTATTTCATTTTTCTCTTTCAAATCTTGTCAAAATGTCTCTGCTTTAACAGCCAAGAATTCATTTTACTATTGGAAGATTTTGTATGAACGCCATATCACTTGATCCAAATTGTCCTCAAACATACGAGTGCTTGCAGGCTGATGAAATAATGAAATTATTCCTTAACCAGTTAACAGTTATCGTATTTTCCAAACTATTGAATTTACTTTTCATCTGCCTTCTGTGGTTTAACTCTAGATTTTACTGCAGCACTACAGAAATGTTAAGAAAGTAGATATTCAGTAATACCTTCAAAGACATGTCTTTAGAGTTATCAGCACCTACACATGGAATGTTTTATAATTATAAAAGTAGCGTATCTGAAGGTGGTGGACTGAGTTCTTTGATCTCTCCTCCTATTTCTGGTTGAAGGGTAAGATCAGACTCTTCAAAAGTCCCAGTTTAGAGCCAGGGGAAAAAAGAATGCTTGTGTTATGCAGTTGAAAAGAGGAAGATTTATTTTAAGATAGGTTAGTGGTTAACACAGTAAGGAAAGAGCAAGAATAAGAATATGGGAACTAAAAATAATATGAAAGAAAGGATAACAGAGATTAAGATATTTTTGTTTGGATTTTTGTACTGAGATAAAACATGCCAGTCATTTAAAATTGCTTGTGTGCACTTTGTGTTTTCATTTTGTATTATTGAACTGCTCAGGAGCATTCAGATCAGCATTAAAATGCACGTATTGTTTAACAACCGTCATGAACTATTTTCCCTATCCAGAACAGATCTCCAAAACAAGCAAGATGCTCAATCAAGGAGCAGACAATGCATCATGGAAATGCAATCCAGCCAGTGAATGTCCATAGGAAAAAATGGGATCATCTTTCATTCAAGCGTTATAATCTCTGAATAACAATTGCTAATTCTGAAGTAAAATTCCTTGAACTGTATCTCCAGGAAGCTAAAATAGTTTAAGTAAAAAAACCCAAAGCCACCACTGAAATTAAACACTTCTATAATTTTTCTCAGCATAAAATTTAAAGGAAAGATGTCCTATGAAAAATAGGCTATTTTGTAAAAACATGCCCTTTTTGCTGAAAAATCAGTGTGACAGAAAATTGTAAAGCAGTCATAGAGTCCTTTAGTAATTAAAAAATACATTTTTTAAATTCACATTGTGCTAAAAGTCACAGTCACACTATAAGAGGGTGTTTTTCCTAAGACAGATCGCATTTTACATATGTGCTAGTATTCCAGTTCTGGTGGCTGTAGTCTGAACCAAGGTAGGGCCACGCCACTATAAGTATTCATATTTTGGAGTGCTGATTTTGGCGTATGCAAAATGGATCTAACATTTTTGTGTTTGAAATCCAGTTATTAAACAGAAAAGGCATCAGTAGCACTCATAAGCTGGAGAGCCGATGCTTCCATTCCTCACAGAAAGAAGCTGACAAACATTTGTAGGAAAGAATGAAGAATAATTCCATGTTTTTTAGGCTTAAATAGTAAATAAATAGTATCCTTCTGTCTGATTGGGAAATAAGACCTGCTTGTCACTTAAATCCAGTAACAAAGAAGCTTTGGACAGGATAACTACCCTAAAGGACATTGCAACTTTGGAATGGCAAAGGGAATTTTATGTATTACCCCATAAAGTCAAGCTCAGACAATCAGTCAAAATGATTCTTGCAAGAACTGGTTAAAAAAATATTTTAAATTGAATGCGTCCTGTCGTGTTCTAAAGATTTTGTGATCCTGACCTATCCAGTTACTGATTTTTTCAGTCTTGAATAGGGATTAAAGGATAACAAGCACAAGGATAAAGGATTCAGCACAACAACCTCATCCAAACACCAGATTTGGGTTTTATGTTCAGGACTGTGCATCGTAGTCAGAGACAGAAAGTCCTCCACTGACCTGTTCCAGCATCCTGCATCATATCGCCCAATTTCATCCATGACTGAGAAAAGCCAATAGTCAAGAGTATTTCACAAGTTTGTAAGGTATATTTTAAGTTACAGTGATGATAAAAATGATTATTTACTTTTCTTTATGTCACTCCATAACTTTCTAATAGTGAAATCATATACTGGGTTATACATAAAAGAGCTAAGCCACTTAGGGAAATACAGTACAATCACCTGCGAATTTAGTAGTTGTAAAATTCTTGCATTTAAGATATGAAGATTTTTTTTAATTCAATGTATTATTGAATGTGTGTGTGCTTTCATTTCCTTATTAGTTTTTGTCTTGTTTGATTTATAGTTTCAGATTCATAATCAATACCAAGTGCCTGCCTGGAAAGAAAATCCCATCATTGTTCTCAGAATTTTTTGTAGGAAGAAAAGACTCTCTCACACAGATATTTTGGTTAGTTTTGTCTTCTTTTTGCTAATCTGAAATCAATAGCTATTTGGACCTGGAGCCAAAATTAAGATGTACTCACTAGGAGTAAGACTGGTGGCCCTCATATGAAATGCATATTGTGGTGATTCCCTCCTACAAAACAGGAGGGAGGGACATGAACCCCTCACTGCTCTTACCCACACAAGCAGCTAATAGGGGCCTGTGTGGAAATACATCTTTTATCACATTGGAACATATAAATGTACTGGTACACAGGCTGCAGGGAAGGCCCTCCATGTGGTCTCTCTGCACTCGGTTCCTTAGGCCTGTGGGGATGGCTGCACCCCCCGGCTGCTGCCCACCATTTTACTGGGAAAAGCAAACCTTCTATTTTATCAAAACGCCCCTTTACTTTGTCAGACAGCTGGGAACCTGTCAGCAGAAGCAAGTCAAAGCATGTGAGCTGCTGCCAGGTGGCCTTATGCCATTTCCAGGCAAAAAGAACTTTCCCAGATTCCTAGACTAATATAGCTAAAAATGTTAACCACAATGACTGCTGCTTGACAGCTTTACTGCAACAAGGTTTTTCTGTATCCACATTTTTATTGTAACTGTTAGATCAAATACATTAATAAATCTATTTCTAAACATCCTTGAGTCATATAGGGTAGTAGTTTCCTCATTTTGTTGGGAGAGGGTGAGGAACATCAAGCCACTTTTTACATTTCATACAAAAGACAAGAAGCACAGCCAGATATATAAGCCAGAAGCCTCACTGCCTGTCTGCCAGTCTGAAATGGGCACTTGAACATTTTATATTGTGTTAATGACAACCAACATAGTGGCTTTGCATCTTTATCGGAGTTATTCCAGAGGAAACCATCCCACAGAAACAACACTGCTTGCTCAATGAACAAGGAAATTCTGTGCTTGCCTAAATTTCCTCTTTCTCTATATCCTTAAAATCTTGTCAGAAGCCATATTAATTTTTCTCAAATAAATACATCAACGCTAGGCAACGAAGTCTCCTTGTCAGTGAGACCAACACACACAATGTTAGTGAAATGCTCTACAAAATATTTAAACGATCACAGTTTAAGAACTGGAAATAATCACACTTTTATTTGTTGCTGGCTCTAAGCAAAAGCATTGTTCACTTATAGTTTCCTATCCCAAAAAGCTGCTAATAAAACTGGTGTGTTAGGACACGTCAGAGCTAGCTCCAGCTGGGAAGCAACGTAGTAAATTTAATCCAGTATTGAAGTTCAGCTTTCAGCTGGCTTGGAATACAAGTAGATAAACCTTATCCCTGATCAAGGCATGAGTCATATCTATACGAAGTGCCATGTAAGTTTGTCTTCCTAGAATATATGATACAGACATATTCTTCCTGAGGTATATTGTCCATCCTTTTACATCTTTTCTCAGACTTCTAATTCTTCCTAAGCTCTCTAATCTTCCTCCCTGCTAGTTTCTAAATTCCTCCAAGTAAATGCTACAAATGGTAGGTTATTTCTCTCTTATCACAACATAGAGTTTAATTTATCCACACTTTCTCATGTAGTATTCTTTGCTTCAGGCTGAAATTCCTGTGCCCTTCCTGCCAGCTGCAGCCTTTGAAACACATGGCTGCTTGCACATGCCTGCAGTGAGGCAGGGGTAAGCTATAAACAAAAAGGATCATATTCAGACACATTCAACAAATAAACCAGATATACAGAAGCCAAAATCACACAGCCAAGTATTTCACGGGGCGTAAATCTGTGTCCACACAATAAAAGTTAAGGTTGAGTACCCTTTAAAAATGTCTTCAGAATAAATCTGGGAGCTGGAAAACAGTAAGTGAATCCTTAATGTGTCATTAGATATAGAGACTCTAAAACTTTAAAAAATATATAGTGATATCATGGGCATTCAACATCACCAACTTAATCTGTTAAGAACTATATGTTCATATTGGCCTCCCTTTTGCCACCCTCTGTGCTTGCACAAATCTCTCATATAGGATTGCAAAATACATTGTCATTCTGGTAAATGATAAGTGTCACTAATGTTAAACAAACCCAGGTAATATGAGTGCATAAATCCTAGAGATAGGTTTTCCCCTCTCATGGATTACAGAAGTACCATGTCCAAGTGCTTATGCATACAGAATTAGAGACACTGATCATCTTTTAAAATGGAGTCTTTAAAAGCGGTGCAAACTGGTACAGAGTAAGTTAAAAAAGAACACTTAAGGTCACATACTTTCAGTTTCATCTGTTGGCATAAATGACACTGTCTACATTAAAAAATTCTGGTATTATGTCTATGTGAATTTTTGTATTTTGTAAAATAGAAATTATAGATACACATTTTTAACATACATTTTTAATTAGCTGTTAGGAGGACATGACCATATATTCAGGCTCTTCTCCTACCAGAGGATGCAGGAACTGAATTCTCTCTATGTTCATATTAGAAAGTCGTGTACTTCTATATTACAAGCCCCTGATTTGAATAACAAATTTCAATTACAGGCATATCTTGAACAAGATGTCATCTATGTATTTAGATGAGCTGTTATTTCTCATAGTTCAATTTCCTGTAATGATACTTAGTCTAACCCAAGTACTATAAAAGTAGCTTTTTAGATGGATACCCACTAGTAATTGAAACAGCAACCATTTGGTTTAAAAAATGAGAATTTTAAGTTGATTAACTGTCATGTGCAGAATATGCATGGATAATTCAGTCCTATCCATAACTCACTCCTTCAACAATTCTCATTTGTACTATGAGAGACTATGAGAACCACATTCCTTGCTTTTATTTAGGCTTTGATGCAAAATATCTAATTTCTGGCACAATCAGTCATAACCTCTCTAGAAATTAGATCCTTCTTCCTTTTCTTTCCATGTTACTTAATTTCTGCGTGGGAAAACATTTTGTTCAGATCAATATTTGCTGAATAGCCTTTCTGTCTTGCTTAGTTCTCATTACGAAGCTAAGCTGCTTACAGAATTTCTGTTTCATTTCATGATCCTAATGATGCTAATCCATGTGTAAAAGAATAAATGGATCTACAGAGTATCTACCTAAGGAGTTCAGTAACTTTCAATAAGATTAGGTCCACTGACTTTATGGATATTGAAGCAGATTACAACATCTACTGAAGTAAACAGACATCTCAAAGTCCATCATGTAGATGGAGAATGCAAGGTTTTGAGAGACAGGCAGACAAACACTGCTCATGTCTGAAGCCACGCCACAGCCAAGAAACAAGAACTTTGGAGCCTGGAATTTCCTTTTCATGCTTTTAAGTCTTGATGTAATAAAACCAGGGCCATCCTATGGTAATACGATGAGATTTTCTTACATACATTTCAGCACACATTAAACACTGCTCTGTGGGAGAACACAATTGTATCCTTCTTACTAATCATTGCAGTATATATATATTTGTAGAGTTTCTGTATGTAACTTTCACATCAAATTCTCACAGTATCTAGAATTTCATATACCCACTTACAACGCATTAGCTTGGTTTTAATTTGTGCAAACTAGATTCCTTTTGGAGGAAACTGGAGAGAAAGCTCCATGCCAGGCATGCACCAAATGCAACCTGACAAGTAATGGGTTCATAAGGGTCCGAATCAGAGCTCAGTGCTTCAGATGACTTCAAACTGCATGTGTGGTGAAGACACTTGAATCAGGGAACTAGACTCAAAATAAACTCCCAGAACAGTACACAAGACAGTGACAGAGGCCTCAGCACCAGCTACTTTGATCTACTGATCTGTTTCTCCTCTGTCAGACTTAACGATCTATACATAGCCACTACCAGAAAAGTTAAGCTGCCTGCCATTTGTACAGCCAGAAATAACTGCATCAAAAGAAAGAGAAACAAAAGAAATACTAATCACTCAGGTGAAGGTCATAGCAAATCTCCACAGTACTCACCTATGCTTAAAATTAAGTCTTACAGAATTCTAGGGTATTAATTTGTGGGGTGGGAAATGAAATTACTGTTCTCTATCTTTCCAAAATGGCAGCATCAGCTACTGAAAGTTTTGCTTTTATTTTTTGATCCCTTCTCTTATGCATATTCTGAATCTTCTCTAGTATAACTTACTCTGAAGGCAAAACAAAATAACAGTTCTCAGTCCTAAGTACAGGAAAAAAATATGGAGAAAAACAAAGCAGCAATTATTAATTCAATGTTACTTGGTTTAGTAGCATAATAATAGTTCATTTGAAGTTCTGTGATAAAAAGAAGTGCTTAAGTCAGAATGTGGGCCAAGATTTTGCCCTTACCTCCTATTCATTTCATTTTATGTGCATGGAGAGTACTTCAAATGAATAATAAAACACATATACATATTGCAGCATGGTAAAAAATGTTGTAAAGTAGTAGAAAGGGGGTGTGTGTCCAAGTTGTTTCTTATGAGCAATAAGTAGTCCTTGTAAAATTATCCAAAATTACAAACATATTATCTTTTCAGTAGGTAAAAAGGTGTCAGAATCAACCCCCAGACACTTTATATAAACATATAATATATAGCACATGCTTCTCTAAGCTTATGCTGTCCAGAAACCAGTGAAAACACCAGCAGTGGCTCTGGAGTAGCTTCTGTGAAGAGGGTTGCATCTCCCTGATGAATATGAATATGCATCAGAAAAGAAATTATGCCCCAACTTTAGTATCAAGTCACATTCAATGGTGTCTTGAATGAGCAAAGATGACGAACAATTTTCTTGACCTTAAATTTTTCAGGAAGCTGCAGTTGGACTTAGTGACACATCCATCTAGTGTCTCAAGCTAACATTGTACAAACCGTGGATAATGAAGCAATTGTTGTCAGTAGTCATTCTATCAATTATTAGAGCAGCTTTTATAAAAACTGAATTTTCTTTCTTTATTTCAAGTAATAAGAGACTAATACCCCACTCAGAAACCTACAGCAAGGTTACAGTTCCCAGAACTTTGTGAAATCTACACTCAGGGCATCTTTTCTAATTGTACCGTTTTCTAAAAACATAACAAAAAAATCCCCAAAACAATTCTTTAAGACTGTTTTTAAATATGACTAAAGTCCTTTCACAGTTCTCTGTGTAGACTAGAGTTGCACCTAATCAACATAAGTAAGCTCTGTTTCAGTAAAATGTTTAAGCTCCTGCATAGTCTTAAGCAAGTCCACACTAGACTCAATGAATGACTTTGCATGCTTAGAGTAAAATATGCTAATGATGATTTGTTGAATCAAGACTTTAATGCTTTTTAGGCATCCATTAGGGTTATGGCAGAGAGATAAGAAATAATATCTTATTTCTTGAGTAAACATCAGAAGAGGGAAGATGATGTGCAACCTAGAATGCAGAAGCACACGCATTGAATCATCAATGCATCAAAATCAACTTTACTGATTTTTAATAATAATAATAGGAACTGTCTTTAAAGACCTATCAGAAGACTTTAGTTTTCTGCTATGATGGTTTAAAATGACTTTTGATTTCCTTCATTTTCTCCCTTCCTTCTACTGATCCTACCATAATGTTGATGATGTAAACCATCATAGCACTGTTGATTAGTGCCGTTGCATATTTTTGGTTAAAAGAATGAGACAAATCATTGTGAGTCATCCCTGCTTTCAGCAAGTAAATCAGATTCAGTTTGTTAAAAAATAAGATTAGTGTGCAAAAATTTTTTGAACGTGCTTAAATTTGTAGGTCACTGCTTTACCATCCATGCATCATTCCAAGACAGCCTGTATAACTACCAGCAGTGCCTATCGGCTGGCTGAAGCACAACTACACTGTAAACTAAGTGCGTCAGTGTTGAGGACTGTGCGAACTTCACAGGCTTAAAGCTGAGTATATTCATCATTAAGCTCAATGTAAAATTTTACAGTCAAAAATTCTTCCCGCCTCAGTTTAGACTGACTGAAACATTTTTCAAATCTGGAACAGACTGGGCAGTAATGTCCACTATACAACTAAGAAGACTTTGGTGGTATTTATAGAAAAGAAAATCTTTATTTATTTTTAAAAAGCATTTTGATAATGTTTTCATTAAGAAAAAAATAATCTGAAGTTAAAAGACTTCTTACCCAATCATCAAATAAAATATTTTCATTTGACTTGAAAATTTTGTTTTACCCTACTTGAAAACAAGTCTAAAATATTCTTTAATCTAACTATTTTTTCTTGATTTTCACTTTGGTAAACAAATTGAAACTATCATTTGTTCACACAACTGCAATGTCCTATAAACACTGGCTGTAAATACTTTCCATAGCAGCTATCCTTCAAATGTATGTGCTAGATATAAGAAGGTCAATAGCTCTGAGAAGTTAATCAGCATGGAATTTGTTAATTAACGTATAGATGAAGATGGTAACAAACATGTATATAAAGTCTTCCAAATATATAATGTAATATAAACTCAGAAACAGCGATAATTATATCTTGATTAAATAATTCCTTAGTACTCTTACACTCTATAGTCCTATAGTATTCTACACTTTCAGTACAGAAAAGCTCAAATTGTCTAAAATGCAGGCTGAGGTCTTACAGGACCAGAACTCCTCACTTACATAGTAATTTGGAAGCAAATAAGACCGCTTGTATAAAGTATTTCAGGCCTATAGTTTCTTCCAGTTCTAAAATTAATAAGCCAGTGACCTAATAGGCTCTTACTCACTTTCAGCTTCTATTTTAATGGGTTTTGATATTGAACATTGGAGAAAAACCTGCCTCAGACACCCTCTTGCCATCTGCAGTTTAGTGTTGATATGAGAGTATTGTCTACTGTTTATTACAAGTAACTATTAGTGTTTCCTTTCTCAGATCATAGGTGAAGTTCGTAACACTGTAATATCATCTCATTCCCTCCCTTGTTTAGTGACTTAATATCAAACTGCAATTTTTTTTTTTCCCCAGAAAAACAAACTGGACTGTATTCAAACTTGCAGTTCAACACAAGCAAAGAAAAATGAACAAAGTTGTCTAAACTTGGGTCTCACCAAACTTCTGTCTTCCAATTACAGGGGGTCAAGGCGCCTGTATCACTGCTTACTGGAGTGCCTGGGATGCCTTACAGTAAAAGGGACAGTGCCAGGGAAGTTCCCAGGCAGACATAATAGCCATTTAGCTGAAGTTTAATACCTGTAAAGAAATTCCGCCATCTATGAAACTAACATATGTCCTCAGTCTAGCCACATTCCCTTTTGTTCCTGTTTATATTAAATTCCCAGAGAGTCTCATCCAAACTGTTAGCATAAAATATGTGATTATAACAAAAATACTTCATACAAATGAGCGTCACTGTCTACACAGACTGACTACTGAAAAGGAAAGAAGTTTGTCTTTTTGTTTTGTTTTGTTTTGTTTTTTCTTGCA
Organism: Xenus cinereus; assembly: GCA_025774025.1. Taxonomy (NCBI): domain Eukaryota; kingdom Metazoa; phylum Chordata; class Aves; order Charadriiformes; family Scolopacidae; genus Xenus; species Xenus cinereus. The sequence continues at coordinate 99,949,787 of JAOXJK010000012.1, read as the reverse complement.
CCTTTTTGTAGTAGAATTCCCTCCTGAATCACAGTCTTATTAAAATTTATTCCTTTCTTTGCTTTTGTTGTACTGAAATAGGAGTATTAAAATTTTTACATAAATTATTATTATCCACAATATTCCACATCTACTGAAAACAAAGAAAGCATTTCTATTGATGATTCAGTACAATGCAGAAAGGTTTTGTACAAAATCTTTTATGCTGCATTAAAGATTTTTTTAAATGTGATAATTTTTTACATAAGCTCAATATTTTGAATTCAGCTGAGGAATCACTTTGCTGTTTATTCAATAGTTTTCTGTTTTCTTTAAGGAACAAAAGCTCTCTCCAGTTTGCATGATTTAATATCAATAAATTCAACTGCTACAAGGACAGTATAATCCAGAAAGCCCTATGGTGAAAACATTTACTTTGTGTCCTGAAGACAGCAGTATACTCTCTCAAAAAAAAAGTGTATTCCTTAATATCATTTTTACTCTCAATATAAAATCAGTACTTATTTCATCATGTTGAGATCAGTTTAAACTTTCTAATTAGATACACTGTCACTACATCCAAATTAGTTCTGGAATCTTTCCTGAAAGAAAAAAGAATTTTTAAAATGAAACCTTTGTGGTTTATACCGGAAAGCACTGACTTATCACAATTTTAGTGTAAATCAGTAGGAATTAAGACTTTAAGACTGCTTATCTCACTGTTCTGTTGTGACTGTAACTCAAAGCAAGTAAGGAAGAGCATTGTCATGGTCCAAATATCACCAAGACACACACACATAAATTTCTCCACTCCTGGGCTTTCAAGATATTTGAGTTTTGCAGGAGTGCAATAATAGAAATCATACTAGATTTCTACAGCTCTTCTTCAGTTTGATAAGGATAGAAATAGTCCAGTTGAAAACATTGTTGTAAGATCTTAGCCTAACTATACTACCTGTCACTGTAGTTTTGCATTTTTGTAATAGAGGAAAAGAGGGAAGAAGGAAAGAATAAAGTTGTTAAAATCTAAAAGTTTCTTCAAGTTCAGTTCTGGATAAGGTTTTTTTCAAAGATTGTTTCCAGAAAAATACATGTTCACACACATACACATACCAGTCTCATGTATATTTTCATTCCATAGGTCCACCATGAAATGTATGACTGGAACCAGAAAGAGCACTGAACAGCCATTAGCCTGCTGTTCAGGGAACTCCCTTGGACCATATAGCAGCTCTTCTGAATGAAGAGCATTGTATTACCAGAACAACTCATTTTCTCAAAACCGCACATTCAGCCACAATTTTCACCTTTAGCCTTTAGTTTACACAGGTAGTTTTTGCTTCAGACAAGATTCCAAGTTTATTAATGTAACGTTTTATTATGCTGCCCATTCTTCAATGGGTGCCCTACCAACAATGGGTCTTGCATCTCAAATTATTTGAAAGAGGGCTGGGAAGGGGAGTTGAAGTCAGCAAGATCAGTGGAGAGGAAAAGGAATGCTAATACAGCCTGTTTATCTCTTTCAAAAAGCCATTCTACTGCATGGAGCTTGTGAAGAAACAGTTAATACATGAGGATATTAGTGGACTTACATGTACTATCTAAGGCAATGGACAATATCACTGTCCCAGCAATCTAGGCAAAATGTGGTCTGTTTTGCCACTTTAAATGTAAATGAGCAAATATACAAATACACACATTGATAACTCAGTGACGTGGATTGGTACATAAGGAGAAATGGGCTAAGCACCCATAAAGGAGCCCAGCAACAGAGGCTCTGGGACAGAAGAGGAGAACTGTGAGTGACTGAACATGTGGTAGGATGTACAGTGGGTCTTCTTTGGCCAGTGAAGTCCTATGTGTGCTCATGACCAGCGTCCCCTATGCCAAATGACATTGAAACTGTATAGAAAGCAACTGAGAGAAATATGAGACCTCTAACTCAACAAAAACGTGTTAAAAAAAAAAAAAAAAGCTAGGTCCCAAACAGCAGTTCAGAATTGAAAGCTATGACTAAAGGTAAAAAGAAAAAGGAACAATTTTAAAATTAAAATGTGTAATAGCATCTTAATTGGAGCAGGGTCTAAACTACTGAGTCAGATCCATCCCCTAAACATCATCCATTCTCCAACGTAGCAAAATCAGAGAACAATAGAAAACTATCAGAGACAGAGGAAGGCAGGCAGGAAGAATCTTTTTTGTGTTACTTTGCTAATCATTAGTAGTGGAGTGGAACAAATCCTTAAAACATACATGAGAGTATATTAACTGCAGGGTGCTAAGTACCCAAACATATATTCTTGCATTCATATACATTTACTCATATTAGGTTTCCTATATTAAATGTTAGAGCTGTTTCTCAGAGGCTGTTTTCATGCTTATCATGCATGTCTACTCTATTGAGTTCTACTTTATATAGGTTATTGTTGATTTTCTGTGTATACTCTTTCAGGTAAATTCCACTTTAATACGCTAAAATCCAATACTTTCAGACCTTCAATTTCTTCTGAGACCCTAAAATTCCATATTTTTTATATATGATACTTTCTGTTTCTCATTAAACCTTGCCTAATTTATTGTATGCTTATGTTACCTGAACAGACTTTTTGTGTATCCATCCTTGTATTTCTTTCTTTCCTTTTCTCTCCTTTTCTTTCCTTTTCTTCTCTTTTCTTTCCTTGGCATTTCTGTCTTGCAACATGCATTATTTCATAGGTTACACCTGGAGGAAGATGGCATTTCAAACTGAAATGAACAAAACTGGTCTGCTGAGCTCAAAAATGAGCTGCATTCAGGTATAATTTGCACCTGCGAGTAAATATGTCGTAAGCTCACTCAAGATAGTCTAGACCAATAAATCATATTTAAGAACCAGCATCTGCTTGCTTTCAACATATGACTACATAGAATTGCTCTTTCATACATGTGAAATGCTTAAAATAGATACTGTGGAGGTTCCAGAGACTTAACATGCTTCAATCCCTTTTAAAAGAAATGTTAAGTTCTACTTCTTTTCACTGAGGAGAGTCCTTTGCAGGCAATTCTTTTTATTTTCTTGGATTTAATCTTTGCATTCCACCCTTAAAAAATTGTTTAAAGTCTCAAATTTTAATCTCAGACTCTGTCCTTCATTAATCTTTATCTGTCAGTTGCCTTCAGCTGGAAACACTCCTAAATTTTGATTACAACACTGTTCTCTGCTAGTTCTCTTCTCTCTTCTCAGGTTAACATTTCTTTTAATAGATACTTCTCATTTCTCTATACAGTTTTTCCTACGATTTTTCCCTATGCTCAGAAAAAACATATTGAAGAGAGAAGCATCTATGGAGAGAAAAGATGGAGAATGTCCCATCTAACAAGCTGAAAATCTCTCTAATCATGATCTAGATACATGAAGAAGAGGGTAAACTGGTTTTTATGAGATACCAGTCTCTTTAAAAGATGCAAAAGATGGAAAAATCTTAGTACAGATAGTCTCTTTACAGTGTTCAACTATGAAAGACATTTTAGCAATTAATACCAAGATTTTATGTACCACCTATTACACACACCTCTATCCTTCAATCCACTTGAAAATTAAAATCATCTAGGACTATTATACTTCATGCTCCTCAGTTTAATTAGACTATGACTACATATAATTTATTTCCAGTGACATTTCTTTAACAATTTTCACTTAAACTAGAGTGTCTACCATTTTTAAAGACTCTGGAGATAGCAGCAAAATTTTGCCATCACAGGTATTTAAACAAGCAGCATACTTGTTTAGTACCTTAGTATGTTTAGATTAGACTAAGGGTGGGATGGTTTTAACAAAGTGCATTTCCATGTCTTCAAAGAAAAAAACAGTTAATGTCAAAACCTGCTCCATAAATTACCTAATGAATAAGGTAAACAAACCCTAGTGCATAAAGAATTGCACTTTATTTCTGCTACCTCGCAGTATTTTCTTCTTAAGGAGAACAGGGATATATCAGGGAACAGTGGCAAATGTAACCTCAGTATGTCAGTCATGAAGTGGCATGATCGAATTTTACTTTCTTATTATAAACAATGCTGATTCTGAATTCTTTGGATGCCTAAAGAAAATATTTTTTTTTAATTAAGAAATACGTGAAAGACAGCTGAAAATTACCACGTGTAATCTGTCCACAACAAGTTTAATGTTCAACAAAACACTGGGTATGGGGAATTTCTTAATTTACGTGGGGCACAGACAGTCGTGGACTTTCTGGATAACAGAGGATGAGGCAATCATGGGGTAGCAGACTTGAAATTGACAATATCAAGCAATGCTAGGATGAAAGCTGAGCTTTATGTAGCTCTCTGAACACTTCCTCCCACTCAAACACATGCAAATAATGCAAGATAAATCATGAGCTATTTTATTAAAATTGATAATGCCATATTACTGTAATAAGGGTATAAGTGAAATCAGTATTAAGATCATGTTATCTAAAATTATGAACGTAATTTTTGTTCTCTTCCTTCCTGTCTGCTTTTCCCCTCATTTTCAAACTCCAGTTGCCCCTGAAATCTGTTCTGTGTATTTATAACATTAATAAAAAGAAAATTTATCCACTTCTGATGAAGAACTATGTGTGTGGAAATAAGACAATATTTCTCTCTTAGTAGCTAAGCAACAGAAATGATAACGGTCTTTTGCCTGATTCATACAAACTGACCTACTGAAGTCAATAGAATTAGCTGTGCAAGGAGGGAAAGGAGATTTTATTGATAACATGGTTCATTAGAACAGAAACTCAAGAAACAGGACATGGTCCCTCAAATTGAGAGGAAAATATCAAATTCATTCAACACACTGAAGATTATTATGGACCAAAAAATACATTACCTGAAGTTAACAGAAATGGTCACATAAAGTTGTAATAATTTACCTTTGCCATAAATTTTGTCATAGGACTTTCACAGTCACTTGTATTTTTTTTACAGCACAAAATAATTGTACTTTCCTTGTGTCCTAATGAGTTATCATTAGTGTTCTCAGCTAAAAATCCCCATCTACAGTAGCTAAAGAATCTGTTGGATTCAGAGATGTATGATTCCCTCATGGGAATTAGTGGTTTGGATTCTCCTCTAGCTGGTTAGCAGGAATGCATAAAATTAAATAACACTCATACAGGATTCATAGTTGGTGACTCACTCTTACTTTTTTTAGATATATATAAATACATTAATATCTGAATACCACACAAGCTTTAACGTATTTATTCTCAGAACAGTCCTAAATCAGAAAAGTGCTGTTTTCCTCTATTTTGCTCCTGGGAACTAAAGAAGTGAAATCCTAAAAACTAGATCCACAAAGGGTCTATATTTCCAGCCAAAAATTCACAGCCTGAAGTTAGACTCATTGCCCTCCCATAGAAACACTTACAGGCTCCATTGGCAGAGAAGCTTGAGCTGGCAGAGAACTACTTGTGCTATCTACAAAATGCCTGCAAGTGCATGAGTACCCCATTCATACTTCCCACCCGCTTGCCCTCTCGTCATCCCCTCCATGCCACCCCCCTCCAAAAAAAAAAAAAAAAGAAGAAAAAAATTGAAATTACATCAGAAATGTCACAGAAATGTAAATACCCACCCCATGAGACAGGCAACAGAGAACTCACCTTGGAGATCATCATGCTGAGTTCTCCCTTCCTGCTTGATGGGAAACAGCATTTTATAGCCCAGAAGAGTACCACAGCAACAAAACTACCAGGCATTTCTCTGGTGGGAATTCCCACTGAGCTTCACATGTCAAAATAAGTGATCTGCATTGCCCAAATGAATCTCTTAAATACAAAGCTCTGCAATCACTTTTGTGGCTTTTAGTCTATGTACCCCGGTGAATGATTGTTAATATAAAGTAAAACAGTTTCAACCAGACAGACTGAGAATCTCCATTCAATCATTCAATCTCCAACATCTTAAGAATTTGGGACCAAGTCAAAATAGGAAACGTCTAAATTAGGTCAAAGGAGAGCCCTCTAACCAGCTGGTTATTGACTCTCAAAGCTAGTGAGAGGCCAGATATAATACAAAGTAAGATGTAGTTTTGGGGAAAATGCCTTAATTTTCCCCAATTAACCCCAAGGTAGGCGTTAAAGAAGCTCAGTGACTTTTCTCTAATATTCCAGTCAGTTTGTTAGGAATGAGCTCAAATATCCCTGCATAAGACCCACATGTACTTTTTCTCTTGTATGTATCCTCTGGAAAAGACAGAAGAGGCATTAGAAGACAATGAAGCACAGTGATTTGTTATGTTGAACCCCTTAACTTTCACATTAGCGTGATTATTTTAGGTCATTTTATCCAAAACCTGTTAAAAAAAACATCTTTTGTATTCTAACCAACCGATGTACGTATCATTTGTGCTTTAACTGGAAATAGTGAATACAAAAAAGTAATATTGCCAGTTAGGCTTATCCCCATTAAATCCTTCTTTGATACTGTACAAACCAGCAAACACTTTTCTCTCTTTTAATCAAAACTGCAGGTGGCACTAGTAACTTTTGTTGTTCTAAGATGGTCGGTGCCAATGATTCAGCCTGCGTAATTTTAGTTGGAAAGGAGAATGTACACTTTCAAATGTCTGCACCATGAAAAGATTCCAAATTAGCTGAATTCCTTCCAAAGCAGGTAGTCAGCTGAAAAAAAAGTGGTCAATTCAGCCTCTAAGGCAGCAGGCAGTAATGGAAGTGTCCCTTTCTTCTGTAACCAAGCAGCTGCTGAACAGTTTTATGTACATAAATTTCCTACCAAGCTTATAACTGGGCATGGAAAGACTAGACATCTGCCAATGTATGTTCCCACTTCTGGAAATGGATGCACATAAACTAAATATTCAAAACTTCTGTTAAAGCAAGTATTTCTGGTTTTGACACTCAACCTGAAAAGCATTGTTTCACTTGACTACCAATATTACCGAAAGACTTCACCTTTTTTCTCAGAATTTCCTCAGTGGAAATATCTAACTGAAATTCAGAGAAGTGTTCATTGATAAAATGAAAAGACACAACCAAGGAATTCAATTATTATATCACGTAGAATAAAGAAACCCCCTCACCACTTCAAATCCTTGCTGTGATTCACTAGCAGAAAGGGAGTTAAGAAACAGCTCTGTTTAGTCTTAGCAGGCAGGAGTGAAGATGCATGCGCATGATTACTGATTTATTAAGGCTTATTAAAAGCCTCTCCCACAGGGCACAAGCACAGAGACACTTTTGATTACATTAACAGACAATCCATAAAAATCACATGTTTCTTCATTCTGAACTTTAGCTGAAGGGGACTGTCTAAGTCACCATGAATATGAAGAAAGAAGCTGGTATGCAAGTCCTTTGCCTTCGACATCTCTGTAGGTATGTTTTTCAAAATCATACAACTCCTCAGAAAAAGAGTAGTTGAAGGAAGAAAGATTAGCAACAAATTCCTCTCTTGGTTAGAATTTAAGGGAAATATTTTGATTTCAAAGGGTTCCAGATTTAATCTAAGCAGTCCAAATGCAAATATATTTGTAGGAAGGAAAATTAAAATGATGTTGTTTTCTGAACAAATTCATCTGTTTTGTTTACCTCAACAAAGGAAAAATAATCAGTTGCAAGAGTAGACTGAAGAATTTATGACTTACTGTGGTCCTTTGAGCTTACTGGTCTGAAGAAGAAAGGACTCCTATGTGAAACAGAATTAGAAAGCAGAGCAGTACATGAAGCTCTCATTACATTTTTAGATCCCCAATTCAAAATACACAGTGCTTATTCCTCTCCCATGAGTGAAGGCCAACCTAGAACACAGCAGGCACATCCTTTTGAGTAAATTTGCCAGTGCCAGACACATGTCAGAGATGATTAGTGAGGCAGAGGTGCCAGCCACCTCTTCTGACATCAGAGGTCAGATAAAGGAGAGTGCGACAAAAGCTGAAAAGCATCAGCTCTCCGATGATGATGTGGCTGATCTGGCATACCTACTATTCCCGTCACTTTGCAGTACTTCTTTTATTGGCATTGACTGCTGTGAGAAGAGTCTCTCTAGAATTGGCAGCTTGATTTCAGTCTGAGGAAAATAATCATAATATGGTTGGAGAGGATCAGACTTCCAACTCCTGCCTTTCAAGTAGTGAATTGAGTGCACTGCAAAAAGGCAGATAATATTCAGCTCATACCTTTCTCAGATGGAGCAAAGACTTCGACTTGCCATAAACCAGGCAAGTTCAGCCTCCTGAATTAAAAGTACACATTTTTTTGCCCTCCTTTGTGAGAAACAGTCTGAAAACCAGCTAAGAAAACCAGCTATAATTCTTGGAGGCTAAGAAGAATTTCAGAGAAAAGTTAGGGTAGGGCTGCTGGGCTACCAAATACCCTTGCCAACCAATGAGGCTATCTGATTTTAGGCTATGAGAAAGTCACTTCTCCATAAAGCTGTTCTCCTGCTGTGAAGATCATCTTTTATACCTGTGTTCTATAAGTAACACACACATCATTTATAATATTTTGTCCCTGTAGTCCCATTTCCTGAATATTTTCATGTCCTTTTCCATTAAGAATCACTGACATCGATTCTTAGGCATCTCAGAGCGATATTTTGTCAAGTGCTGTGGCATATCAGGTATTTTTTTCCTAAGGAGATGAAAACCTGGGGTAGAGTTATGCATCTAATCCCCTTTAAAAAGTTTGGACACATTGGGCCAAATGTCATTCTCGTGTACAAATCCAAACGGGCTTGTTTGCAGCTCGGCTGGTTCAGGAACCAGTGACATTGAATAGAATAGAATTCCAAAGGGCAAAATTAGAGTTTATCAGACATTTTAAAACTTAGCAATGATTATGGAGGGGAGAAGGAGGTCATTCCTTCTTGGATTTTTGTATTTGGGAGGTAACATGGTCACAGCTTTGTGAAATGTCATTTTCTTCTTATTTTTGAAAATTAAGATTCAAGATACCAAAAATAGAGGCACCCTTTGCAAAGTCTCTCTTTGCTTTTCATACTCTTCAAAACTCACAGCATAAAGGCATCTTATTTGTAAACAAAACTCTAAGCAGAGATCATTACTGAAGCAATTGTTGAAATTTTTCATCATTAACACATCATATTTCTTAACTCCTTACTCATATCAGTTAGCTTCCAGCAGCAGTATAAAGCCATTTAATCAACATGTTTGTATAAAGAAATTTATTATTTCAATATTTTTTTGAATTTAGGGGAGAATGATATGGAAGGAATTGGCTGGATAATGCATATCTATTTTTAATTATCACACTGCCACTGCAGTGTTATTTAAATCAAGTAAGCCTTTCTTGCTTTATATTGTTGAGCTCGCAGAAACAAGAAGTGCTTTGTACTCTATGCTGCCTCTGCAGAATTAGTCCATTAGCAAGCACTATTTCTTCAGATTGTGCCAACCTCATGGTTCTGTTGGTCAAAATGCCCTTTCACTATACGTCTGTGATGCTGTTTATAAAGGCAAATATTTTCTTATCAGCTCCATTCAGATTAAAGACAAAAAGTTACAAATTAGTATTTCTCAAATGGAAAATGTATCTTCTTAGATGTTAATTTATCTGTCTCTGGGTAAACAAAGAATCCATAAAGTTCTAGTTCTCAGCTTCTAAGGTGCAGTACGTCCTCACTCACTCTACACTGTAGTAAGCAAAAGCATTTTACTTAAAATGTTTATCATACTTTAAAATAACTTGTTTTGAAGACCTTAGATATATGCCCTAGGTTTTATTCTCCTGTCTGAACTTTCCTTTCACAGCTCACATCTGTAATTGTCTCCAAATCCTGGTCTCTTGATTACCTGTTCATTGGTTCTCCTGTCATTTCCTTTCTCCATTTGATCTTTTATCAGTCTCAAAACTCCTCGAGGATGCACAGAACACAGAGAACACAACATTCAGCATTAGGAACATTCAGAGAACTTCAGCAGTGTATTTCAAACATGTAATTGCATTTCTACTATAAGGTACACATTGAAAATTCAGCTCCATTTTTTCCACATACATACTGGCTCAAGTTGTTGAATGCTGCTGCTGAGACAGGCTTTCTTTGAACTGTAAAGAGAAACACACTGGCATAGGAAAAAAAATATGTTGATTACACATGCTCAGCAAGAGTTCCTATAAGAATTCAATGAAATTGCTTGTATTTGCTTATATATAAGAAAAATTATAATCTTTCTTATGTAAGATATGTAAGATTGACACAAAATATTTAGTAGGTGACTTTTAAAAGAAATATGATTATACTCTTAAAATATATTATAACAGCAGGTATAATGCTGGGTATCTATAATGATAAGTTTCTCACCATGAAACCCCTAATCAACTCTCTCTAATTATATAATATTTCAAAATAATTTCATTTAGCTACCTTTTTTCTATTATTACATTAATTACAAACAAGATGGTACTGAAATGACAAAAAAAAAACTCACATACAGAGAATAAGCATGAGCTATCCTGGTTTTATCCCAAGATGGAAACTGGAGGTTGTTGTCTTGAAGGAAATGGCTATTCCTAGGTTGCAGCTTATTTTCCCAGCACCATTTATAAGCATCAGTGCCATTTTATGCTTTTCACTCCTATGTATCAGTAGATGCTATCAACCAGTTGGGAACATTTTTTATGATTTTTTTTTTTTCCCAGCATAGGAAACATTCAAAGAGCATGTAAGTATGCAAAATTCATAACTCAAACAAAATTGAATGGGTTTTGAAGGTGGGGGGTAGGGGGTTGCTTCTATATTATAGACGTATCGGGAAAAATATATTCTTCCTTTAATTACCTGACACAGATGAAGAATTTTGAACCAGTGGAAATAATAGGGAAAGGAATAACCAGAGGCAGATGAAGGAACTTGGTTTGGAAAATCTTTGTCCAAGTGCTCTAAGCATATATAAGACAGCAAAATTATATTCAATGAAAAAGGTATTTCATTATTCTCACCATATATTTAAATAGATTTTGTATCCAACACCAGGAATACCAAGAAGAATTTGATTTTCCTTTGTAAAATCAATTCTAAATTACCTGAAATAATTTTCCCTATGCAAGAATTTCTTCTAGTATACAACTGGGACCTGCAATTACCACATGGAAGTATTTGTTGTCTACATGTACAACAGCTCAGGCTACCCAGAGAAGTTGTGGATGCCCCATGATTGGAATTGTTCTAAGTCAGGCTGGATGGGACTTTGACAATCTGATCTAGTGAAAGATGTCCCTGCTGTGGCAGGGGGGTTGGACTGGATGATCTTTAAAGGTCTCTTCCAACTCAAAACATTCTATGAGTTTATTAGTCTATTTATGTGTATCTGCAGCTCCTTTCAGTGTTTTGGGAAAAGGAAGTATTACACTCGAAGAGTTCCTAGCCAACAGAAATTATAAACTTCCTGTTCGGTATTGTGACCTAGTAGCAACCTCCTAATTCACAACAGAGGATTCTCATGGGATTCTTATTTCTGTAAATAACCATGATGTCTGCAGTTGATAAAAGCCCTATAATAGTTCACGTAATGAAATGTCAACGAAGGGTAAACTGCAGCAGCATAAAACTCAGCTCTTTTCTTTCTGCATAATTGAACTGAATTTTGGCTCTGTTTTTATAAACTTGAATATTTCATCCTGAATTATGGCCCACTAGTATTTTACAATGTAACTCCTCCTCCCTGTCCAATTGCAAATTTAGTGCTGAACAAAGATTATCACTCAGAAATCTATTTACTCCTTGCTGTGGCCAGTAAGGACTTAAAATCCACAAAAAAAGCCTGATTTTGTGTGCTGTTTTCTTAGTCCTGCTCTCACCTCTATATCATTTTATAATTATGGTGATCCCTCAACAAACCCTCATTGCTCCTTATTTCTGCTTACACAGATGCTGTGGATGTCTAACAGTCATTCTTACCTAGAGATTTTGCCCACAATGAACAACTTCGGCTGTGTGCTCCTAACTGAAGGTATTCTCCATGTCAAACTCCACATTCCTGAGTCCATAACACATGCCAGTTTGAGAAGGTTTCTAATGGATATTTCAGTCTGACTACCTTTATTTGTATTTCTAAAGTGCCCATTTCTTAATTCCTGAGCATCCCTTGCAAGCTAAAATAAACAAACAAAACAATAGGGAGAACAAAATGAACAGATCTACTTTAATGAATTATGTAAGTTTACATAAAAATTTAAAATAAGGGTCTCAGTGTTGGGTGCTATGTCACCTTTATGTACTACTTTATCTGTGAGTTGTTCTTTTTGACAAAACAGTGAAACACTTCTCCATATTTACTGCTGTGGAAGAAATTTCTTTTGTAGTGGATATGTGAGGGGCTAAAGCAAAACTTCATCCAGCTTGCTTTGAGAAAAGTTTCCAGAGAATACAACTTACTTTTGAGAAAACTCGAAATACCAAGTGTCAGATAATCAATGCTACGCTGGAAAGAGATTCATCAGGGAGATAACATGGCCTAATAAACTGAAGGGTTTATAAATCAATTCAAGAATCCTGCAGTAGACCTGGTAGCACAAGGGGAATTAACAGTTCACCAAATAATGATGTAAAAGACTCCGTGTGGGACGCACTGAGCCAGCAGTTGGGTACACTGGCTGAACCAGGTCAGCCCAACAACATTTCCCTAGAGGACAAGGAAATGTCAAGTTCGAAGAGGAAATGCTGTGCCAAGAGCTCAACAGCTTCACACAGAAACAGCAAGCATAGTGCCAGAAGCTTCTGTCTCTCCCAGCAAGTGGGAAGATAAGGATGTATATCACCATCTGGATGATGCATTATCCAGCTAAATGGGGAAAAGGGGCATCCTTATTGTGGGTAGTTGACCTCGGCTGAACACCAGGTGCCCACCAAGCCGCTCTATCACTCCCTCTTCTCAGTTGGACAGCGGGATAAAAGCATGATGAAAGCCTCATGAGTCACAATAAGGTCAGGGAGATCACTCACCAATTATAGGCAAAACAGACTCAACTTGATAATGAGAAATAAACCCAAATCTCAGAACACCTTCCTCTCACCCTTCCCTTTCCCAGGCTCAACTTCACTCCCAATTTTCTCTACCTCCTCCTCCCAAGCAACATAGGGGGATGAGGAATGGAGGTTGTGGCCAGTTCATAACCTTGTCTCTGCCTCTCCTTCCTCCTCACTGTCTTGCTCTGCTCCAGTGTGGAGTCCCTCCCACAGGAGACAGTCTTCCACAAACTTCTCCAATGTGGGTCCTTCCCATGGTCTGCAGTTCCTCATGAACTGCTCCAGCATGGGTCCTTTCCATGTGTCCATTCCACAAGGTACAGTCCTTCAGGAACAGACTTCTTCAGTGTGGGTCACCCATGGGGTCACAAGTCTTGCCAGCAAACCTGCTCCAGCATGGCCTTCTCTCCATGGGTCCACAGTTCCTGCCAGGAGCCTGCTCCAGAGTGGACTTCCACAGCGTCACAGCCTTTTTCGGGCACACCCACCTGCTCCGGCGTGGGGTCCTCCATGTGCTGCAGGTGGCTATCTGCTCCCCTGTGGACTTCCATGGGCTGCAGGGACACAGTCTGCTTCACCATGATCTTCACCACAGGCTGCAGGGGAATCTTTCGTCCGGTGCTCGGAGTACCTCTTCCCCTTCCTTTTTCACTGACCTTGGTGTTTGCAGGGCTGTTTCTCTCATATATTCTCACTCCTCTCTTCTAGCTGCCATTGCTTTTTGCTTCTTAAATATGCGATCACGCAGGTGCTACCACTGTCGCTGATAGGCTTTGCCTTGTCCAGTAGTGGGTCCATCCTGGAGTCGGCTGGCATTGGCTTTATCGGACATAGAGGAAGCTTCTGGCGTCTTTGCCCAGAAGCCACCCCTGTAGCCTCCCCAGCTACCCAAACCTTGCAAACTCAATACATTAATCTAGCTTGCCATTCCATCCAAATATAAAAAAATAGGACATCGACTGGGAAGTGTAAAGAAGAACTTTGCTGCTGTTGTTGCAGCCATACAATAAGATACACGCTCAAGCTGACACCTAAATATAAGCTACTCTGAACCAGCTTTTCCATTCTCATAATGGAATCCTCTAATAAAAATAAGTAGATAGTTTCTTTTAAAGCATTCATTGTTTTCACATAGCTCTGCTTAACATAATAAGAGCAGTAATTGCTTGACAAAGGATAAAGCTCTATGCCTCCCTTGTATGTGGGTAATAAATACCGTACGGCTCTGATAAAACTTTACACTCCATCACAGTTAGTTATCTAACTGCTGTTCAGTTCAGAAAGTAACACAGAACACCCGTTCCACATCTGTATCACCATACAGGACATAAAATAATTTCCTATTACCTGGTAAAAAAATTGAGATCCTTTTTGTGCAAGCTATTGTCTCCCCTAAAAGATTTCTTCCAGAGAAACCTTTAGAAAAATTCTCTAAAATGTACTATTTCTCATTCCACAGATAGATAAAAACATATGCAAAAAGCAGGATAGGGGGGAGGGGAAAGAAAGAGAGGGGGGTAAAAAAGCTTTATTCATGCATATTTTTAAATTAAAACATTGCAACAGATTAGGGCATGGACAAAGAAAACAGAGAAAACAAACTTGAGAAGACAGATTCTGTACCCTCCTCCAAAGTAGCCTTTCTATGCAATTTTGGGCAAGTTCCGTGTCTTCTCCGTGCCTCCAATTCCTAAAAGCAACAACATAACAACTCTTGTAGCATGTTGCTCAGAAACAGAGGAAAAGTAGGCGTACAAATAAGCCGGATAGGCAGATTTGCACAGATGGATAGAGACTTAACCTGAATGAATTTAATAAAGTGTTGTATTTACGTGTTTGCAAATAAAATTAGCCTAAATTAAATGAAAACCTGCAGGAATTAGAAGTGTCATTAGTAACTGTACTTTTAACGTGTTCAAGAGAGCATGAACTCTGAGAGACTGTGGGGCAGAGGCAATACTTCAAATATCTGAATCCATCTCCAAATACATTCAGGTGAGATGGAAAGATGAAGAGGAAAAATTTCTTCATCTTTTAAATCATAGTTGTATCTTTATTATAATGTTAATTTTATATATATTTAATAAGGACTTAAAAAAACCATTGAGTATATGGAGATGTCTATTTTGTATGCATTCATAAGAGAGAATTTGGTTTAACAGTCATAATGACTCATGATGAATCTTTCTCCTTCTCTTATTACTATAATTTCTTCAGAGGATTATAATGTACCTGTTGGCCTTTTCTTATGCAATAAAGATTTTCTGGGGAAATCTATAGTTACAGTGGATTGGTAATATTAAAATAAGCTCCGTTACCTAACCCCTTTGGCCTCATTAAACTACTTACAGTATCTGGATTGATCTCTTGGTAAATTTACGACTGGTATTCTCTGGAATCTGTTCCCTGGGGAAGTCTCTTGGCTTTTTCTTAAAGTCATTTCCCCCCTCACCCTCTCTTGACCGTGGAGGTCACTTTTTTTGTAAGACTCTTTTGGGAAACTACCATGAGACATTTGTTTAGTCAATAATCTGTATTGGCACATGATCACAGATGTAGCTCAACCCTCTTGCAAAAGAAGGATTCAAAACTTACATCTTCAGAACTTGCAACTTTGTCACTATGAAATAAATAATATGAAATATTTCTAGAAGAGTAAATATTTTAAGAAAAGAGAAAAGGAAAGATAATGGAGGTTATACCTAAAATTTTCTTAAACCTACAGGTTACTTTCTATTACCAAGGATAATTCGTAAGCTATGGGGAAATTATTTCTTCCCATGCTTAAAAACATGAAAAGGAACTAAATCTACATATAGAACAATATTGACCTCAACAGTTAAAAATTCCAGTGCAAATGGAGCCACTAATCTCATCTTGCATACCAAGATACCATAAGAACACTGCAGATAATAAGAAGTCTTCATTCGCATCAACTTTTGAGCAACTGTTTTTATTATTGATTATATTTTTTTTTATCCTGTTCCTGAATTACCTGTGAATTCAGTTTAAATGAAAGGAAGAAACCCTACACAAAGAACATGTCCGGTCAAAGAATTATACATGTTTTCTCTCAGCAAAATGCATGCTTTCACATTATTGGTTTTAAATGTATTTTTATGTGAAATAAACTTAGTTTTAGTAAGTATCTGATACATATTTTTTGAGTACTAATTAAATGCATGGATTTCTTTTATTGAGTCTGGCTCTACAGAGAAATCACATAACAGATTCAAAAATAATCATCAACAGTATTATAATTATAAATTAAGTTCTGCAGGGATAGCTGCTGGGTTATTCAGTGCATACAGTGTGCAAAGACCACCTGGCAGGAACTGAAGCATGTATTTTAAATATCTAACACACTTTAGAATTAGTGGCACTGTGTTCCTCTGGGTCTTCTTTCTATAATTTCCATGTTTACATGTAAACTGTCAAGGCAGAAGCCTTTGCTTTCACTAAGATCAAGTTTACCATACTGCAAAATGAGCATATCCACTATTTCTGTGTTAATAGTTTGCTTAAATATTTCATAGACATCATGAGGAGCTGATGAAAGATGAAAGAAATTTTGCCTGCCTCAGGGATGCCTGCTGTCTGCTGCCTGCTGCAGCCTAAAAAGGTTAAAACCCAGTGGCTATAAAGAGTAACAAGTCACACTCAGACCCACAAACACTGACATTTTCAGGGTTATCTTAATCACAGCTGATTTTCAGATTCCTTGAGCTACTCTTTACATCGTACCAGTGTCACTCTTTCAAAATGAGGCAGGTCATCTGCAATACCCAGGTCAAAGCTTTTTAGTCATCCCCACTTCTTTCTTAACTAGAGCTTATCTAGTCTCTTCTCTACTGGTCTGCATCCAGGTTTCCTTTTTTTACTCTATTTCAAATAAAAGTCATGTATATTAGTGCACACTATTTACCTCTCCCTGAATCTCTGAACACTTGTGCAGTGTTGTCAGCTCTGTTCATCCTGCTTTCAAATGATCTCATAAAAGAGTGCAGTGGGAAGCCTGCTGGAAAAGCCTAAAACAGAACTGGCTTTGTATCCAACACATTTTGATGTAAAGATCCTGGAGAGAACACCTGATTCATGACTAGTTATGTAGAATCTAGTGATCCCAAGGTGTGAAACTGAGGAATAGCATAAATGTTATCTTTCCAGCTATCACCACAAAATAGCCTCTTGGACAGATCTTACAGTTCCTAGCACTGTTCCGAGGCAGAGAGCACCCTGAGAGCCCACTTTCCCACTTACATGTGTGTAAAAATTAATAACATTCTTGGTATCATTACAAGTCCGTATAGTTCTCTCAGGATGGTTCCCCACTTCCATGCTAAGTATCTAAAAAGAACACAATAAAATCTAAGAAAAACCTTTGCAGAAATGCACCCCACTAGGGTTACTTCACTAGAGTAATATATAGCACTGCAAAGGAAATTACAGAAATTTGTAGTTTCAGGATATAAAAATCAGGAATGGTGTTCCCTCAGTACAGATTGAGAAAACAACAATTCAGATAGATAAGAAAGTTAAAGCAACAACAAGAAGAACAGAACAAAAATAATAAAAACAAACAAAAAACCCCACAAACCAAACAAATGCAGATCCAAAACATTTTTGTAGCTAAATTAAAAAAGAATAAATAAAAAGCTTAATAACCTAATTTTCAGACTTGGACATTTACATTAGTATTTTAATTTTGTAATGGGAGATGTATTCACAATAGGGCCTTAGTTACGTGTGTCACTTGTTCTAAATTCCCTTTCATTTTACCCTGCACTTTAAAGAGAGTTAAAGAGTATTACAGAATTCCAGGGAACTGGAGATAATTCTACCAATGGCAGTAAATTGGATTTTTACCTCTAAAGAGCTGGGCTTAATCTAGCTTCATAACAATTACTGTAAGATACTCAGTGGGAAGTAAGAAAATGGTATCACTGCTCTGAGAAAGCATTTTTTATAAGTTAGCAGCCTAGAGGACAGACACAACAGGAAAATCAGTGATATAACTGGTTTATCAGTTGAACGGTATCTCCAGCATCATGGTTTACCTACATAGTGAGCAGAAAGAAGCTTGCACTATCCTTATATGTGCTGTTTCCACTCTGCAGAATCAGAGAAGATTCAGCCTCAAGTACTGTTTATTTTCATTTCTACAAATGCTAAGCTGTTGAAAAAGTATAGACTGAGAGTGAGGAAGAAAAGAAAATTACTCCTCTTTTTCTATATCTATTAATATTTGTGCCTACAGCCAGAGTGAAGGTCAGCGTGCTACCACATGAGAGATTTTGTTTGGGGAATCCAGACATAGTACAGCCCGGGAATGAAAACAAATCCAAATGCTAGGGTGACAAAGTGTGTCGGGTAAAAGCACTGCATTATTCTCAACAGTATGTTCAATTTACTTATAAAAATGGTACAGCAAAGAATGATCTTTCATTCCTACATAAAAGAACATAAATCCCAAACTGTGCAACTAGTAAAGCAAATAATAATAATAAAAAGAAAGAAGTAGTGACAAACATCAACACAGCAAGTTTTTCTTCATGAGAAATGTTAAATGACCTGCAGGCTTTCTGGGAGCCTGAACACTGAAATTAAAAAAATACCTCAAGACACATTGGTGGTGGTTATATAGTGAATGCACCATACGTTCAACAGGAGAAATGTCTGATTACCATGGTGGTTTTAGACATTATTACAGATGTGTTTTTTAACTCTACTGCTCCATTTGGAAGTAAAATAGTATCTGACTTCCTTAGTACTTAGATGGAAAAACATTATATGGGTGGGTTCAGCAAAACTAAGGAAGCACTGGAAACTGACTGTCATGTTTTCTCCATTGTCTCCTTTCTCCTTTTATGAATAAAATATCATAAAAATATGCATAAGTTAGAAAAATTAGGCTCTTACTATTTGTCAAAATGAAAGCTTAGTTAAGAGTGGTAGCCTCAATTTACTTTTAAAATTGTAATTCAACTAATTTCATTCTGCCTATTTAAGTTCCTGTAGTAGTTTCAGCTAGATAAGCTATTATTTGTTTTCTGTTCTAAAAGCAGAGCTCATAGCAATGACCATAGATGAAGCCATACAGAAGCAATTGTTTTGGTGACCTGTAAATAAAATAGGCATATTGCTGCCTAATTTGATCAATATAAAAGCAACTTAAAATCTCAGTTAAAATTCTATTAGTTTGGTAGTCATATTAAAAAGTTGAAATTCATAGGATCTGGTTTATCTTGGCAACAGGGGGGCTGCAGGACTGCCTGTGCAAAAAGACGACTGGGGTTGCCCTGTGACAGACATTACCAGTTCCACAACAAACCCATTGCAGGACACAGCCAAGCCTATTGATGAAGCTGGTAGCAGCTCTGGGAAAACATATTTATGACAAAAAAAAAAAAAATGCCAGAGAGCAGAGAGAAAACTAAGAGGAAAAAAAAAGGTGTGAGAAACAGCCCTGAAAACACCAAGGTTGCTGAAGAAAGGGAGGAAGTGCTCCAGGCACGAGAGTAGATATTTACCTGCAGCCCATACAGGAGACCACGATGATGAAGGCATTTCCCAGCAGCTGGTGGAGAGGACCCACGTTGGAGCAGATATCCATTACACAGCCCAAGGAGAACCCCAGGTCAGACCAGGGGGATATTCCTTGAAGGAACTGTGGCCTGTGCAGAGCCCACACTGGAGTAGGTTTATCCTGAAAGACTGCAGTTTGTGGGAAGGACTCACACAGCTTTATCCTGAAGGACTGTGGCCTATGAAAGCCCATGACAGAGCAAGGGGACAGTGTGAGGAGGAATGAGCAGCAGAGAGGAACTGCTAAAAGCTCACCACAATGCCCCCATCTCTCCCTGCCCTGTTCATCAAGGAGAAGGTGGTAGAACAGTTGGGAATGAAGGAATGAGTTTGAGCCTGGGGAGAAGCGGGGAGGGAAGGAAAGTGGTTTAATTTTTGTCTTTGTTTCTCACCAACTGAATATATTTTAATTGGCAATATATTAAAGACATTTTCCGCAAGTTGACTCTGTTTTGTCTGTGATGGTAATTGTTAGGTCATCTCCTTGTCTTCTTCTTGACCCACCAGCTATTTCTCCTCAATTTCTCCCCCCATCCTGTTAAGGAGAGGGAATGACAGAATGGCTGAGTGGGCAATTGGCAGCTTGCCAAGGTCAACCCTCCACAACTTTAAAACTTTCTCTGTAAAATCATTAGTGATTCAGAGATCATCTTTATATTAAATTACACTTTTATTAAGTAACACTTGCATTCACGTGTACTTGCACCCTGAATACCAGTCTTATTCACGGAATAAAATCTGCCAGACTAGGTTTTGTTCTTATGAACCATTCTGTTTTGAGTTCAGATTATTAGCAATGTCTTTTAATTATTTTTTTTTTACATGATTTGAAGACCATGGTTGTGCTTCCAATGGGACAAGTGCTTCTCACAGATGTTTTTTTCATTTTAGTATCCAAAATATCTTCTTGTTAGGTAAACAGACACATACTCAGAGCCAAAGTGTAAAAAAATAATGTATTTATTGACTTAAAAGGAACAAAAGCAACACAATTTTGCGAACAAATTTATGATAAGTTCATGTGCAGAAAATTTTTATACTTTGCAAAAAAAATATTATCTGTATATTGATAATTTAACAAAATGTTCAACAAACATAACTTAAAATTTCCAGAAATTCAAGGAGGAAAGCATCATTTGCCTCCTCTGCTTGGTTAAAAAGAAAATAATGCTTCCACATGGCTTAAAGTACAGGGTACCTACCTAATTCTCTTGGAGACATAATAAATATGCACAAATTGGGACTTTGCAAAGAAGCATTTCAAGGGAGGGCAAGGGGGGGGAGGGGAAATTAAACAACCAAAAAAACCCATCCCACTAAGTTAGATTGTTTCTGAGCTTAAACTTCTAAGCTTAGCATTTAAGCTAAGCTATCATGTTTGTGAGGAGTAAGCGTCCTTGGCTCTTGCTGCAAAAGAACTATCTGAAAGGTTATCAATACCTAAATGCTTTATAAAGTTTGTCCTAGACAAGGTCTGTTTAAATGCGTACTGAAAACATCCTGGAAGTCTTGTGGTTTTTGTAGGTAAGGCATTTCTAGAGGCAAATTATTTTTATGAACCCTGGAGATGTCATTTCTATCAAGAACGCTGAAGAGCACACTGAAGGGAATGCAGTCAAAGGCAAGAAAAACTCCTACGTTTAATGGGATAATCATTAAAGAAACTCCTGTGGAGCATTGCCTGTATGTCAGTTCTTCACACTTACAAACAGCTCAGAAAAGGTGACAAACATTTGGGATATGCAAAAATGCCAAAAAAAGCATACACCTCTTGGAACTTCAGTTTTGTCTCTGCAGTTCTTTGATGAAATTCAGGAATACCCAGAAACCTTCAAAATCAAGCTTCTTTGCCCTCTTTCTTACTTTCATTTTCGTTTTTGCCAGAGAGATTTATGGACTTCAAACTGTGCCATTTACACTTACACAGGAAAAAAAAATGAAAAAAAACCCAACTCTCATGAAGCAGAGAGTCATGAAAAATCTTAGAGAGGAAGAACAAATTGCTTTATTGCAATGATAAGCCTCTCTTGTACATAATTTATGAAAAGGCAACTGTCATCAAAATTCTTAATTTATAGTGTTCAACAAAATGCTACTAACTGAAAAGCATTAATCAACATCACCAACTTAATGTGCTTTGTCAAACTTCTCAGTCTCTTCTGCCAAAGAAGAGCATTTTTGACAAGTAGATTGATTAGTGAGCTAACATTGTTTGACTGAGGGGAGAATATGTGACAAGAACTTTAAAAAAAGATGTTAGCAGTAATTCTATTTGCTCATACGGAAGCTGTGTACAACACTATTGTTTTGCAAAATGCATGTCAATAAGATTGATAAATTATTATGTGTTTATAAGAAATTCTGTTTCAAACTTGATCTCATTCTCCTTGTGAAATAATTTATAAAGAGTGAAAATTTTCAACTAATCTGAAAGATGCCCATTAGACCTGAATAATAATCAACTACAGAGTGCTTTGCTAGCTCAAGTGGTATAAAAAAAGGTTATCTAGATACTAGCTTTCAAGCTTAAGTAAGCACAATGAAAAATAATATACTTGCTTCTACTTTGTTAGGTGTAATAGATAGTCCAGAATTAAGACAGAAAACAGCTCCTCTGACAAAGAAGGCTTAACTGGGAATCCCATACTTCCTCAGAAAACAAACCACTATTTCTTGATTTTCCTAATTTTTGACTATTCCAGCTACTGCTGACAAGACTTTTTTTCTGAAAGTTGGTAGGAGGAAAGAAAAGGAATTTTAACATAAGAAGCTTATAAACAAGACCACACATCTGTCCCCTCATGCAATGCCAGTGCGGTTTGGAAAAAAGAGCTGCCCAGAAGCATTTTCAAAGACTGAGGTATCTCAAGTGGCATGGATTTCACATACGAAGTTCTGTGTCAGCCACCTATGTTTGTGCAAGTATCTGGTAGTATGGTAATCATGGGAGAGCATGTCACTGAAGTATGTTATATTCTGTTCATCCTGAGCCAAAAGAGCGGCACAAGGTAAAGCTGCCTTGAATTATTCTTTTGAAGTATTCTAAGTATCTCCCCAAAGTCAAAATAATATCAAAAGAACAGCCCTTCTGGATCAGACCAAGGGATTTATTGAGCCTATTCTGCCTCCAATAGTAACTGTAAGCAGGTATCTCGGGAAAGAACAAAGCAAAAACATGTATTACAGTTATATTTGCTACCCTCTAGACAACAGCTTCCAAAGACAACTTAGGTAAAAGGTTGCACACAGCTATTCATCCCACCCATTAACCGTATGAAGAAAATTTGGATGAAGTACTTTATGTCAAACTGTACTTACATGTGCCATGTAATACAAATCAGCCTCCACTGCTTCACCTCCGGGCTAAAGAAGAAGTTTTCCTTTTTCTCTGGTGGCCTGTTTAGGGAAGTGTGTAAATTTTAATGCTCTTGTTTCTATCTTACATGGGATGAACGAAGGCAAGTCTTAATGCTCAGTAATGTCAAAAAATACTTGGCATCCTCAATATTTTATAGTTATCAAGTGTGCAATATCTCTTATGAATCACTGACAGATTAGAATTTGAAACAGCAAAGCTTCACATCAGCAGTACTGTAACTCTTATAGGTGGAATAAGGCAACAATGCTACTGGACGAGTTTGCCTGCCTCTAGCCACACTACTTATATTATATGGGTTTTTTTCTGTATTGTAGCTACAGAAACTAAAAGTTTGTAGACATTTATTTACCTGTCCCTTGATGAGAATGTCATTCTAGTTCTGTTTGATAAATATTTATTCTTTTTCCCTTTTTTTCTTTTTGACTCGTTATTCAAATACAAATATCAATGCACTTACTGAGAACCTATTTTTGGTATTTAAAAATCACTCCAAAAATAGATTGAATTGTTTCTTAGCTCTCAATACTCTGTATGGAGTAAAATGGAAACAATAACATCTTCCCGCATTTTAACTACAACACCTAGCATGTGTACCTGCAGGGTCTGAGTGCTTAATCTTCAGTATCAAAACAAAAAAAACCCACTCATGTCAGCTGGCACCAGCAGAAGTCTCTAACTGGGCCAGAGTGGCCACCGGAGAAGTGCAAGAGTCACTGGGACACATGGCTGGCTGGAGGGAGGCTGATGTATCTGGACCACTTTATCAACAGAGCTTCAGCAACAGAGCTGTTATTCAACAGAGCAGCCATCAAATATTCCTAACGCTGCATATACTTCTGCAATTTAAATCACAGTGCAAAAAACCCTCCTCAGAGATTGTCTATGTCTGGTTCTTCTGGGAGGAGAGCGTAAGACTGAAAATCAGACTGAGATAAATGATTTTGCACAGCCAAACAAGTAAACCATCTACAGTAGTCCATATGAAACTGTTGGCCAGTATATGGTTTTTCCACGCAAGTGTGTATGGTTTATCAAGCTGGTTTTCCATAAGAAAGTTCATATGTTTGCCCTGGGCTAAGAGCTTTCACATGCACGCTTACAGGAGGGGAGCTGACTCATGTAACCTTGTTAACCTGAAATGAATTGTTTACATGCCCCAGCCCTCATTCAAGCCCAGCAGAACTTCCTGGGAGCAGGGCACAGTCCACCCCTAGCTCTCAGCAGCTCACACCACCAAATTACAGAGGCCTGTGGCTAATAATGAAAACCTCAAAGCTGCTCAAGGCAAACAGAAACATCTTTCATAGAAGAAAATGTTAGGCAAGCTAAATGCATGGCTATTAGGAGGCCTAGAATAGTGGAAAAAGAGTAAAGAAGACTATTACGGCAAGATAGAAATGCATGTGTCCGCTTGTTTTTTATGTTCCACTGTCACCAATTATGGCAAGCCTCACACAATTATGATTATTTTGAAACCTACCATTCCTAAAACCAAGATAATGCCTGGGAACATTTTTAGAAGAGAAGTAAAAAAACCTTAAGTTCATAACAAGTGAAAAATAGCAGCAAGCAACTCTTCTCTCAAACGTTTAAAATCAAATATTTTTAAGTCAATCTTGGAAGGGAAGAATAGCTTGAATTATGATTTATGAAAGCTATTTTTTTAGGGGGGGTAGGTTTATGTGCATTATTAATCAACAGTCTTTCACATAAATAAGTTGAACCTTCTACTTCTCTAGCAACATTTTAACTTAATTGTTCTTTCAATGGGAAAAACCTCATATATATGAAATTCAGCTTTCTGTGGCAATTGCTTATCAAAACTGTAAATTTTTTTATCTGAATGCCTCTCTTGCAATGGCAAATATATCCCAATATTTTTCTGAGTGAGAAGTAATACAGGACCTCAAATATTTGGATATGCCAATTAGAGATATTACTTTTTTGAAGACAACCATTTGCTTAGCTTCAATGTAATAATTGTAAGAGATTTTGCAGTCTAAGAGAGATAGTTACATGAGTTATGAAGGACTCACGTCTTTCACATACACTCGGCTTTTTCTTTGTGTTGATTATGTACAAACATACTGGCAAAATTGTGGTAATGACAGGAAATAAAGGAATTGTTATTTTACTGCACAATATTGTACCTGAAAATCTGTCAGAAAAGAAAAAGATTTTAGTGAACCACTTTGCCTGTATCACTACATACATGATATTACTCTACATATAGTACCTTAGGGAACTTGCTAACAATAAAAAAGCACATTACATTTGAAAAAAAAAAAGTTATGAAGCACTGAACAAGTACAACTACCTAGTGATATAAAAGTATAAATGTAACAGCAAGGACTTCCTCCTTCAATCTTATTTTTAAATAAGGACACCAAGTGGGCAGCAGGGAAGGATTCTGCAATATCTTTAAAAGGGTAGAACTACAGAAATTTCATGACTCACAACTCACTAAATTACAGTATAGAAAAAAAATAACCTTATGATTCAGACTGTAATTAGCATCTTAGAAAATGTAAAAGAGAAAATCAGTCAAATACCACAGCCACTCAGGGCCTTGAAAATAAGGACAAGAACTTTAAAATCACTGCACAAAATTTACAGGAAGCCTGCAGTGAAGAAATTTTTAAAAAGGAGACATTTATAGAAAAGGAATCATACATTAGTTAGAGATGTCAGATTTTACATTACAAAAAAAAGTCCTTTTCCTAGAAATAATACAAGCAGGAACTTCAGCAAGTAAAGTGATCCTTTCACTGATCAACAGTTTCCATTTGTTTATAGTCAGACAATAAAATCAAGTATCATTAAGTTTTTCCAGAATCAGTATTTAAATGCAAACAAATACCATTAGGCTGCACAGAAACTATGAAACAAAAGCCTTATTTTTGAACGAAAATCAATAATTGTTTAATAAGGAGTGTACCTGTCATTACAGGTCTGCCTCAGTACCACAATAAGAACTGAATGGGAAAGCAGATTATTGAATCTTGCAATTCAAGAGATGTGATCGCTCAGCTCTGCACCTGAGGCTTAGAACATACACAGAAAGTTCATTTGAATATTGGTTTTAAATCCTCAACACTGAGAGGAGAGAGGGAACCAAGGCCTGATCTGGATGCCTGCCTCTTTTAATAGAAATAGCTACACAAATGCTCTTTCATTGCAAGATATCAGCTCCCTCAAGGCCTTTCACAGCCAGGACCCAGAATAGCCACACAAATAGAAGGAGGCTGTCTGCAAGCAAACTAATAAAAAAGCGTCCTCCAAGCTATCTCCACTGCTTTCTAGGGCAAACTGAGATCCCTCTTTATAACTAGTCCAAACAGCACACTTCCATGCCTGCTCATTCTTTCTATACGGTTGATTCATCTGTCCCTGAGGTCAACTGTAGATCTCCCAAAGCTTTACTCTCTAAGAAGTTGTTTTTAACAAGCATGAAAAGCACTAATCACGTCAAGTGAACAAGGGATGATATTAGTTATATAGACAACTAATAGAAACTCATACTGGTAATTCCAGGAACATATAGGTGTTTATAGGATAGGGAAACTAATTCCCACCCAGTGCTGACTTTTCTGTACTTTCTGACTTATTCTTTCCTCTATCTCATGCATCATCTTGGGTACTAGAAGATGCACGTATACAGGAGTTTTTCCCAGGATGACTATAGGCTGCTTACACTCTGCAACCAAAACCAACCCTCAATGGCTACAAAGACAAACAAGCAACACAATGCAGTTTTGGGGGCTTTTTTTAGTGAAAGATCTCCAGGATGCTGTGTGATATGCACTGACCTGGTAGCAGCTGACAATACTCTCGTGGTGCGTTCTGTATAATGAGGAAGTTGCATAATGCTTTTTTTTTTGGTATGGTTTTTTTTTTTTTTTTCCCTAATGTGCCTTGGGAAACATAACATAGTACCATTGAAAAGGAAATAAGAAATAGGAAAATTTTGGGTACAGCATATGATCTAAAAAATCTTCCAAGAAAAAGACACTCAGATATACACAAAATGCTCAAATTTTCAGTAGGGATTTCGGAAAGGGATATAATACAAGATAAATCTAATTAGCTTCAAGGAAATGACAATAAGGTACCAGAGGAGTGAGTAGAATGGTTAAATCTACACAGACTTCAAAAGCTTTTCAGCAGAAAAACACAGGAAAAGACTAATGAAGAAAATTAGCAACTGTGATATAGATAGTAAAATTCAAATTGGATTCCAGAATACCATTGTTAGGTTAATGATTTGTTGTACAGTGCATGCAGGGAACAAGGCTTTTTGAATATATAAGGCCTAACATTTAGCTCAAAGCTATTGCAATTATATCTCACGTATGCTACTTTATCCCTTGCGCACTACCGCAACAGGGGTGTGAGTTCACCCTGCTTTTTTGCTGTATGCAAGTAACTGTTGAATTAAAAATGGAGCTTGGCATTTACAAAACTTAAAAGGCTCTGAGGAACATCAGGAGCTCGGAGTTTAAACAGTGATGTGATGGCAATTCTGCAAACCTGTCAGAGTTTAATGGTTATGAACCATACGGATCAGGGGAAAGTAGAAGTTGGAGGACAGTCAATCAGGAAAGGAGTCCATAGAAAAGAGGGAAAGATATAAAGTGAAGAAAAAATTATACTGCTGCAAGTTCTGCCTGAAGGAAAATATCTTATTAAATTGCTTTAAGACTGCTAACGAATAAAAATAGGCAAAAAGGAAAAAGTGTAAAATAGGCCAAAAAGGTTTGTTTAGCAAAACTTACTTCAAAAACTAAGAAAAACTAGGCTGTTTTGTTACAAAAGCTTTCATGAGGGCCGTCTACAGCTATTACTTTGAGACGTCCAGTCATTACTGTTGGTCATACCATTCAATATGAGTCCATAGTTATGCACCAAAATATCAGTGTTGTTTTTCTTTTATCAAAATACAAAACTGACCTTTCTTTTAAGTTTAGAGTTCATACGGTTTTCAGTTCATGGTAGCTTAGTCCAAATAGTACCCAGAGAAAATTATTCAGTTGCCTGAATCTGAATTTACACAGAAGAGCACCTAGTTTCAAAGTCCTAAATCCTGAAGTAGTGGTATGGTATCATGTTTGAAAGTAAGCTTAATTTCTTTCAGCGATCTGAAAACAATATTAAAGGATGTGTATTTTGCATGTGCTATAGCAATCCTACGTCCAGCTTTCCAGGAGTGCTGCACATAGAGGCAACAACAGCTAAGCAAAGGGTACCACAGCGGTAAAAGGCATGGCAAGGTGCAAGGACATGGGCATATTTAGTTTGGAGAAGAGGAGGCTGAGGGGAGACCTCATTGCCCTCTACAACTACCTGAAAAGAGGTTGTAGAGAGGTGGGGGTTGGCCTCTTCTCCCAAGGGAATAATGACAGGACTAGAGGAAATGGTCTAAAGTTGCAGCAGGGGAGGTTTAGATTAGATATAAGGAAGAATTATTTTACTGAAAGAGTGGTCAGGCACTGGAACAGCCTGCCCA
>JAOXJK010000012.1:99905342-99917015 GCA_025774025.1 Xenus cinereus | reverse complement strand
AGAAAAAAATGTTAAAAATTAAACACAGAGGGCTTAAAATAAAATTTTGGTCTAACTGAAGAATTCCTGTGCATGTTTGACAGTCATATTCTCACTTTGAATAACATTCAAAACACACCTATATTGGTTTCCTTTGCTTTGCTCTTTACTGCTGTTTACCCCCCAAAAATAAAAATTTCTTTTCACCATGCATTTTATTCCTTTTCTCTTCAACTACTTTTCTTGTTTCAAAATCTTTATACAGAATTTCACTACTTCATGGTCATTTGTCTTTCATATTTAAAATCATCCATTGATATTTTTATATTTTTTAAATATATAATTGTCTTCTAATTTAGAATCTTTTATTTGTAATACATCCACAAGATTCAGAACTGATCCATTTCCACATAAAATTTCTCATACATTTCAAACTGGAAAACATTAATAGTTCATGTTTATTGTGGCCCTCCAGCAACTCTCACAGGAGATCATACAGGACTGCATGACAGCTATGAAATGATGTTGTATCATTAATGAATAACTTACCATAAAAATCAAAATCCCTCAGCTTCTGAAGACCGCTTTAATAATTATGTTACACTTAATCTTAAAAGAGTGATATTCTGCCCTTTCCTTTTTTTCCTGTACCTCCATTTGGTGGAATATCTCCTACTTAGAAGCAATTTATTATGAATGAGACTACAGGGCTTTAAAATTGTTAATGCAAATCAAACCATTTGATAGCTTCAGAGTGAACAAACACTAATATTTTTTTTCTAATTGCCTAATACATTCTCTTGAACAACTTGCAAACATTTAATACACACTTCTATCATTAGCATAATATAATCATAATGTTCCCATTTAATTACAATTTATTTGAATGACTAATAATCAGTTTCATGTTTTAAAATAATGGGAGCATTTTACAAACTGCAATGTACTATCTGGCTATCAATTAATTAGTGTAAAGACAAGTTGCAAGATACACAGCTAATACTTTTATTAGGTCATTGTTTTTAAAAGATATTTCCTACCAGTTTTACAACCTCTGTGATAGACTAGCAGAAAGTAAGTTTGCTGCATGTCTATGGGTGATAGAGACAACTGCATCCCAAGAACCATTTATCCAAACTACTGCTTTTTTTCCACCCAATGCCACTAATAACCTGTTACTGGCATCAATCCAGTAAAAACGAGCCATCTTAAATCTGAAGGATATCAACTGCGTTTTTATAGGCATGTTAAAAATAAAGGAGTCTGTAGTTAAATACAGGTTTATTTCAATTAAATCTTTACTTTTGTTAAGCAAGAGAAGATCAGAACTTAAAACACCATCTAGGAGAAATCAAGGAAAAATGTCATAATCAATTCTTCTGTACTTTTCATTCAAATTGTCACTCCTGTCTCCCCTGTGATGTGGGCATGTATGCTTGTTATTCAGTAAAACCCATCTATTTTGTCACATACTCGCCATGCCCCTGTTGCCACATGCAAATAAAGCACAGAGCATTGCAGGTCAGCACTTTTTTCCCCTACACCCCCTTTCTGTCAGGTCCCTCTCTCTTCTATATGTGCATCCTCTTCATCGTCACATCTGTGACGGGCCAGGCACCAAGGAACTGTCAGCAAGTTTCTTGCTAAGAGATAATGCTGTTTGTAGCCTTGTTTTGAAACCCAGACAAAAAGTCTATTCATAGCAAAACTTCACCACAAAGACTAAGGTAAGAAAGGATCACATTTTAATTATTTATCCAAAGATTTATTCATCTGAGAGAGAGAATGAGTTAACACTATATCACAATGTAGTGACAAAACTCTCTCTCAGTAACAGACTTATGCCCAAACCTAAAAATCTTCCTCAAGCTATTTGCTAAAAGTAACTCTCCTTGAGCTGAATACAAGTCAGCCTGATTGTTATTCTAGTAGCTTCCAAAATCTACAGTAGAACAAAGGGACATATCTATTGTATGTTTTAAAACTTTTTTCAAAAAAACCCGAATGATAGTTGGTAATAAAAACTCTCCCTGATGGTAAATGTGACTTCATTGCTCACCCTTTCAGGCCCTTTTGCTACAAAAACACCTTTCCTACTAAAAATTATTAAAAACTTATTAATGAGTGAACAGATGGAAAATTAAAGCAATTTAAATATCTGAAATATTTAGGCCCTTAATTACTTTATGTTGTTTTATTGTAAATTGCTCATTCCCAGAACAGAGGCTGTAGTATTACAAAAAAAGCTTGTCATAGTGCATTCTCCACTAGTACTCCAGAATATGTCCAAGTTGTAGTAATTAGCGTAAGCTCTTTTAATAAATCTGCCAGTTCCATATGCTTCTGTAGGGGAATAGCCGTCTCCCCTTGAACATCATCAAAAAGCTTTAATTGACTTCAGAATGTTACCATAAATTTATTCCTCTAAGGTCTTCTTCTTGGAAGTAAGATTTCTCACAACATCTTTTATTCTGGACAGGAAAATTCTTCATGGACAATTTCTTTGTTAGGATAACCTTGCTTATTATGCCTGCATGACATGTAAGGACAAACAGAACAATCTTCTGTTCTGCTATTGATCTTTGCTCTGATGCATTAACATAATTTGGTAGGATTTTTTCCCTATGCATATTCATCTCCAAGGAAAAGTTGCCCTGGATTTCTCACCCACTCTCACTCCTGCTTCACACTGTCTTCTGCTATATTATTGTTTTGAAGGCAAACTACTAATAGTTCAGTCAATTAAAATAATAACAATGGAATAAACAGCTCCTTTAAATGAGCTGATAGACTAGTAAATACCTGTTAGAATAAGAGGCCATTCTCCATTTTCAGAGGTATAAAACAAGAAGAAAAGGTAAGCTAAAGCGTGATAACAAATGGCTGATTTGTTAGCTATTGCAAAAAACCCCACATGATTCCTCCAGTTTCTTCTGTCTATTAGCTTCCATTTACATTGATTCTGGCAGAGCAAAGCTTCCCATTTCCATCTGATTGCAGCCAATACAACTGTTATCTTTCTGATTTTTTAGCTGAACTAGAACAAGATGACAATGGAGTCATACAATAGTTTAAGTTGGACGGACACCTGGATGTTCAATTTCCCACTCAATGTAGGGCTAACTTCAAAACTGGATCAGATTGCTTGAGGCCTTCTCCTATCAACTTTTGAAGATCTCTAAACATAGAGATGCTACAGCCCTTCCACAGAAATTGTTCTAGTGCTTAACCAGCCTCATTGAAAAATAAAGGTATGGGCCATTCAGCTAATTTTCGGCATAGTTTCTCAAATCTAATGGTCGTGTTCAAACAGTATCTACATTAGCACAGATGTTTTGGTGCTTATTATTTTAGTAGGATAAATAAGAGTATAAGTATGAAGCCTGTGGCAGCTGGAAATAAACTGCTGTAATAGAGAAAATGGCAAAAGAAGAGTGCAGAAAAGAGTGCTCAAAAGACAGAAAAGAATAGAATAGGAAAATAAAAATAATGGAGAACAGAAATAACATTGTTCTATAGGATTAACATACGCAAAACAATATTTTTATTGAGCAAGAGAAAATAACAGCTGAAATACATAGTTCCTACTCAGCAGTTGTTTTTTTTATTTATTGTGGAAACTTCTTAGAGCTTAATTTTAAATTCAAGGCATTTTACATACGCTTACACAACCTGTTGTAATCCACTGTTTAAGTGTGTTTTGCTACACTGGGTGTTCTTATCTAGATGTTTTTTCTGATGAATTACAGATCTTTCCCCTGATGCATGATGTCACCCTCCCTACTCATCCAGTCACAAAGCTCAATTTTTATTTCCTCAAAGCCTAATTTTGGATCACATCTTTGTACCATTTGATTCCAATATTTATCCTTAACCTCCAGGAAGACTTAGCCTGACACAAGATGAATTTAAAACTCTACCCCTAAAAGTTAATTGCAACGTGTGGCAGTCAAAGTAGCCACATAGTGGCTACTCTTTCTGAGTACCTATAGTACCTGTCTAAGATGAGTAAGTATCTCTTTTGATACCTTTGATAATTCTCTGATTTTCTCTTTGCTGGTTGTTCAAAGTTGGGAAACCAAACCCTGTTGATCACATTCTCCTTTGTAGTGCCATTAACTCTAATACCTTGCATCTATGCTTTTGCTGTATTTGACTTCAAAAGATAATGACGTTATACCAATGGATAGCTGCTACAAAGCTTCTCTCATGTCTCTTCCTTGAAGATCAAATCAGACTGTAGGCATTAATAATATGATTTTGATATATGCGACTTGCAAGAAATGATAGCAGAAAATCACCGCTTTACTCTAATAGCTTTTTCCCTTTAAGAAATGCTAGCAGGTCTGTTGTTCAAATGAACATGCCTTCTTTTAAGATTACTGAAATGCCAAACAAAATATAAATTAAATCTACAGGCACCATGACAGGGCTCTCCATTAGCAGAAACCCACAGGTTCTAGCCAATGTCACTTTTTGTAGAATTTGCCTTTCATGTAGTCACTATGCTCACTGTATTTCAATAGCTACCTCTGCAATTTGTGGTTCTGCTTTGTTTGTCAGCACAAGAAGCACCAATTTACAAATTATTTTTCTCCTCCTGACTTAAGAACCAGCCACAACTATAAATACTAAGAGTAGGGCAAAAATAATGAAGATTATAGGGAGTTGGACTCCCAGAAGGAAAGGATTAATTTGATTTTAGGAAAAAAAATTTATTTTGCTCATAGATGGTCCTCTCTTCCCTCTCCTCCCAGTCATCTGTCCTCATTTCTAATCTACAATATTACTGCTACAACAGGGAGGAGTGAATTACAATACAAATATTTCACTGCATTTGGTAAACTATTCTGGTTGCAAGTGCAAATCATGTTAGTTAGTAGTGGCATTTGAGGTGGAATTTCACCTTTAAGGGTAGAAAATATCTGTCATAGCCCTTAGATACAAGCCAAAGACTAAAGGTTTCTAATATACTCCTTCCAGTCTAATTACTTTGTTAGTATGGAAGGGAAAACTGGATGGAAGAAGGGAGAATGAAGACAGAGAAAGAAAAACAAAGTTCATGCAAATCTACCTCTTACAAAGCTTTCAGAGTCACTGCAAGAGGGCTGGAGAGCTCTGACAAAACAGTATTACCCACACAAGAATAAGCCCGCGCTGGTAGAAGGGCTATTCACAGAAAGATTCATAATGCTTCTGTCAATTCAGACATGGGGACTACTAAAATAACATGAAGTGCAAAAGAGCACTAGATGTGCCATTTTTCCCACAAAATGTAAAACACAGTGATGACTTCAAATAATCCTGATCAAAAATAACCAGACAATAATTGAGAGCTATAATTGCTTTCATTGGATTATCTTGCAACAATATGAAAGCAGGATTATATCCTGTGGATCAGCTAATGGGCTAAAAATTGGTTAAAGGCACTCTAGAAAGAGTAAAAGGCTGCACAGCAATGAAATATTGCATTAAAAAAAGAAAGATTTAGAAATTAAAAAAAGAAAAAAGAGAAATGCAGCCCTAGAATCCATATATCTAAATTCTCAAGCCATCAGCACAAAGATCCTGCTTTCTCTTGTGTGATTCCACCACTGAAAATAGAAAAATTTACAGAAATACAAAAAAATATTGTTTGAAGCCTCAGATTTTTGCCAAATTGCATAGGCAGGAGATAAAGGAAAATTTATCCCTAGCAGACAATTGGTTTAAGCTGTGTAGCCTGAAAATGTGGCTTTACAAACAGCAGTAGTCTATTCTGTTTGGCAGAGGAAAACCAAAAGTTTGCAGAAACTGAGTTAAATGCCCTGATCGAAAAGAAGTCCAGTCAAAATTTGACAGAATTTGACAATGTTCTATGATCGTCAACAGACTGCTCTCTTGGAGAAACTGAACATCATGCTTTGGTGCTTTAGTAAGCGATTTCAGTGGCACAGTCTCCTTCCAAGAGCTCATCTGTATGAAACAAGTGAAGCCTATTTTCACAAACTTCTGTTGCCCTATCAATCTTGAGAACAAACCAAGAGAGCTCACCTACAAGGAGGATTCTGTCTCTGAAATTGCTGCCAAAGAAAATCAACAGTGACAACTCACTGCTACTGTCAATGACCAAGTCAAGGGCCCTGCTATAGAATGATTACAGGTCATGGGCTTTGCTTTAGAATGACAATTCTTGCAGAATCCTGCTGCACGTTGCCAATAAGTGCTGCAGTTTTGCAAGTTGCTCCATCTTTGCCAGTGTTAATTTCAGTTCAAGTAACATTAGACCAATATGAAGAGCTTTTAAAACGCTCATCAAAAGCATACATCAATACCTCATAGTTTAGCTTGCTCTCCACTCTGATTAACTCTCCAGAATTTCTGTGCTTTGCTGTTGTTGTTTTCTTGTCTACCTTTCCTTACATGGCCATTCTCAATTTCTCTCAACAGTGCATACCTACTCTGAAATCAGAGGTATAACTATATAACTGTCCAAGTTGACTCTATTCCTGCGATTTCAACACTATAATAAAATAGTAACAAAACATGGAATTTATATTCAGACACACAGGCTATGGTGAATTGTATTCCATGTCTTTCCTGTCTAAGAAAAGTAGCTAGATTAAAACTGGATTTATATTGCCCAGCCAACTGCAGCACATAGCTGTCCATGGTGAAAACAAAAAGTAGTTATTTCCAGAAGCTGTTGACACAATGGAAAAGAAAACTAGCCATCCTGCCTCCTGGTAACATTCTGAAAAAATAATTCCTTCCCTGTGCAAAATGATTCAGTGTTTCTTGGCCATCATGTCATCCATGACATCTTCCCATATCCTTCTAAACACTAAAAACTTGCCCAGTCTCACCATCCTCCTTTCAGTCACAAGATTTTTCCAAGCCTTCATGCTTCATAACTATATTTCCCAGAAATATAAAACCAGCATATATGCATTAAAAAAAGTAGAAAATTGGAGGCAGTATAACAAAATACAAGAAAATAACCACAGCCTTTTTTTGAATAACTAAAGTTTAATGGCCCAAAGTTGAAGGGACATTGTATAATGCAGTGTTCCCTCTAAATTATTCTATGAACACATATATTGTGTCTTGTTATGTTTGTTGGGGCATAATTTACTTAATATTAGAAAACTTTTTTATTTTAATTAAACTCCCCTCCTCGATTGTCGATCTTTTATATCATATCTTCCTTACTGTATTTACAGTCTCTTTCAATAAATTACTTTTTAAGAAATTAGTGCTCTGAGTTGTCATTATAAAGCATATAATGCTCTCTGTAAAAGGGTGGTTTACTGCCTGGGATGACTCAGAGTCAGCTGTATCTTTATACATTTTGTCCTTCTTTAACACACAGATAATTGCTGCTCATATCTCATAGTAAGATCAGTCTTAGCCACTGAAACGCACATACATTTTTCCAAGTTTAACCCCTCTGTGTTCCCCAAAAACAAAAACAAGTTCCAAGTAATAATGGTCACCAGTACCAAAACCTCTTCTACATCTGATCCTGCTGTTCATGTCATGTTGGTCATGTTTTGCAATCCATGAAGAATTTAGAAGAAAACCACAGTTTCTGGATCCCAGTTAGACTAAGGCATAAAACAGCAGTTTAACTATGCATCACTGCTAAGATTAGCATTGTTCTGCGAATGTTTACAGAAACAGCACTTGGCATCTGGGAAACTACTTGCATCCAGCATTAAATGCCAGCTGAGAAAACTGTTTCTGAAATTTGGTTTTGGACATAGCCATCTACATGCAATAAAAGTTCTGCTTTAACCATTTATATCCTATACCACAAGTTTGACCTTAAAGACATGAATAATGTATTATACACATGGTAATTTATTTGGGAGAATATGGCTAGCTAGTGGACACGAAACGTACAGTGCCTGGAAGGCAGGATAATGTGGAACAGGCTTTCTACTAACACCAAAGAATAAGATCTTAAAGAATAAGCTTTCTTCATCAGGCTATAATTCTAGGATACAGTCGTAGGAATCTCTTTCCTAAGGGGCTTATATATTTACATCATCTCATAAGTGTGAAGGCACAGTTTACAATGTGGATGCTAAAACTTCACTGCGAAAAAATATATTTAAAATTAAATATACATGACTGTTCAAGCACTGTGTTTAGAATTATGCATATTCACATTCCATTATCATTTGCATACATTTAGCAAATATTTATGAGCTAATTATTTGCATAAAAATGCTGAGCATTTTAAAGTATTTACATGATCACAGAGCTGTGAAAATATTCACTAATTGTTATCCAATTATTATAAAAAAAAATTATTTGTTACGTATATCATAAATATCTCCTTGGGAAACTTGATATAACATCACCTGTGCATTTTTATCTGATTTATAGAACACTGCTGGTACCTGGAACTATGAAGCAAAAGCAGAGTAACATAAGACAAACGTTTATGATTGATTACATAAAACCCCATTTCCTACCATTGTGTGTCATACATAAATGATTTTCTGACTCAGGTGTGCTCTATCATGGACTTATTATATATGCTTTATCAATCTAAGGTATATTGCAAAGTACATGTATCTAGGAGGATGGTTGCAGATAATCTTACTCCTTTTTTCTTTGTTTTTAATTCTTAGGTATCATTTTTACCCTCATTACAGATACTTTTTCAAAATACAAGTAACATGAGAAAAGGAGACATTATTATGGTGCAAATGTGCATTGCTACGAATGTCAAACAAAAAAATGAAAACATTAATAAGAATATGGATAATTATATTTACAGAATTTCATACATCCCTTTGTATGTGGCATCTTCATTTTCAAGAAATGTGCTTCATTTTCATTGGAGGGTAGAGAAGGAAATAGAAGGGAGAAGTTCTTGTTTATATGCCTGGTTGTAAATACCATCAGCCATGACCTTTTTAAAAAATAATGGTTTTCCTCACACATGCTATTT
Source organism: Xenus cinereus (assembly GCA_025774025.1). Lineage (NCBI taxonomy): Eukaryota > Metazoa > Chordata > Aves > Charadriiformes > Scolopacidae > Xenus > Xenus cinereus. The sequence goes on along the minus strand of JAOXJK010000012.1, from coordinate 99,908,092 downwards.
GGTATCTTCATGTGCCTCTGTGAGTGCACTCATACTTGCTTTGCTTTAAGCACACGACTAATGGAATTTATTTCTCTCGGTCTACTTAAGTAGCTAAAAAGATAAAACATAAAAGACTGAGTCTAACTAGACTTGTCATGAGAAAGTTAATGCAAGTTATGTTGCAGGAAAAATACTTTTAACTATTTTATATTAACATAGGCAGAGTTAAGGCTCAGAGTTTCGTTTTAATATTTCTTAGTCTTAAAGGAAAATAAATATAATACTATAACAAGGAAAAAAAAGGGGGGTGAATAAAAACTACAAAGAACAGACAGAATAAGACACTAATAAAACATGGGTGCTGGTGCTAGAGATGATCTCCCACCAAACACCACCACTCCCCCTTCCATTATTCAGGTGGAAGATCAAAGGGAATGACATTTGCAGGAAGCTTAGAGTTCAAAAAGTGCCATATTCTAATTATTTTATAGTAATATGGAAGCACTTGCACAGAAACACATAGCACTTCAGTGTTTTGTGCTGCCTTAACGCTTATTATTCGGTGTGGACCCCTTCCTTTCTTTACTGATGCCCAGGGTGATTTGCACAAATAGCAATAGTAGCCATGCTACTTCCACATTGCAGCTAAAGGCTAAGGACTCAATTACCCAACAGTAGTATAATTCTCCTCACAGAGTGCTGTTAGTACCTTGTTTTTCCTGGAACCTTGAGAACAAATGTGTTGCATCCGCAATATAAACCTAATTTGTAGATACAAACTCTGGAAACAACCCTCAGACAAAACACAACATATACCTGAAGAATTTTCTTACAGAGACAAAAATTACATGTAATTGCCAAACTGGAGACTGGAATTTCAGAAAACCCAATACAATTACATGTAAAAGAGTTTTGTAAGACAGCCTTCACACATATCAAAATGCAAAGAACAGCCTGTCATAGCCAATCCTATTAAAATGAATAGGTATCTTTTCTCAAATACATTAGGTCAGAAAGAAAAGCTCAGGCTACGTATAAAATGTTTTCAGATGTTCATACAACATACTGTTTTTCAACATTTTACATAATTCCTATGTGATTTAAGTAATCAGTTCTACATACTAAAATACTACTGAAATCACAAGCTGCATTATTATATTAATGGCGGCTAAAGAGTGATCAAAGGATGCTTTACATGGCATAAACAGTGAAACTGTTCTCTAATCCCATGATACTGGAAGAATATCCAGCTTTAAATGGGCTTTATACAGACCAGTTTGCACGGACAATCTGTAAGAGTTTACAGTTCAGCCATGTTTCCTTTATATACCATATACATGAGAAAAGTGAACAGAAGAAGAAGGAAATAAACCCTTGAATTTGAGCATTTCAGGGAATATGTAAAATATTTCACTGTAGGGCAATATAATAAATTGCAAGTCCTAATAAAAGTATAAGAAATTAGTTACATCTGGAGAAATCTACTTTAAAGATTATTTCATATTATATCTGCGATCTGTCATTTGAAAAATTGAATTGACCACCTTATAAAGCATTCATGGGACTATTTTATCACTGTTTAAGTATCTTTACTGATAAAAAATGAAATTTTCACTGGAAGTATAAACCTTAATTGAAAAGCCTGGCAAAGATCTCAAACAATCCGATGGTCTGGACTTCATATAAGGTATTTGGCAGACTTTGAATGAATCTTGTTTCCTTGTGTGGAGTAACACATTTATCAAACACGACACATGCATTTTGCATCAGTGCCATAAAAATTGATCTTCACTATTTGTTTTTGCTTCCAAGCAGCTTCAGTACATGCAGAATTAAAAGTTGGGAGAATAAGCCAACTTTTAAACTGTTACACCTCAGAACCCAAAAGTTAGAAGCCAAGTTGATTCTAATAAAAAATGGAAAGCAAAAAAAACCCAAAACCATTCTCCAGCTGAAATGCTAAGTATTGTAATTTTTAACTGCACAAGCTGAAATTAAAGACCATGAGAAGAAAAGGATAGAGAAGTGCAAAAGCAGAAATCATGGGATCTTCTTTGAGCTGGCTATATCTTGATGAAATTTTGTTGTTTAAACCAGAGATAAACCTGAACCATATTACCTACAAAAACTATTAAAATACACCCTGAGTAAAGAGACAAAAAGGATACTCATATGCACATGTTACTCTTACCATTACAGAAATTATTAAGAACCAAAAATAACAAGATATATCCTGTGGCAAAAAAAATCAGGATTCAGGCCTTTAGGTCTTTGTCATCACAATCACATCACCAATTGCACCGCAAATCACAAGAAACATGAATGTTGAGATAAACTGTACTCTCAATTTGACAGTATGTTTTTACTAATAATCATGTAGATTTTTCTAGTTTAATGTCAAACTTCACCAATTAACTCAGTCTTTTCACAAGTTTCCTGTTAATCAAACTCAATTATCATGTGAAGGTTTAAAACATTACATGATTACACACTTTCCAATATTTAGCAGAGTTAAGCCAGAAAGACTTTTGACTTCTCTCCGGGGATATATAAAATGACAGTAGGTAGTTCAGGCCTATATTTTTTTGTCTTATTTACAGCATGGTTAACCAAGAAAAAGAAATAACCTACATATATGTATAGATATACATAGATATACATATATATACACATACAGGGTTAAAGTAATTTATATTTTAGATAGGAATTCAGCAATTCATTTTACACTTATACTTGAGAGTATAAACTAAATCAAAATAAACCAGGTT
>JAOXJK010000012.1:99809084-99885921 GCA_025774025.1 Xenus cinereus | reverse complement strand
GGTTGGTGTCTTGTTGAATGTGCAATTATGTAAACTTCTCAGTTGCTACATAATTACTATTACAGCAAGGTGTTGATGGGACTGAAGGAAACTTGTATCACGAAACACTATGAGGATGCCTAGGAACCAGAATAGCCTCTTGAAACATGCCCGCAAACATACATCCCCCAATAGACCAATTATTCTGCAACTTTAGAATCAAAATTAATTCTCTCATATGCATTGCCTGAGTCAGTAGTTGCTTTGGGGTTAGATCCAAGACCCAAAAGTAACACCAGAAGCTTGGAACCAGTCAAAACCAAAAGAAAACTGTAAGTAAAAGATGGCATTGTAGGGAAATATGCAGAACAGTAAGATGAATAAGATCTTAAAGAGTTGAGTATTTGTCAATCCTCTAAAGATGCAGATATAGAAAAATGAAGTCTGAAAAGGACATATAGACAACAGTAACAGAATTATCTAAAGTGAAAGAAAGTTTCAAAGTACTGAGATCTTATAATTGGATCTGTGATACAAGTATTAATGTTCCTAAACTATTCTCTGAGAGAAATTTAAAAAAAAAAAAAATCACTAATGAGATGAAACAGACGAGCAGCCAAACAGTCCACTGAAATAAGTATAGTAACAGTATAACTCCCCCACTAACAGAAAGACTGAGAAGGTAGTGCATCTTGCACCTCTCCAGGTAAAAAACAATTTGCTTTTTCTGAAGTTTTTGTGACCAGAGCCACCTAATAAATATTGAAAAATAATCACACACACATACAATCCTCAGTTTCCAAAAGTATTAGAAGCAATGCGACAAGTCTGTAGAGGAAAATTCCTTACCTATACATTGTTCAAGGGTAAGAAGCCTGCTACTCTATGCACTTTGGACAACGCCTTGATAACGTGTTGAAGCACTGGAAAAGTGCTACACAGCACAAAGAAAAGTTGCTAAATAGGATCCAATCCCGCACAGCATTCAGTACCTATAAGTTTTACATTCCATTGGGTCCTCTCCCTTTCTATAATAACATTGCATTTCTGAAGACAACATTTACAACACAATGGGAAAAGGGCTTCCATTAGCTATTTTACACAGGAGTATAGTTACATTATTAATCTCCTTACATCAATCTACTGGTGCACAAGTTGCAGCCGTGGGACTACATACATGGGTGCTTCAGACTTTTCTGAAACTGAAATACATACTCTGGTTCACTTGGTATACAGTTTTAAAGAGGAAAATGTCCTTAATCCCATTTGCAATAAAGTGTTCCCAAAAGACACTTTATTGTTGAAGTGCCAATAGACTGATGGCCCAAATCTTAGGCTTCTGGGATAATTTGAAAAGGGTACTGCTTCTGAAGATTGCAAAGAAGTAGTGACTTTTTTTTTTTCTCCTGAAGCTGATGAGTCAAAGGCAAGGAGAAGATAAATGAACTGGACTGAGTTCTTATTGATTTATACCTCAGTACTGAACCTAAAATGGGGATATCTCCGGGTGGATTTGGCTGCCTTGGGGTGAAATGGTATGAACTGACTGAATTCATTTGGAATGAGCATTTTGAAAAATATCAGTTAACAAGAAATCACCTTCAAGGGGAGTTTTTTTATTCTCTGTCTCTGTGGAGACACAGACAGTATTTACAAGTCCAGATGGCAAAGTAATATGAAATCCAAATATGTAAGCAGTTACAGCCAGTATCATTAGTATGAAAACTGCCCGATACCTTATAGTTTCTTCCTGTAAGAGAAATACTTAATATTAGCTTTTGCAATAGATGCCTAGAACATTATCTCCAGTATAAAATCACCAGATTGACAGAAAAAGAAGTTCTTCAATTTATTTTAGGAGTTGTACATGTGTTTGAAGTTTTAATAAGTACTTACGTATACTTTTTATCCTCTGTATAGTTCTCTAGTATTTCCCTAGTGGTGGTGTTTGGTTGTTTTTTTTTAAACCAGTATCTCTCAAAAATATCATTAGAATCTTCACAAAGGTGTTTTTTTGTTTTGATTTGGTTTTTTTTGTTTGAAGTCAGAACATCCCAAATCAATTGGAATATCAAGGGGAGAAGAAAGATTAGTGCATGTAGCCCAATATTTCAGGATTTATTTCTAGCTGGCTAGTACAATACATTAATATATCCCTGAAATTTTCATTAAAGACTGCTGTAGCAGAAACATAAACCCAAAATAAATTATAAAAAACATAGTAGTAATACTGTTTAATAAGCTTAAGTTATATTTCCTCCTGTGTACTTACCTGACCTAAATTCAGGTGGAAATACTCAATATCAGCAATAGATAGCAAAATATAAGTTAAAAATTTTTACCAAGTTTTTATGCTACTCCTTTGCATGGGAAAAATAATGGAGCAAAAAGGTCAAATCCAAATCTAATATATATTTTTCTGTTGTCTGTTCCATTGACATTTATCTATCTTTAGTATTTTGGTAAAATTAGATAGTTGGTTATCAGCTTCTTACTAAATCTCCATGGAGTCTTTGATAATACGAGTTATTTTCCTGCAAAAATGCTAACTGCAGTGGCAATGTACCTGCAGTCATCCCACACAACTCATTCTGTGTTCTGAATTATTGAACACGCTGTTCTCATTACAAAAGTTCTGTCAGTAGTTTTAACTAAACAGAGCTTATCCTGAAAGGGAAGAAGCACATTTTGATCTGTGAATAAGAAACAACATAGTAAGGTAGGGCTAGGAGAGGTCTCAAGATCCACACTTCTTCCCTTCATCAGGAAAGGAAGCTCACATAGATCACCTCTGACCAACATCAAACTTGTTGACTGCATCCAGTATGATCTGAAGGATGTTCTGCAATCTTTCATGGTAGGCTATTCCAGTGTTTTACAAGCCTCACCATTTAATTTTTTTTTCCCTCATCTGTTAGCAACATCTAAAAAATATTCCTATTTACTTCCGGTACTACTGGGGTTTAGGGAAGTAATTCTCATCTTTTTATTAGGGGTTTGTGCATCTTGCAGAAGAGATCATCTTCTTCTCTTTTTAAACTTACCAGAGCTGAATTCTTTCATGGTTTTCAATGTTTTCATAACCTGCTGGATCTCTTTGCTTCTGGACATCCTTCAGTTTGCCTATATAGTCCTTCAAGGATGATGCTTAGAACTTAACACTTTAGTTAAATTGAGAATTTAACCCACATCAGAGAATAATAATTAACACCCATGTGTTACAAGCAAAACTCCCGCTAGTTCATTTCAGGTGAAGATCTGTGATAATCCCTCCTACAACAAGAAGAAAAGTTTATTTGACTTTTTTTGTTGTTCTAGACAGGTGGCTAGCTACCTGCTGCAAGTCCTGGGACCTTCCACTGCAGTGGCAGTTATTAGCAAGTTCATTATTTCTCAAAGCTTATTCTGGTATTTTCCTGTCATATTTAAAAATATTCCTAACATAGTGAAATCCAGAGATGTTGTAAGTATATGCTCTATTCTATCAGCAAAACTGAATTTGAAAACATTAGGTAGAGCTGCACCAAGGAACCATTTGCAGGACCCTACTAATGCCCTTTCCATTTGAGAGAAACCCACAGACAGCAGGGTGGTGGGCAGGGGATCAGCCAGTTGCACATATACTGTATAACAGTTGCACCTGGAGAATATGTCACTAGTTTGCTTGCTCATGTCACCTAAGATGATATCAAAATTCTTACCAGGGTAAAATATCACAGACTGCTCTCACTTTCTTTAACCACTAGATGATGATTTTCCATTGAAGAAAGTAAACAGATTTCTTTGACGCAATTTGTTCTTGTCAAATTAATCTGGTTGCTTTCTTCTTATTTAATTATCCTCTAGGTCCTATAAATTGATTCATAATTCATTTAGAGGTTGGTTTTCTTCCCTAGTACTGCATATTGTGCTCATTTTTTCCTCACCCTTAAATTACATTTGCTATATGCTGTTTGTTCTTCTTCAGTCCCCTAGGATCTAACCTGTCCTCCATCATTTCTCAAAAGTAGTTAATGATTCAACAAGTGCCTCTCACTTTTTTAAGCCCTTGAGAAAAAAAAATACTTTAGAGTTTGCCAATTAAAAACATCCAAATTAATGAAAGACTCTTAAAATATTCTTTCTTTAAAGACTCTTAAATCTATTCTTTCTCTGCCTGTATTAAAAATTAATACTTTGGAAATCTGATTACAACGCACTGCGGAAATATTGAAAAACCCCAAACCCAAAAAACCCTGATCAACCAAAAAAACACAAAACCAAAACAACCCCAACCCAAAACAACAAAAGCCCCCAACCTCTCCATATGCTTCATATCCCTTCTTCTGCACTAGGGTAGCTGGCTACTCTTTTTTTTAACATATTCCATTTTCCCCTAACATGTTTAGAGAAGATATGGAGAGCTCTATTACTTTGATGATTTTCTCAAGAGACCCTGTCTGTCATTTCCAAAAGACTGATTTTTCCAAAGTTTATTAACTTTACTCTGCTACTCTACTCCTTTCTGTGGGGTTGTGAAACTGTCGTTTCAGAAACACATCCAACACGTTAATAGGTCGCTTAAACCTCTCCATGCATTCTCCCTATGGAGTGAGAATACAACCTAAAATAGTCACATTCTATACCTCCTCCACCTTCTGAAACAAAAGCAAAGCTGTCAGTGTGGCTTTGCAATGCCATTCAGGCTTGCTGTGACCTGTCATGCCATTTTTCCTCAATAACTGAAGATAACTACCGTTATCATGAACTTCTGTTCTTTGGATAACTATTTAAATTTCTGAGAAACAAACATATGAAAAACAGGTGAACTTCCTGTTCTTCTCATGCATAATCAGTGACATTGTGTATTTGAACAAGTTTGAAAAGTAGGACAAGATCTTGATGAGCCATTGAATACATCAAGTGGAGAAACTTGCAGTTCCAGAATAGCCAGATTTTTCCATCTTTACTCATGTTGATAGTACTTTAGTCTATAACTAACTACATTGATTTGGTTCATTACTCCAGATTTAAGTATAAATAATGCCAAAAAGAATACCTTGGCTGAAATAATGCTGGGGAAAAAAAAAACAACAAACCACCCAAACAGTGACATAGCACTTGCCTTTACATTTCTTAATCAAACAGTTCTCTCACTAGCTGCACTCACAAACAAACAGTTCTGTCACTAGCTATGACTCACAGTTAAAGACCGGAAAACCATGTTAATGATTTATTCTTGCCCAATAAGAAATGTAAACTGGTTAGATTAAGTATTTTTAATGAAATATATAAACAGATAAAGCAAACTAAGTTGGATAGCTATTAGGACTGCTATTTACATAAAAGTATGGAGCAACACAGTTAATAAACATGTGAACATACAATGTTTAATTAACAAATTGGGGAATAGCAACATAAAATAGAGAATTCAAAGATAGGTTTTTCTTCAGTGTGACAACTCTCAAATATAAAATTTAAGAGAAGAGAGATCAGCTAGGGACAGGAATGACATATATAATCAGATATATTGGAGACTTTTATGTCCTTTACTATCCATTTCCTAGTAGATTTTTTAATACCAAGTAGAAAAGAAATAGAACTTTCTCAGGAATGTTAATCTAAAATAGCAAATTAATTTTGGAGTGCTCGTTTCTCTCCACTCACTGTAAAAGAAGTCTAAACGTGTTTTAGCACAGACATCTACATGAAAGTCCTCTGAACTATGATGAAATTAATCCTCTACAAAGTACCGGCTCTTTGGGTGCCCTCCTCAAAGCTCACATATAACTGAGATAATAATTTCCGCTGTAAAAGAATAAATTCAATTGCAGACATGATATAAAACAACACCTGATTAAGTGGAAATCTGTGTAATCCTAAAGACTCCTAGTGGGTGAGCAGCACTGACATCTGAAGTTAAAGGCTGAGGTGGAGGTGTCAGTAAAGGCAACTGGTTGAGAAAGAGAAAAGAACAGGAAGAAGGTTATCCACCTTATGATTAACGCAGAACACTTGGTTGAAGCCATCCCTACACACCAAGTCTAACTAGGACAGTCTGCAGTTTACTGCAGTGTTTGTTACCACAACCAAAGAGGCTGTGCCATCCTTTGGGATACAAAGATGATACACCTTCATCCTGTGTCCTTTTCCCTATTTTACATTTCATTATAATCACCCTAGACTCCACATCAACGTCACCCGTGTAACAGAGATGCCAAGAACTCTGTTAAAGTAGCTTCACTATTAGTATGTACCACTGGTCCCCAATCTCTTTGATGCAGCAGCTACAAAGCCCATGTTTCTGTCACAGGGAGATATTAAACTGTATAAATAAGTGGCTAGCCCTGCCTAAACCACCACAATGGGACAATTCATTCCACATACACCGTAAATCCAGTGCATCCCAGTCCATGTGTGCTGGTTCAACTGCACCATGCTTGCATCTGAAGCTTTTTCTCACAGTCAGCAGATCTTTTCTGCTGACAGATTCTGCTGGCATGACAACAGCCACCTCCTAGTTGTCTTCTTGCCTGAGGGCCCAAATGACACAGGAAAAGGTTAGGGTGCCTTCTGGTGAAGAGTGGTAGCAACGACAACCCACCTCTGTATGGCACCACTGGTAGGGGAAATCCCCTAGCCACAAGACAACAAATGCATAGATCGTATCAAGAGAAACCACAGGCACACCAGGAAAGTTGGAAGCTACCTTGCCAGCCTGCTACCAGAGGCTTATGTGGAGTAACAGAGAAAAGCAGCAGAACCAAGCTTAGTCAAACATTTTGGGCTAGAAATAGTCCATGGGCTGACAGCTGGTCCTCCCTGTGCTCTATATGCAGTAACACACTAAAGCAACTTTAATGAGCTATCTCTTCAAGGTAGCCTCGACATACAGCAAACACCTACTGCAAGATGTTAATTGGATCCCAGAGATTAATAGGGTCAAATCTATGTGAATAAAGGATTAAACAGACACGACAGCAGAGGGAAACTCTGTACATTAACAGATCAGAGAATGAAAGCCATGTGATTGCATTTCAAACATATTACTTTGGAAATCATCAGTCTTCATATTTTATTAGTTCTAGGGCACAAGAATAATATCAGGATGCTTTTATGACAAATCTAATTATCAGCAATAACATTTTGAAGAATCCTCAAGTTCATTCTCAATTTTTGTCACCTTGTTGAGATGTTTTTAGCTATTTTCTTCATTAAGCACTGAAATGGAGGACTTTAAACAAACAAAAACCCCCAAAGCAAAACTCTGAACTCACAACATTTAGATTCCTAATTCTTATATGCAGCTAACAGTTTAACAAAAGATTAACCTCAATTTGATATTTCAGCTCCTTCAAACTATAATTACAGAGTAATTCACAAGGGCACTTTCCAAGAGTTAGCGTAAATGTTAAAGGAAAGAAAAGAAGAAAGTCTCTGAGAAGTTCCATTTTTTGTGAACCTGGCTCAGCTACAGAGAACGCAAATTGATGTTTTACTAATAAGTAGTAAAAAAGGCTGACAACACTGAACAGAGGCTCTCCATAATCGTTTAAAAAGTAAAGTAATGCGAAGTCAAGCAACATATGACTGTTTTTTTCCCATCCAATGATATTTACTTTCCTCACTCTTGCTAGTTTTCTGTCTGCCTCCTCTGTTCTGTAGCCTTTTAAATTTCTTTGTGAACAACAGGTTTGGCAAACACATATACTTCAAAGCCAGGCCCTACCACCATTTACTGAGTGCTTATAAATAACCTGCTAAATAGCTAGAGTGGAGTTTCCACTGCCTTATCAGTTTGACCACAAACAATAAAAGATGGTTGATTCAGGCAGAAAACAACCATGCCAAAAGATTTAGTAGATCAGAACCTGAAGTAGATCAGAACCTTATACATACAGTATGTGCAGATTCGCTAATATCAGAGATTATTACTTAGAGTTAAGCAGGTATAGAGAAGTAAATTGTAACTGAATAATCGTACTTCTGTCAAAATCCTCAGCTCTGATCAACTGTAACAGCTGTTGCATCTACAGTCCAGGAAGTAGCCCAAATGAAAGTAAAAAGTTATGAAAAGTCCTGTCAGAGTCAAAGTTGCCAAATATGGTAAAGGACAATTACAGAGGCTTGAACTACACTTGCATATGGCACTGGAAATAAAGAAGGCTTGCAGAATGGGATAGTTATTTCTTTTGTACTTTGTACTTCTTAGCAGTTTTTTTGGTATATTCAGAAAAAGGAGCTCTCCCTGAACCTACTTTACTTCAGTAATTGGAGGAGTGCTGTATTTTACACAAAATGTAATGCATAGATCCTATGTTTTTCAGTAAAGTGTACAAAACAGAAGATCACAGAACAAAAAAAAAAAAAGTCAATGCAAGGCTGATGACCCAGACACCCAATTTCAAAGGGGAAAAAGGAAATAATGACAATCTTTGCAAGAGAAATGACAATTACTGGGGTCTAGGATAAAAACAACTAGACCGTAAAGCTTAGGTAGAGGCTTCCAGAATACCACAAGTGAAAAAGCCACTGTATTGCCAGGGTCAGTTAGGCCAGGTAGATGATTATCGAAGAGTAACAGTTGTCTGACATGTCAGCCATGAGACAGTTTCCAAGCTAATATAAGAAGAGAAAGCAGTGACATAAAGCAAAAGTAGATCAAAGTCAGAACAGATATATATATAAAATATATATATATACACATAAAGAAAATACATCAAGAAATCCACAGAGAGCCAGGTCTGAAGAATGCTTCACTGAGCTATATAACACTTGGGACTTGGAGAAAGCTGTTGTGAAGGACAAGAATAGCACAGATTACCTTTTTGTAAGTGTTGGGGTGAGGGGAGAAGAAAAAAATCCCTGAGAGCCCAGCAAGGTCAAACAGGATTATATTCAATAGTAGTTCAGAGAAATCTTTATCAGCATTGAGTAAATGTTGGTTAGGGGACTGTTTGAACTATCTATCAAAAGTAAATAATCTTCTTATTTTCAGTCCTGGGCAGCAGAACTTAGAACAGATGACATTCAAAGCATAAAGTAGTGAGCTAATCCTCATTAAGAGTAAACTCAAATGAGGGGCAAGGGAGCAAAGCAATTGCATGAGAATTTATAAACATCTTCCATAGGTTAATGAAGCTATTGAAACTTGTTGCATATAGCAGAAAAAAAGGCCAAGTTAAACACTTTTTAAAGGTCTTAGAAGTAGGGAACATTAATATTCACAGTCATTTGAACAATAATAGGGCTATTTAAGTAAATGTTTCCCTTAGATTCATATACACAGACTTTGATTTGTGTGTAATACATGAAGGAAGAACACATTCATGAACTGATCTAATTGACTGATATTTTTGACAGACATCAACTTTCACTGATACAACCATACTGTTAAAACATGATTTCAACATAAGAAAAATAACTTACCCCACACTATGTTAAGGTATAGTATTTACACTGCATGATCCAGTATAGTGCAGAGATCCCTGACTTAGCAGAGTCGAGAGCACCGTGTTGTTAGTGATCCAGAGACATTTGTAACAACTTGTACTCCAGTTAATTATCCCTTTAAGAGGCAATAGTGCTTGTGACTCTTTAGATTCTAGGGTGTATATTTCTGCAACCTGTTTTGGAGTAAGCAAATAAGTTAATAAACAAGCAAATTTAGTAATAAGCAAACCTGGGTTGAAGCAACCCCCAGTATCAATACAGGCTGGAGGACAAAGGGATTGAGAGCAGCCCAGCTGAGAAGGACCTGGGGGTACTGATGGATGAAAACCTGGGCATGGGCCAGCAATGTGTGCCTGCAGCCCAGAAAGCCAACTGTATCCTGGGCTGCACCAAACCAAGGGTGGCCAACAGGTCGAGGAAAGTGATTCTGCCCCTCTACTCTGCTCTGGTGAGACCCCACCTGGAGTACTGCATCCTGCTCTGGAGCCCTCAGCACAGGAAAGACATGGACGTGTTGGAGCGGGTCCAGAGGAGGGCCACAGAAATGATCAGAGGGATGGAACACCTCTCCTTTGAGGAAAGGCTGAGAGAGTTGGGGTTCTTCAGCCTGGAGAAGAGAAGGCTCTGAGCAGACCTTATAGCAGTCTTTCAGTACTTAAAGTGGGCTTATAAAAAAGATGTGGATGAAATTTTTAGCAGGGCGTATTGCAATAAGACCAGGGGTAATGGTTTTAAACTAGAAGCGGGTAGATTTAGACTCGATAGAAGGAAGAAATTTTTTACAATGAGGGTGATGAAACACTGGCATAGGTTGCCCAGAGGGGTGCTACATGCCCCATCCCTGGCAACATTTGAGGTCGCATTGGACAGCGCTCTGAGCAACCTGATCTAGTTGAAGACATCCATGCTCATTGCACTGGGTTTGGACCAGATGATCTTTAAAGCTCCCTTGCAACCCAAACTATTCTATGATTATATATTCTGGTAATAGTTAACATCCTAATTGCTGGCCTTTACTCAGTCTCAAATTCTGAAAACTGATTGCCCTCCATAGCTTTTTTCCCCACAAGAGTTCCATGGTTCTCCCATACTCACCTAAAGATTAGCATGAGTTGGTAGGTGTTCCAGCTGAGTTGTGTGTGGTCCAGCCTCTTTCATTTCTTCTGTTTCTGTGGTTAGAGGCATGGGCCTTCATTGCTAGGTTTAGAACAAAGTGGACTACTTCCAGCTTCTTCCAAAGACACCCAGTGATCAGAGACTAAAATACAGCCCAAAAGCTGTATTATTTCCTTTCTTTTCATTCTCCTGCCCCCCACACCTGCAGGTAGATGGCAGCAGGGAAGGTCATCAAGAAATAAAATTTCTGGATTCAGGTTTTATCCTTAAAGTTTAGTTGGAATGCAGTTCAACAGATTATCATCTGATTAGATGAGTGTTGCTAGGAGAAAACCTCATAAATACCACCTAAAATATTGAATTTTTTTTTCATTATTATCACTCTCCCTAACACAACTGAACGGACACACCAAGGAGCTGGCGTTACCAGCTGTTACATCATTAGGTTCTAACACTATAGAGATAAGGTAGGTCTTAAGGACTAAGGAGAAGGCAGCAGAGAGCGCTTAGAGTTTTTGGATGCCAATTTGCAAAGCTAATATGGTGAATGGTGAGGAATGACAGAAAAACAGGTACTTATTTGCTTTTTTTTAATGTGTTTTTTTCTAATGAAAATTACTTGCCTGATCCTCGACCCTGCATATTTTCTTTGTCTGCCTTACCTAGATATGCTCCATACCTGAGGGCAAAAAGAAAGACAGGTGAACCACAAATAACCTCCATGTCAACTTCCATTAACTTTTTTCTCCTGATCCCCATAAGGTCTCTTCAAACCTTCTTGAGGCTTGACAGCAAGTACGAGGAAGCTGAAATGCACACATCGGTGCTTACACTACTTCAATAGCCAAATGAAGACAAGCTCCATATCCTTTCAGTTGCCTCTGAAACACCACTTCAGTGCTCTAGATCAGGGTGCTAAAGTGACTTAGGTAATGGCCCCATTGGGCTCAGTGGTCCTCTGTGTTCCTATCCTTTTAAAGTTTCCACCAGTGTGAATGAAACCGGCTTCTGTGGAGAAAACAGTCGTATTTCCCCATATACCTATAAAAGTTTGGTGTCTTTGAATGTTCACACACAGACCACTGTATTCTTAAACGATATTTTGGATGGCAGGGTATAAGTCAACAAAAAGGTATCATTTATAGTTTTCCTAGTTTGCTGTTTATGAAAACATTCACACATCAAATTGCTTACATGCCATCCTTTAGCATTGTCCTTTGCTGCTGGGCATGTCGGAGTTTAATGGGGGTATATGCTCACTGGCAAAATGGCTACCTACCAAACAATATTAATAAACCTTCACAGTTTTGATCAGACATGACACTTCTCTAAGAAAAAACATACTTCAAAGCCTTAGTTGTCAGTGAAAAGCCTTACACATTACAAGATCTATAACAAGCTTTGCAATGTGGTAATACAGTTTGCTTTCTTCTCCCTGTGATCCACTCTTTGTAAATTGCCTGGCATTCTAGAGAGACAATCACAGTAGCAGTAGTACTTATTTTTGCCCACTGGCACAAAGCATCAATGGAAACATATTTTGTTTTGTTCTTGTTCTGAAAGCAATTCATTCCTCTACCACAAATTCACAGCTGCATTCACACCGTCAAATGGCAGACAATGGCATGGTTCCATGAAACTGGACGAACTTTTCCACCAGGTTCCTGATATAAAATTTGCAAAGACACAAGAAGTTGTGGACAATCCTCTGATTCACATCTAACATACATGTTTGTGTATCTTTTGGAGCAGTATGCATGTGCTTCAGTAATATAACACCAGATTAATGTATTAAAAATGAATAGGCCAGTTTGTATATTACATATTAATAACAGGAAAAAGCAAGGGAGATGTTTGCACACTAAGCAAGCCTAAGTAAATAGTAGTAAAATAACTAGCAGCTTGGAACATGTTTGGTGAATTATTTAAATAAAATTCACAATATTACTTGTTGTTTCTATATCAATAATCTATCAGCCACACTAATAACCACGTACCATACTAACTTAGGACCAGGGTTTCCAAGCATAATTCTTCCATAGGATCAAAACCACCCACCTTCCTTTTAGTCTTAAACTTACTTTGTTATATGATCTATTTTTAATCTAGATTTGTACAGAATGCAACAGTTTTCACAAATGGCAAATTTTCCAAGATACCACTAGAACAAAACACTTATAAAACCACTTTGTTTGATCCAGTTTATCAACAAGTATTCCTACCCTGCACCTTGATAATTTTGTCCCAATGTATTCATTGACCAACTAAAACATCAGGATAAAAATAGGCCTTTAAGCTCACCAAATCTTTATCAACTGCACTGTCATTTTTCAATACTTCTCTGTAGGAAACTGCCTATTTCACAGACTTCTCTATCCATCACAAAAGATTTCTTTCCCCATCTGTGCTTTTCTCTCCACAAAATTCCAAGGCATCAGAAAAACCAAATAGGGCGAACAATTTACTCTTTTGAAATAGCTCATGTTGTATTTTATAAATCCTTTCCTTGCATGATACTGCATAAAAATAACTTTCACCATGGAAAGACTGGCCACAAGTGTATGATGAAAGTGTATTTAACACTCTTGGGATGAAAAATCTAAGCTATCTAGGAAAAGATAGTTGGTCATGTTCCCTTTCCCAGTGGTGAGAGACACTGAGTATCTCCAGGGATAATTCTGTGTCTAAAAGATGTTGAATAGAACCCACAGCAGTGCTCTTCTTTTCATAGACTCATAGAATGTTTTGTGTTGGAAGAGACCTTAAAGATCACCGAGTTCCAGCCCCTCTACCATGGGCAGGGACACCTCCCACTAGACCAGGTTGCTCAAAGCCCTATTCAACCTGACCTTGAACACTTCCAGGGATGGGGCATCCACAGCTTCTGCGGGCAACATGTTCTAGTGTCTCACCACTCCTCACAGTAAAGAATTTCTTCCTAATATCTAATGCAAATCTCCCCTCTTTCAGTTTAAAACCATTACCCCTGTGTGTCCCTCCCCTCCTTTTCTGTAGGCCCCTTTTAATTTCTGACCAATTTTATTTTTAGGCCATATTCAGCTCCAAAGCAAAAGCATAGAAAAAAATTTAAAGATTCGTGGAGGTGTTTCTTGCTACTTACATGGTGAAAGAAGCCCCAGTTTGTCATGCAGAAATATATGTTATATTCCAAAAAGTCCACTGGAAAGGAAACTGTAAACCCTTATTTAAAATTAGGCTGAAATCTATGTAATATCACTGCAGCATAATATACGGGTTTATGATATCCCAAGATATAGCTATAAAGAACAATGATTCCGGCAAAAAAAAAATCCCAAACATAGATCTCATTTTCTTTCCTATTCTGAACATCCATAAATAGGTAAAGGATACCTAATCTATTGTTTCTGTAAATCACTGTGTATGCAGTGATATACAAAGTTATACAGCCGCCTATTTTTTTGCCCACACCAAAAAAACCAAACACAAATCCCAAAACCAAGATGAATATTAAACTACGTGAGAGAGCAGGAAACCAAAACAATGTTTATTTTATAACACATTTATAACATACAAGTAAGCTGAGAGCACAGAACAGTTCAAGCCTGTGAAAGTTAACTACACAGTTAGGAAGCAGTCTCAGCCTTACAGTAAAACACTTCAAGTATTGGGAAAGTTTAACAAGAAGACAGGAATCAGTAGGTTTCCTCAGAGACTAGAAAAGACACTTATGGGGATGAGCTGTTAAGATTTCCTCCATGGATTCCCACTGCTGTTCTCTCCATATTCCCATTTTCTTTCCCCTCATCTCTCTCACTAGGAGGATTATCTATATTGTTCTCATTCCTCTATGGACCTTGTACCTCCATGTGAAACAGGAAGAATTGGTTCTTACTGCTGCACCAAGGAATACCTCAATTCTAGCTTCATTATTAGCTCAAATCTTAAGCCAGATTTATCAGCACGTTAGCCAAGGTTAATGAGCCTACATTTAAATAACTCTGGACTCAGTCATGGTTTGAGTGTCAGTGCAAAAGGCATGCAAAGAAAAAGAGGAAGCTTGACTGTAAATGAAATGTCAGTAGTTCCTGAATTGGGTGCTTCTCTCATCTTTCTAGACTAGTCCTGTTTCTTACCCACAAGATTTATTTATTTTAAAAAGAAAAGTAAATTAAAAAAAAAAAAAAAGAAATGTAGCAATGCTGACTCTTATTTATGTGAGATCATAAATCATTCTGCTGTTGGCTTTTCACATAGTAAGAAGAAAGCACCGTGTATCAAAAACCTCCCTGTCTCTGGTGTTCAATTGTCATTTTTACTGTGAAGTCAGGGCAAGTCCCTGAAATGGACCTTTTAACAAAAAAATCTTTACTGGAAATTTACTTTTCCACTAGCTGCCACAAAGAATCAGATGATGGTTCTGAGTGCTCACAGGACAACTACAACATGGCTGTTTTAAAAGGGCATTTTCAACCATGGAGCAATCAAAAAAGCGTGTCATTTTAGGGCAATGTGTACCTGAGCAAGCTTTTCCAAGGGTATCTTGTAAAGACCTGTGGTGTCTGGAAGGATATCAGTGGTGCCTGACTGCACTTAGTTTTCAGCCTTCCTCACAAGGAACTTCATTTCTCTGTGAAAACATTTTCTATTACATTTCTATTAAAACTGGTATGTTTCTGGCAGTAACTGAAAGCTTCCATTTTAACCCATCTAGCATTCCTTTTAGTGATAGCAAAATAAAATACTGAAAGTCCATATGGTTACATAATTCATTTTGGTTTTTTTTCTTCATCACGATCACGGATATTTTTCAGAAATTTTATTTGAATGGGACATATGTGTCAAATTCTAAATTGGTTGGGTTTATGATTATAGCATATAACAATTATAGGACAGAACTAACTTCCTTCATCTTCAATTAAAACTTAAATGAAGCAGAGGTGACTCTAAACATTCTTGCCTTTTTTAGAAAGACTATTTTCTGTACCACTAAAAGACAGCCATATCCAGTGACCAGAATCACAAAGATAAACAATTGGGCTTAATGTGACAGCCACTTCTCACTCTCAGCTGTCTTGCATCAAGTGGTTGGTTGCCATTTTATGATGCTTGCTCTTGGACAAACCAGTGTTAGATACACTTTTAGGGCTAAGTGCTGTAGTACTCAGTTTGATTGCTGCTGGAGCCTGAAGTGTAAATGTCCCAGGAGACACACTCTGTAACAGGGAGGTTAATACTGTGCCACTTTGGATAGAATAGGAGGGCAGCAAAAGCACGGAGAAGAAGAGGGCATTCTGGAAGGCAAGCAAGAAATAGCATGGTGGAAAGACACACAGGAGAAGAGAAAATAAATTAACTTTGTAAGAACTTGAAAAGATTGAACAGCAAACACTTTATTCACATGAAAGAGCAGAATTCAGTGCTCTTTCAGTTCCACCCACTCTGCCATAATATTCTGTCTGACAATAAAGTGGCTGTCACACCTCCGTGCCAAGACTTGAGTAAGTCTAAAGGAGTGAAGCGTCATTTTAGCAAAGATAAAACTTGTCAGGGTATCCTTGGGCAGATTGTAGTACAGCATTTTAAAAAACCCTGAAAAAGAGAATCTAAACCCAATAAATGTCCTCCCTGTTTTGATCCAAACCAACCAATAAACCAAGAAAACAATCCCCTCAATCACTAGCTCCAAGACTCCAAACTCCACACGTAAGTGCATTGTAGTGCTGACTAGATGCAATATAAAGAGCAACATAAAAAGGTTAATAATTCTGAAAGTTAATCAACTCCTCATAATAATTTACACAGTTATCGTTACATTCCATTACATTAACGGAGATTCATTAATGTTGACCCTTTCAGAGTTATCTAAATATATGAAATACTCAAAATAAAAAAAAATTACTGAGAAATTATATAACCCCGTTTACTTCATGTATCTATTTCAGAGTAAGGAACAGAGATAGTGCTCCCTCTAAAAAGAAAACCTCTACAAATACAGACCTTCAAAATTACTAAGTTATGTTAAATATTCATGACAATTAAAGAAGGGAGGGGAGCACTGGGGAGGGGGAAGTATATTCCAGCACGCACTCCTAAATTACATAATATTTCCTTACAAGAAACAGATCACTCTAATTTCAAGTCTGCTAAAAAATACCACTATTCTGACATTCTGGTTCATTTTGGAATAAGACTAGATTAGTAGGTAAGTACACTTAAGGTATTTGCCTTGAAATTAGAGTTCATTAAATGTACTGCACTGATGACTGTCAGAAAAACAGACCCTCATTTAAAAAAGTGAATCTTTAGAGAAATATTTCACCCCTTATACTGGAAATTATAAGCCGAGAGTGGCTGGGGTTTACTTCTCAGTATGTGAAGGAGCTCCTTCTGCACATTCAGTCTAACCACGAAGGCTGTGACTTGGGTACTAAGCAGTGCCAAATGCAGTCTTCCTCCTGAAGGATTTCCATTGAATAAAACCACAAAATCCTTTTGCATAATTTCCTTAAAAGTATTTATTAACCTTGTAGCAACAGGCACCAGTATCCAAGAGGTAAGTGGTTACATACACCAATATCAAGCTGTGTAAATTCAATCCTCAGTGCTTAGTTATAAAGCCTTTTCTTATATACAGGATGAACAAATAGTTCTTTGAGATTACTATTGACACATCATTTAAAAAGGAGGGTTGATAGATCACACTTCCATAATTATAGAGACACCTGACTTTAATCAATAGCAGGCAAATTTTATCCAGACTAATGCTGAAGTTGCTACTCAATCATAAAAGCTGTCATTTCACTTGAAAATGACTATGGATTCCATGATAAATGAAACATCATGGGGAAGATCCATTAAACTTGACAAATTCAAGAGGAGTGCCAAGAAAACAACACAAATCAATATTTGATATTTATCAGTTTGACAAAAAGCATTTGATAGAGTGTGCAGAAGAGGCTCATGAACACTCATGGCTTGGTATGTTTTGTTCTTAAAAACATAGTCATATATACCTCACCCTCACTATGTCACATGCAAAAAGATAATTCTTGAGAGACCAATCTAAATGACATGGCCTACCCTCAGGCAGTGTCAGGTATGTCTATGCTGTTGTCCTATGTTTAATATCTTTTCACTTTTGGCAAATAGCAGGGAGACCAGATCTCAGTGCATCTGCTGTCTATGATTCAGATGGCAGACTATATGAACTTTGCAAAGGGCAAGTCAAAGCCAAACACTACAGCATCTATTAACAATGTTTTGTTGATGACTGTGGAGTACAAATAGCTTATTCGTTGACAGAGTGTCCTTAATCATTGCTCTGAAAGTGCAAAGCACTGAGCAATTTATGGGCCAAATCGTGACTAGCTTGTAAGTAGCATGAGGCACAAAAGCCCCAAAGGCTAAATAAACCAGCTTTGCTTTCATTTTTGTGATCCTGAATATAGTCAGGAGCCATGAGCAATGTTCAATGTATAAAAGTGAAAGTTGATTAGAAGCCAAATAGTCTATACAAATAACCTTCTACTGCATCAGTTTCCCCTTTCTCTTCCTACCAGTGCCCCAAGATACAGTAAAACCTTGGAGCAGAGAAAAGTGGATATAGAGATCCTCTTCCACGTGAACATAAAAGGAGGGAAGTTTGTCCCAGTGGCCTGATAAACAACTCCAACCCTCACACCCACTAAGACATCTCATACTTTGGGATGCTAGAAGCTCCAGAATAATAGAGTGCTCTGGATACAGTGAGTCCTCGTGACTCAGCTGCTGTGGTCAGCAGCCCACTTCTGCAGAGTGACAGAAATGTGAAGGACGGTCACTGCTGTTGCAATCAGCAGTTTTTCTCCTTTCTCTTGAGGATGTAGAATGATCAACACCACTTCATACTTAATATGACAATATGCTCCAGTTGGATTAGAAGGGACTAATAAAGGGTGTGTGCACATGCTATACATGCATGTGATGCTTTGATATAAATAGCCTGATTGTTTGATGAAATTTCACGTACTTAGCCAGGAGCTAGAGTATTTCAGGACTTAAGTTTGGTAGCTGTACAGCCGTGCTCACCTACAACCACAGCACAGCACTTGAATTACCTAGTTTAAAAATAAGATTGTATAGCCCTGCCTTTGGCTGCTGGATATTCTCACCATTAGTTTGTACGCTTGTTACACAAAATATGTTTATCAGATCACTTACAAACACTGTAGTATCAGCAACTACTAAAAATTATTCCCTGCCCATACAGGAAATGTAACAGAACTATAGTGTACAAGGCATGTTTCAAATGACTAGAAAAGTTTAATTTCTAATGACTATATCAGAGTACTGGCAGAAGGGCTTTCAACATTAAAAACTTTTTCCAGGGCAAATAGACCTCTCTCTAGATCTATAAGACACTAGGTGCAGTTAGACAATAGCCAGGTCACTCAAACATAAGAAGAATTATTTCTCAATTATGACCTTTATTTTCAGCTAAAGTCAGGTAAAAGTGATCTTTTCAAAAACAACAGTCTCTTTCAACTATCCCTACACTCAGCAAATCCCCAATACCATAGCTTAGGTGCAGAGAAAGGATTGCAACATTTCAATGTGGAGAGAAAAACAACAATGTCCTATATGATCTTCCTGAAATTCTCAGCATCAGATTTGTGAGAAGATGTTACCAGTAAAATCTCAGAATCACTTTGATATATACTTATATAAATTTGATTTTTCAGCAAATTACAGGAAATATCTCAATGGTTGATAAATAAATATGTGCAGTTACTTTAAAGAGCTATTAAATAAGATGGAACTGTTTCTATTGTACAGTAAGTGACCCCAAGACTGGAATGCAAGCCCAAACATGAGATGATCATCATGATACTGACAGCATGAGAAAAAGCTCTTTTTAATATAGATACAAATAGGCCGAATTAAAAAAAGTACTAGGAAATTGCAAGCAAGCCAGATCAGAAAGCCAGGTGGGGCATCAGTGAAAGTCGTGTCATTGATTTCTTTGAATTCAGGATTTTTCCCAGAAAATTTAAGGATGAAGAACATTTTCTCAGAAGAAATGTGTATGCAAAAAGTGAATGAAAACAAAACAAAAAATATCAGAGGAAGATCACACAAAAAAATAGTGGTTCATTAACAGTTTAGAATTAGGGCATTGGCCGTAGCATTTGCAGGTAGTGTTATTGAAAGTTTTTCCTCTTTCCACTAATTTCTTATTTTCAGCTCTCTAGCAGAGGCAACATTTGAGTGAAAGTTTACCATTTATCTAAGCTTCCTACTTTGCCTGATCTATTAAACCTTGATCTAATAAACAAACAAACGGCATAATATGAGGAAAAAACCCTCTGCATTCAATAGCATGTGGATTTGTCAGACTCAGAACTATCCTGTTCTGTGTGGGTTTCTCCCTCATTAGTTCATCTTAGGCCTCTGTCAAGTACAAAACCCTGTCAGATCAGTGAGGCACTTCCAGACTAAATTTGGAAAACACTATATTTTATAATTTGAAAATAATAAAAAGAGGGATTCCATGGAGGGGCAAGAGGAAGGAAGGAAATCTCTGTTCCAGAAAACTGAAAAAAGCTTGTAAAAATCTCATTCTGCAATAGGTCAAAACCTTTTTAAATTTAAATCCCTGTTGATTCAAATCCAAGCCTATATTTTTTCTTTCATAATTTTCATGTTTCATTTCAAATGTCAGAAATTTTTATTCTAAAAAATTTACTAGAAGTATTTTCTCATTTCAAAACAAAAATGTGAAACTTGTTCTAAAAGCAAAGTCTTTCACAAAACCAACTCTTTCAGGAATAATTTTTACTCTTTATGAGTCACCATTGTCTAAGGGAGTTGCATGGAAATATGTCTTGCCAGCTCCAGTTGGTCACAAACGTTGCTTCCTAAGAAAACAGTGAACAGACTGACTAAAGACTAGAGAAATTCTTCTGCTCCTGTGCCTCTGAAAAAAACCCACTCCTCATGATAAAATCTATGTGGTCAAAGTGCAGCAGAAATTCAATTGTCTCATTTTAATCTACATGCAGTCTAAAACCGATGTGAAGGATAACAGTCTCTTACGTCTTAAGTGAACTGTATGCACTTTAACTGTCCTACAATGCCACGAAGGAGGCAAAAATTAAGGTTTGTTTCCATTTGTAAAGTACATTGATTCCCAAACTTTCAAGCAAGAAGTATGTTTCATAGCCTTAGTTGTCTCTTTTCAAACTTGAAGTGTCTTAAATGGACCTGATTTTCTGAAACTTACACTTTTTTGAACACAACACATCAGAAAAGCAAAATTTCTAGATGCTTGGAAGAAATGTTGGGTGCTACATTGGAAACAGATGAATTCCTAAAGTATCTGAAGTCTAAACAGAAAAGCCACAGACAGACATCAGATTAACAACAAAAAAACAATTTAGGTAGCAGTTAGCAATTCTGCTTCTTTCCTTTCTTAAGTGTTATTTCTCCACAGAACAGTTACTTTTAGTTTCATGAGACTATGAAAGCCTTTTCAGAATTGGGCTTGGAGAATAAAGGATAGAGGATAGAGGAATAAAGGAAGATAAAACTAAAACTACGTCACTTAACCTGCTAGATATATTAAAAGGAACATTGTCAGGTGTTTTCACTTTTATAATGGATTCAAAGAGGACAAAATTAAAATTAATTGTTTGGAAATAACTGAAAAGGGAAAATCATTTGACTAGAATTAAAGTTATTTTTGTTTCAACACTGAGAAAAAGTATTTTAAAGTTTTTATCATAGTTCTCAATGGAATATTTTCTCACAAGTCTTAGGTCTTCTCATGGGATATGAATCAGCATAAATATTACTGCCAATATTTAGAGTGCTTTACCCTTGAAACTCATTGGCCTTGCAATGGGCAGGGTAAATTGGTAGACTGAAACCTACCTGCTCCTGTATTAAAGCAGTAGGAATTTTTAATTCCCTCTCACCTTTTAGAGTGCACCTTAAATATACTGTCTGTATTATATTTAAATATGGGTCTTAGAAGAAAGAAGCACCTTCAGTTTACCAATACATTTATGACAGCCTGTTGGGCTCCACATTGTATTTCACCAGCTGTATAGTCATCTTACAACTTGCACTGTCATCTCTAACTCTCTAACCTGGGCCCAGTTCAGCAAGATCTCTGGAGTGCAACACTATTTCTGGAAACTGAACATAAGCACATGCTGCTTTGCTGAGCTTAAGACCCGCCAAGTAGAAGTAAAAATAGAGATTTTGGCTATCCACCAGCCCAAAGGTTTGTAGTTTCACTGAGACACAGCACATACCCTATTTCAAAATGATCAATATTTCTGAACTAAACACTGACAGTATTAATCTTTGCTCATTGTTGCTTAGCAAACAATTAAGTCAATGTCCAAGGGAAGAAGTTTTTTCTTACTCCTGACTGCCCCTTTTTCACCTCTCCTCTGTTCTTCACTTTGAAAATTGGTGAAAGTCATGAAAGAAAATAAAACACTATTAATATACCAGTGAATCCACAAGAACAGAAGCAAGCTTTTTGCACAAGTTAAAGACACCCAGCCAATTTTTAAGAGGAAATATACTATAAAGAAGTCACTTAAAAATAATCTGATTTTACATAACGTTTTACAAGATTATGCATTGTATTTTTGCTGCACAGTTGGAAGATATTCTGTTCTTAAATATTGCAGAACAAACACTTTATTGACTGAACAGTCAACAAAAGATCATGGTCAGAGTTCAGCCAGACATTGTGACAACATTGATACCAATAAACCCTGCCACTTTCTCCAAAACCATGTCACAGGAAGTTCAATTACCTTGCCAAAATGTTTCTTTTTATCAATAGCACAAGGTTCCTATAGAGCAAGGTATTTTATCTGTTATTCCTGTAATTTAACACATTGCAAATCATGGCAATAGTCATCTTCTGCCAAACCATCTATCAGCAAAAGACTTAATCTGTGGTGACAATTTTACTTTGATGTTTTCATCAGGAGAAAGTATATAAAACTCTATGCAACCTTAGGAACATTGAAAACAAGATGAGGGATAGATTTGTTATTTGAGAATCAAACAAAATGTTTTAGTTTTTAAAATTATGCAGATCTTTAGATCATGTATTAGTGGTTGACTTCTGTTTCATCAGCATGTTTCTCTTCACAACTTCTTTTTCATGGCTTCCTCAAACAGCCAGACCAGAATGTTCTCTTACTAAAAAATGATATATTACATGTCACTCTAAATATCCTAGTAAGAGCTTCTGTTGGAAGAATTTCCAGCAATATCTGCAGTTCTTCCATCTTCTCAAAGTCATTAATTGCTCATGACTTTCTTATCCTCAAAGTTCCCTAGAAAGTGTAATGTCAGCACTTCTTGACCATGAACTCGAACTGCATTGCAAGACAAGAAGGCAGATGGTTGTTTATCATTTTTAAGTAACCTCAGACTGTGATTTAGGGGATGAATTTCATATATTTCCTACCTCTTCTGATATCCTGGCATTAAAAAAAAAAGTAAATATTGTAGTATTTTTAAAAAAATTAACTTTAAAACCACAAAGTAAAAACAGAAGAGCATTCCAGCTTGCAACCATTGGTTCAATGTTGGTTTACTGCCAGTAAGAAAAGAATGTTTTAAACAGACTTGGCAATTAGCTTTTCAAATATTTGACAAAAACAGGTCAAACAGAGGAACTCCTGCTTCCAGGCAGGAGAAACGTGCCATAAACAACACTGTTGGGAAAACAATTTCCCATTAAAGTTCATGGCCTGTAACAGAAGTTTCTATTGGTCCATTCTTTCATCCAAAAAGTGTTTATCTATATTAGACAAAGGAATAGCTGATATCAAATAAACTAAGCAGTAAATTTCTTAGTTTATATGCTACAAACTCAAATCTAAAGGTTCTGATGTTCAATGGGACAACTTGAAAACAACCATCCTACCTAGGAAGAACTATTTGAAAATTCCCAAGAGATTGTGGGGTGGGCTTTGCTGTCCTAGACTACTTTTATCATTTCCCTTACCTGTGCAATTACCTCTTTGAAGAAGTGCTGAGGATTCTGTGCTGGCTGAAAATGAAGCATAAAAAAAATTATTCTTCTATGAAGGGAAGAGAAAGTGGGCTATAGTAAAAATCTATTTTAAAATGTTTGTTTCTGACAGTGCTAGGGACAGATTCAGATTTGATTCTTGGATGAAGGAAAGTCTTTCTCTGTGCTATTTTATCTTTTTACTTAAATCAGTACATTAATCAAAAAAGTCACTTTGCTGGTTAATTTGCACCTCTATCAAATTTTCTATTCTTCTTTTCTATCAAGGTTTTGCTGTGATGAACCTTAAGAGGTTAAAAAATATTTAGAGAAAATATCTATTAAAGTTTATTAAATCTTGATGCTTCATAATTGTAAATATCTTCACATCAAATGTTCCTTCTAGATGGATAATGTTCTGCCTGTGAATACAAGCTTCTGCACTATTTTAACATTCGTGATACAAGGTTTAAAAAATATTACACTCATTGTAACTGCAAAAGTCATATTTTAATGAGAAAGTGCTGCTTGTATGTCTCCCTTAGTTAAAGCAAAAAAAGAGGAAGAAAAAGACCTTATGCACAATCACCACCCATGCTTATGACATATTTCAGGTAGTTAATGTTGAGGTGCTTTGGGTAACAAAATGCCTCATTTTCACTGTACACACCACTGAAGTTTTCACACTGATATGCTTGGTATATTTGGCATGAATCATAAAAAAAAAAAAAAGAAAAAAACCCACTATTTACAACACCTAATGGCACTTTTGTAACTTCATAGTAAAAATGCATTCACACAGCATACTTCCTGTATGGAGCAACAATTTTCTGATAAACCCTTTTTAGAAAAGGCTCTTGAACACAAGGAACACAGAATATAAAATTTATCTCACAGCATTTTATGAAGTTAGAGATATTTCTAAACTAAGCTCTTATTTCCAAAATCATCACTTCATATTATTACTTTTATCACAAAATGTAATCAAATTCAAGATATGCAATGCTAACAAAAGAGGTCAAATGTCTCATCACAAGGCTGTTTTTACAGAAGGCTAACAGGCCTCCTTTAGAGGGCAAAATAATGGATTGTGTGAAACCTTTCACATATAAGGGACTCTGATGAATAAGCACGTATTGCTTTTCTAAGGTGTGAAAATATCTGTATAGCAAATTTGAAATATATTTGTCAACTGGCAGTCTTGCAACTTTAACTTTTTTATTTTACCTCTGATATTTTTAAATTCATTTAAATTTCATTTACTTTAAATTTAACTCTCTAACTTTCTAGTAAAAATCCATTCAGAGTTGAAACCAACAATTGCATGTGGCTAGAAATAAAGTAAAATAAAGTTTTGAAAGGAACATGCATATTAGCGTCCCAAAAATATTGCAGTTTATAAGTATTTAAAGTGTAACCTTTGCAAGGACATCAAAGTAACTTGGACATCTACATGACTAATGTATCTTCCTCTCTGAAGCCTACTCAGAAATGTAGTTTCACAATGAAATATCTCTAAGTCCCATTTGTAACTGTCTAGAAATACTGACTCAATACAAAACATCAGTGTCTTGGCACATCAATTACTACCACAGAGAGAGAGAGATAGAAAAGCGATAACTGAAGTTGTGAATAAAAGCATCTCCTGATCTTGTTGTATTCACATACTAGTCAATGGTAAAACCACATTTACATTAACAAAGTATTTCCAGAATTCTTCAGGTACTCTCTCTTACCTGAAACCAATCCAAACTCTTACCTTTGCTTCTAAAGTATTTCCAGAGGCCTGTTGATTGTCTTTGTTCTTTTCTGTCTTTACAAGTATGGACAGTTATGATGCTACAGTGTTTCTGGGGACCAGCAGCACATTCACTTGCATTACTCTGGCATGCATGTGCCCTTTGGATGACCAAGGAAACTGGAAACTTTCCAGCCAGTCTCCCACTGGAAACTGGATACAGAGTGGAAAAGTCAGCAATGCCCAAGATTGCAATAGGAAGATAATGACCACACCTTTTAAAGGGGGGAAAAGAGCTGGGAATAGTGCATTTTATGGGAATTACACCCAGACGCCTTCAGAGCAATTGGATTAAAATGATTAGGAAAGCTAATGGGCTAGAATACATATGGGGATTTCATCCTGTTTAACAGTGGAGACAGTATTATCGCTTTGGGATTAAATTCTAATAATGCGTAAATACACAGAGCACATTAACCAGGTATCTAATTATCACTAGCTAGAGAAAACTGCCTTTTGTAGAGTGACAAACATGCAAAAGCTGAATAGGATGGATATTAATTTAGTGATTTGAAAGACTTCAAGCAAGTCTGAAAGTTGCACGCTGAAGCCATGTAGACGTAGTCTGTTTAGCCTAAGTAACACAACAGTAAAAGCATGTGTGACAAGGTGAAAAAAAATCCATTCTGTAAGGGCCAGACCTATGTTAAGGAAGTTATTGGACAACATCCAAGGATAGCAAGTTCACAGCTTCACACTTATTTTCCTCATCGTACAAAAACAAGCATAACAATAATTCATTAGACAGAGCTTTAAAGCAGAATGATTAAAGGGGAGAGAGAGCATCCTGTGCCTGAGCTGGTAGGTTTGACTACATGAGCCAGCAAAAGGGCTGGCAAGAAAAGCCAGAGAGGATGTAAGCTATTTGCCAAAATTCACGTAACAGGCTTCTAAGAAAGCATGAAAAATACACAAGAGTCTTCTATCACTTGTTTGCAGTCAAAGCCAGTACAATAACTTCCCTATCATTAGCACTTATATAATTTCTATAAGCCAAATCTCATAAGTGAATTTATCAGGCTGGAAGATTCACCTAATCAGCTCTGAAACCATCTATTGATCCCACGTTTTCAAGGGAAGCACTTTTAGCTCTCTGAGATATGACTGAATATAACCAATGAAATTCTGACAAGCAAGTATAGAACCTGTTACCTACCAGAAACTGTCTGGGAAGAAAGTCAAACATTATCAGAATTTTTTTTTTAAAAGGGATAAAAATGTGTACAACCTAATTATGCCCCTGTGCCAAGGGGCATAAATAGAGCAAATAGAAACAGATATTGGCTAACACTAGCCTCTGACTTTTACCAGACAAGCTGGTTGTCTCTTCCTTCTTGCAAAGGAAGTAAAGCATATTGATCATATTATTGATTAGGTGATCTTTATAATCTCTTCTAGACTTAAAGTCTACATAGTTACAGAAAATTTAAAAACACAAACATGAATGTAGCAAGAATATAGACAGAATCGAAGAGAGAACCCTCAAAAAATGTAATGACTTCTTTGTAAAGCTTTATTACTCAAATATTATTCACTGTAATACCCTCTGATAGTATCATTTAATCTTTAATTCTTTCCTACCCTTATGGCCATGCAAAAGAGGTAGCTAATTTATGAACTGACTCAGGAAATGGAGCACAAAGTGGGACACTAAATATTACATATTTTTTTTGTCTGCTTGTCTCCTCTATCCTGTTCTTTCATGATGCTAGGAAAAGGAGATACATGAGCTTGGACTTCAAGAGGAATAAATGCATTTTTGGAAGTAATTCCAGAAACCAAGAAAAGTTTGCGATTATTTAGAAGATTGATGAAGAGGCTAAGAAACTTTTGAGATTGTTTTACAAAAGGTACTGACTAAGATTAAGCTGAATTAAAGAATCAAAAATCTTAATTTTCTTCAATGTTCCTGTAAAAAAGCTTATTTGTGTTTCAGTTTAGGGATATTCAGGATCTAGCCAGCTCTCCCACTGACAAGTATTTTATATCACTTAGGACTCTGTCTCTAAACTCTCTTGTCAAAGAAAAAAAAAAACATAACAAGAAAAAATGAAAAGAAAAATTCACAATGAATACCAAGCAGACATGAAAATGGAAATTGTTAAGTTAAAGATGCCAAAACTGTGCAGCAGCACATTCACTGTAGTTTAGTAGTATTTACATTGTTCTATAAAAGTTGGGTAGACAATATATCATCTTGCTCAATAAGGAGGATTCTATTCAACCCTAAATACACTCGGACCCTACACACCGAGACAGTTTTCAGTATTGTTGCAGCTCTACTTGGAAGGTGTAAAAGAATTATGTGATGTAAACAGCAGCTCTGGGTTGTTACTCTCTTCAGGGTAGAGAAGAAAAAAAAAAACACAAAAGTAGCAGAACTAGAGAAAATCCTTTAGGATGGACACATAAGTTAGTGCACATCCTATATGAGAAGCAGAAAGGAGTTACTGTTTCAACTGTGACAGAACAGAGAAGGAAATGCAAAGGAGCGAGAGGAGTTTGCTGAGTCTAAGACAGTAGAAAGCCTATGGCCAAGTTTGCTGTTATATTTTTAAGGATCACAAACTTGGATTTAACTAGGCTCATTCCCAGATTAATACAGTACAAAATAAATATTGTCAAAGTCATTTATCCACCTTTTCACCTAATTCAACTTCTCTTTGTTCCATCCTCCTTACTCACTAATAGTAATAAATAAGGACAAAGGAACAACTTTGTCCAAATAAGGACAAAGGAATCAATTCAGAGAATAAAAGTAACGTCACTAACTTTTTTTTTTAGGAATAAATATTAATCTGAAGATTTCAACTTATCTTTCTCAGATGTTTAATGTTAAAGCTACAGTTTAAGTAATATTAAATCAGATGTTAGAAAGCCATGCCAATCTGCAAGAGAAAATTAAAAAATAAATCTAAAGCAATTTTAGAGGCTTTGGATTCTAAGATTAGAAGTAAGCCCTGATATATATGGAGGAAAAACAGACGGATTATTTCTTAATAAAAATCAATCTGGGGGGGGGAAAAAAAAACCCAAACAAAAATCCCCACAAACCAACAAAACTTATGGCCACATTTTCTACATCTTCTTTTGAACATTTAACCTTTTCATATGAGAATCAATCAGGAACACAAAGGACACTGTTTTCAAGACTGTTGAAAAAGAAAACAAAGAAACAAACTAAACATACAAGCATAGTTTCATTAAGTCTCAAATCCTTATGTTTACATAGAAAGATTTCTAAAAAAGAGTTAGATAAAAGATTAAATAAGACACTTAAATAGAAAGTATGTAATGTACCCAAATTATGACTTGTAAAATCCATTCTTATAGTCTTCTTAGGATCAAGGGCATATCAGTTCATTAAAAAAAAAATAAAAACAACACCCAAAACCAAAAACCACAAACTAAATCAACTAAATAGAAAACCTCTAGCAAATTGTAAGTAGGAGCAATATTGTTTCTTACATGTGTGGTCATTTTACTGTACTTTGGGAACAATTTGCTTGCAGGGCAAGGCTTCTCACCCACTCCCTCCCCTTTTCGACTAAGGATAAGACGATTACCTGAATCCAGATTTGATAGCCCAGGAATACAAGGAAACTACTCTAGTCACCACATCCCCTGTGCTTGACCATGATACATTGCAACTGCTAGTCACAGAAAATGGCAGAAACTGTTGAGGGAAATTTAGGAATTCTACAGGAGAGTATTTGCTTCTTATCACATTTTACTGTTCTCCTCAATACAAAATGTAGCAAGACATCCTGATGTGCCAGCTTCTCATTTTTTTTAAAATGCCAAAAGAAATAGGACAGCGGAAGCAGAAAGCCAAGAACAGGGGAACAGTTTGGGGTCTTGTCCACCAGGAACTCCCCCCATCTATTGTCCCTTCAGCTCAGCCACTGTGATTTCAGATGGCCTGTCCTACAGCAGCAACGTTAGACTATCAGACAAAAAGGTATTCTGCTTACACAAGAAGAATCAAGACCCATAAATCCATTTATGTTTAGGAAAATTTTTATTTCACCTATATATTCATCCAATATACACCTCGCACTATTGCATAAAATCAATAAATCCATAATCACCTGGATATTTTTCAGTATCTCAGGTAAATTCATCAAAGATTAAACTTGAAAAACACTTGGTTTGGTATCTTGATGCACCGTTTACTTAGATTCCTCTCATGAACGTCTCTCTCTCTTTGCACATTTCCCTCCTTTTGCTGAACACATAGCAGCATTCAAAACAGATGCTCTTCAACTAATTAATAATAGAAATTAAATGATGTGTCACTCATAAAAATGTTAATTAAAACTAGGAATAGCTGAGGGTGTGCGCATGTTTTTACGTGATCAGCTGTACTGGAAGGAGATAATTAATGCCAGTTATTAAAGTACATTATGTAAGGTTCTTCATATGCTTAGCTTGACCTTTTTGACCTACAATGGATGCACAGGAAGCCAGAGGCTCAGTGGTCAGCTTGATAGCAGTTTTTAAAGAATAAGCTGTCAAAATCCACTGATCACACCATTCCGGGAGATTTAGCGAGCCTGCCCCACAAAAATGAAGTGTTGAAAAAAGGGACTGCGAGTAGGGACACAGTGCAGGATGCCGCTTTAGCTTGGAAGTTAGAACTGTACCTTGCCAGCTGGTACACCAGCCTCGCATGCCATTGGGTAGCTCATCTATACTCTCTTGGCCTTAAACATGTTAGGGATATGGTCCTTCTTCAGGAGAGACTGAAAGTTTCTCCAAAGGCGTTCTGCACATTTAGTTAAGGGGAAATTTTAATATAAATTACAAACAATATTTACAAATCTAACTATTTACATTAGTTCAGGTAAATAAAATATAATTTGGCCCATGTCTAATTGACCTTCTGCATAATTATACGTAAAACTACAGCTAAGAATAGCAGGAAGGAATATAGAGAAATATGCAGGTGAAAGATTTTGGACAGTGAGATATCCATCTGCATAAATGTTTCTGTAGAGAATCCACAGGAGTGCTCACTCTCTGAACACTTTAAGTGGAAGTGGAATAAATATGGCAGATAAACCACACATCATGATCTTCCAATGCATTTGTGAACTGAATCTGGAAGAGCTTAGGAGTCTTTATTTTTTCAATCTTAGATTCCAGAAACAGAGCTAAAAGAGAATGGTTCACATTAAAGCAAATGTGAACTTTGATATGAAAAACAATACTTAATCTTTTTTTTTGTGCTTTTGAAAAATTCCCTAGGAAAGAAATGGAAAGGGAAAGATTTAAAACAAACAAACAAACAAAACCAGCCAAACAAAAAAATAAAATAAAAACCCAACCAAACAAACCCCATAACAATAGAACTCAAGTAGGGAAACATCTTCTTAGATTTAACAGAAAGCCATTTTTGAATGAAAAATCACAACCAACTGTAAAAACTAACCTAGAAAGAAAGCACTGTTCAGACAAACCTAGAATAAAAGTTCACTTGAATTTCTTTCTGAAAGTGCAAGTTAATATAAAGTTTTTAATACCAGTCTAGCTTTGGCAGCAGTCAAATACTTTTCAAAATTTGACACATTTATGTCAAAAGACAGTAATTATTTTTGCTATTTGTTGGTCCATTCTTGTCAAAATCCAACTAACTTTCCATTTTCCTTCATTCTTGGAACATCATTCCTGCAGTTGTCAAGCAACGATAGAGCTGGATGGAAAGAATGAGGTTACTGGAGTACAAAGCACACCTTTAAAAAGAAAAAAAACCCAAGAACATACACACACACATAGAAAGCTAAACTTTTAGATGTTCACAAAAAGTTACATAACATTGTAAAAAGCAATTGTCTTCAGGAAAATCAATTAGGAGTTTTGACTGAAATCTCTACTAAAATAAATCAATGATTAAAAGAATAACATAAACTAAGGATAAATCAAAACCAATGGGAGCTTTCTTGACTTACCAGAACTGGATTTTGTATTGCCTAATAAATCTTCCTGTGTCTTGAATTGGCCAAGAGAACTATGTCAGGAAAAAAAAAAATGACTCATTTGTTCTTTCTTTTACTCACTTCAAATAGAGCTACCAGTGCCTTCATTAAATAGTTACTAGAAGATAATACTCTATTAACACAGCCGTAGCCAATTCTGTGGATGGAGACACAGTAAGATTTAATCCTAACAACTGATGTGCAACTGAAGTCTCCTGCAGGAAATTAATTCATAAAAACATGCACTAAATGTGTTATTACTGAATGTGCACTACTACTGAAAATAGCTAATAGCTTGCCATATGCAAAACCAGTTCTTTGGTAGCATAAAAGATGTAGGATAATGGAAACTATTTTCAGCTTGTATGAGACTCCCCTTTAGCAGCTTCCATAAGCACTTATTCAGAACACATTAGCCGCTGTAAATACATACAGGAAAAGAGGACTTCTTTGTAACTATTAACTAGATTATTTTCACAAATAGTTAAAAATAATGAGATATAGTTTCCATTAAAAATATGCTCATTCCACAAACTTTGCGCTTCTGACTGAGATAGACTGACAAAGTCCTTCAGACTTCTTTAAAATTCCAACATTGACAGTGTTGCTTTGAAACGTATCTAAGATGTGCTGTTTCTTCTCTGTACAAGTGTACAACTTCTCTGAACAGCTGCACAACTTAGAGATAAAAACATCCAAAATTTTATGATATGAAAAACAATGATAAGAATATGAAGATAATTCTGTAGAGGGCAATTATCAAAAATAATGTTGACACATGCACAAATTTTAAAGAATTTGTATGACTGATGTTTATGCCAAATACTTGCTTTAATTTCCCATATTCTCTGGTCACAGCATTATTATGAAATAGCAGAGGTGGAATCCTCTATTTTAGACACATAACAATACTCTGTGGAAAAAAGTAAGAAGCAAAAGAGAACTTCAAAAGAAGTGGCTGGATGTTTGAAAGAAAGTATTCTGATATCTGGTCAGCAGAAGGCTCAATATGAGCCAGCAGTGTGCCCTGGAAGCCAGGAGGGTAAACGGCATCCCAGACTGCATCAAACACAGTAGCGCCAGCCAGTCAGAAGAGGTGATTATCCCACTGTATTTAGCACCGGTGCAGCCTCACCTTGAATAGCGTGTGCAGTTTTTGGCCCCACAATTTAAGAAGGATGTTAAGTGACTCGAATACTTCCAGAGGAGGGCAAGAAAGCTGGTGAAAAGGGCTGAAAGGAAATGTCCTATGAGGAGTAGCTAAAGATTTGGGTTTTGTCTAGTTTGGAGAAAAGGAGGCTGAGGGGCAACTTCATTGCTGTCTACAGCTTCCTGATGATGCGTGGGAAAGGTTCAAAGTTTCATCAGAGAAGGTTCAAACTTGACATTAGGAAACATTTCTCTACCGAAATTCTCCACCATTAGGTTGTTTTTAAATAACTGACTTGCTTCTGTAGATCATTCCACACTCTAATAAAAACTACAGTCAGGAACAGTTAGCCTAAACACAACTTTAGCATCCTGTACAGAATCCAGGCAAAACAAAAGATACTAATATTTCAGTATTTTTAGAAATGTATTGATCCCTGAGCTATCATTTAACAAATCTAATGCCTTTAGTACTTTCTTCAGGCAAGAAAGCCTTTGTAATACAAATATATATTCTTTTTCTGTGCCTATGTGCTACAATTGTATCAGTGATGAAAATCTTATTGTTCCCTCATGACAAGAAAGGCATTGGCATCATTTCTAACATAATGCTGTTTTTCTTTCTCATTCAATACTATCATATTTCAGCCAAAATTGTTGGGACCACTACTGTCCATTGAAGGGTTTGAGCTTCCCCCTCCCCCCCCCCTTTTTTTTTTAAAAATCTGTGTGTTGGATTATTGATTATTATGCCATAGGTGCAATAGACTACATGTTTGCATGTTGAATCTCATTGTTTTCCTGCCTACACTTTAGATCTCCCAAGATTCCCATTAGTTCTGTTCCCATCCCTGTTTATCTTGGCATTCTCTGTTTAATAGAAATGGAATATTTAATTACTTATTTCATGCCATCATCTAAATCATTAGCAGAATTTTTTAATTTTTTTTAATTTAGAAAAAGAAACACTCATGGAAGAAACTACTTTGCTTTTTAAACATATTGGAAACATTAAGTGACCTTGTTTTACCTGGCCTTTTTTAGCAGCCCAGAATTTACATGGCATCATACCCAGAGTTGGATTCAAGCACTTTCCCCAAAAGTCTGCATTTAACTCTGTCATACTAGACCAAAATAGTGCATGCCTAATCTGGGATCTTCTTCAAGAGCACAAATATCTCCACAGTAGAATTCCACTCTAGCGACCTTTTGCCTGAAAGACATACCTTGTTTCAGAGTTTCTCACAGGTATTTCAAAACAGAATCACTTCACTTTGAGTCAGCTTCTAATAACTGCCTTGTACTTGGCTGGCCAGAAGCCCACAGTCTTTCTCCCTGCTTCTCACACTTCGTATAGCAGATCTATTTCTGAGCTGTTAAAAAAAATAATCACAGGATCCCCAATCAGGCTGGATCTCTTTCCCCTAAAAGGGCCAGCAATTTCATGATAAACATGAAACCAGCTAAAGGAAACAGAAACTTAAGAGTTCAGACGTGTATCATTTTACTTGGCACACCAAATTATTATACATCAGTTACCTTAGATCAAATGCAACAGGATATAATAGGAAATGACTGAAGCGCTCCTCAGTAAACCGCAACACAACATGACATGATGGTGAGAATCATTTCTTCACAAAAATAATGTTTGGAGAGATATAAACAGCCTCCTAGTTGCAAAGGTTTCAAGTTTGTTACCTACCGCTGTTTACTGAGCATGATAAATAGCTTGTTGTGCACAGGATTGAGATATAATTCCATTTCCCATGGCAAAAGGCAGACATTCTTATCCTTATAGCATATATCTGGCCTCCACACATTGCTGTTTTCAATATCCACTAAATCCTAAGAGGTCTGAGCTAAGAGCATGCTAGGTAAACAAACAGATACAATTCTTTCCTGAAGGGACAATCGAGGAAATGATTGCAAAGTATCTTCAGTTCCAGTGACTTGTTGTGTGCTAACAATCCGTTAATTCCCTCTCACACCTCCTTGCTTTCGATACTGTATTATGATCTTTCATTTGGATCAGTTAAAGAAATTCAGCAGAGGTGATCTATTAAAATGGGAACAGGGAAGGACATCTAGCTAAAGGAAAAGCAGAAATCTGCCTTGCTTTTCTTTATAAAGAAAATGAATGATTCTCAAAACAAAAAAAAATATTAAAAATGGGGGGTAGAAAAGTGTAATTATTCATTAAGATCTTCACCACATATTCAAGATCTCTAAATATTAAGTTCTATAACTGAAACCAATGCAAGAAGTATCCGGTGGTGACAATGTAAGTTCAAAACAAATAGGAGATAATTGAATGAAATCCTTCCAAATATTACCAGAAGCTACAAAGTGCTTTAATTAGTCTGGTCGAGTATCAGAAGCAGAGGAAGAAGGTGTTAGACTCCTTTAACAGTACCAAAAAAGCCCTTCTGCCTTATGACATCTCTTTCGTGCTTTCTAATCAGGATCTGACCTTTAGCTACAAATCATAGACTACCACTTCAGGGCTCAAGAACTGCACACAAAGTACCTAAAATGAAGCCTAACCAGAGTTTGCCTGTATAAATCTGAGAAAATTATGTTCTGTCTTGTCCCATGTGTCTAAGATTTCTTCTGAAGCTGCTTTTTTTCCTGATAAAGGATCACTCAAAGAGCCACTAGTGTCTCTTCCTGGAAGTGCTGGCACCTTTCCAGAGGGACACACATCTCAGTGTTTGCTCCCCAGCTACCACCATGGGGAATTCATGAACTGTGTGACAACACTGCAAAATTCCCTGTCTGCACACATGCTAAGAGTGGGCTCAGCAGCTCTGTGTTTAGCAGCAACCACTTCTGTCCACAAGACCAAGAGGAAGGGGACCCTTTTTCCCAAAAGCCCAGAAATCTAAGCAGTTGCTCAGAGTGCAGCTTGTGTACCAATCTCAGTTTTGAATGAAGAGATTAAGTCACATCTTTCATTTGCAAAATGAAGCCATAACAATTAGGCTTCATTCCAAAGCATTTGCTTTCTCACAGATTTGTCTGCATCTATAATGAAAATCCAGCACTGTTTTTTTTCCATTTTGGCATAATCAAAGGAATTGGGAAGATAACCAGTTTGGATGAAAACTAAAAAAATGATTGTTTCTCAAAAAAACTAAAATAATAACTAGGTATCTCAAGGGAAAGCAGGAAAACACATAATGAAATCAGCCTGTTTATTGAAATAATTTCCTCTAGTCTCCTAAGCTTCAACTACATACATAATAAAAATTAGCACTGCTACAAAAGTCACCAGCATGATGTAAATGACAGCACTGCCAAGCAGCAAAGGCCAGTGTGGGCTGTTCTTAAACTCTTTTGGTGTCTCAGAAACTCTACCTTCTAAATATAATTTTTTCATCAACAAGCTAGCCTTGTACCATTAATTCAAACATTTTAAATGATGAAAGTTAAAAGCGATGGTATAAGAGCATACTACTGATTTGGGACTTCAGTTTGTTTTTCTTCCTTTTTTTAAAACTGGAGTCCACTTTCTGTATTCATGTTCAGAATTCGTAGAGCAGAGAGAGAAGGCACATATAAGGGGTACCCTACCTGGATCTTACCCATCTGCTAGGGTGGCCTTGCTGCGTGCATGCAACTGAAGGCTGACACACTTCATAATTTGTAAAACAAACTCTTAAATCACAACTATATCCAAGACGTCAAGTTGAATTCTAGCAGTTTACATATAAATGTTTTGCAGAGATGTATAAAATGGACTTTTAACCAACAGTGAAAGGAATTATTACTGCACTCATACAAAAGAAAAAAAATTACATCCACTAACAATCATCCCTGCAGCTCCAAGAGTCATAGCATTTTTAAATATTCATCTTTATTCTAAAGTTTTTCCTGTTATCAAGTAACATTTTTTGGTTGGGTAGTTTAATAGTGCAAAATCTTGCAAGAAAACTCAGGGAATTATTTGTAATGCAAAGCACAAATTCAAACAAAGCTGGGGCAAGGGAGGACACAGAGTCTATTAAATTGTGATAGGAAGTAGGGATCAAGGACTTTATCTTTTTTCCTAAAAAAAACCCCTAACTATGGATTTTGCTGACATCATCTCAGGGAGTATAGTGTTACTAGGCTCAGAGAAAAATATTTCTGATTACTTAAAAGTATTTTGCTATGTAGGACTTTGAGTTTAGCCAGTATACAGTACATGAGAGGGATCCTTCCCTCTAGCATTCATCCTATTTTTAGAGTATTACTAAATTTTGCCCTTGCACTATCCACGCATCTTAATAGGGCCCCCTAAGGAATTAGGCGGATAATGGAAATAAGCAGACAGCTTCTAATAAGAACACACCAGGAGGTGTGGGAGTAGGAACCCTGAGAAAACAGATCAGGTTGTGTAGGAAGCCTACTATTTTTCTCTCAGTCTCTTCTTTTGCAGAAAATTACCTGTGACAGGCCATCTCCTCCTTCTCCTCCTCTCCCACACCTGGCAAATGGGAAGGATGCAAAGAACACAACACTGTTGATACTGTCATTATTGTCACTGCTTCATCAGATGATGCAGATACATGTGTTCACATTACTCAGTTTGTCTACTGCAACACAGCAGCAGGAAGAACCAACAGCTTTGGATCCTTGTAAGCTATTTCTAGAGAATGAAATGAAAAGACTAAATTAAGATAGCTCAAAGGAACAAAGTGCCTTAGTAAATACCTTTGTTAGAAAAATACCTTCTAAAGCTTGTGCGTGGCCTGCTACACTCTTAATAGCATTTTTCCTAGTCTACAATTTCACTCAGTGTTATGTAAAAGGATATTCTGAGATAGGTAGAGTTCACTTTAAAGGGCAAGCACACGCACACACACAAAAAATAAAGCTGTGCAAGCTTTTCTTTTTCTTTTTAAAAAACAAGAACAGTAATCAATTTGTTCTTAGTTCTTCTATTATTATTATTTTTATTTTCCTTTACAGATATTGCTATAAAATGAATGTAGAAATGAAGCTTATTGCTTTTCTCTGCATTTTTTTTCTTGGCAGGACACAATTTGTAATAGATTCCAAGGAGAAGCCAATTTGAGAAGATAAACCAGGAAAAAAAATAATTGTGCAAGAAAACATGAATAGTTTTATGTTGGTGTAACTCCCTGAACTGACTTATTATGGGATTAGACAAGAATCTGTATTTGCACAGTGGCTGTAGTAGGAGGGTAGTAAGATAAGATCACCTCCTTCAGAAGTCATAAGGAGTCTCACTGGCTTGACTGCACCATGAAATTGCAACATCCAACCACGTCTACTCTGAGTAGGGTAAAGAAGCTGGGAAGGAAGCTCATGAGCAATTTACTCACACAAACAAAAGTGCAGAGAAGATGGGGGCTGGTGTCCAGTAAGACTTGACCTGATCAAGCTGTAGTCAGACCTGCGAGCTCAAAAGCATTTCTAGGTTTACCACCCTAGAAGTAGTAACAGCAAATGTAACTCTTGACTGTCTCTGTGTCTCACAAGAAATCCCAGTTTTATATTAGGAACAGAGCTATCTGTAGAATTTGCAATAGCTTAATTTTTTTTTTAAAAGTACTCTTTAAAATGTAATAAATTGTGGAAATGGCAATATCTACATCTTAATATAGGCTTTTCACCTGTAAATACTACCTTTAGAAGGTAATTTATACATCAGTACATAATGCCCTAATAAAATGAAAAAAAAACACTTAGACTGGACAAATGACTTTCTGAAGACCCCTTAGCAAATGTCTCAGTGGATTAGATAAATTTCAGGTGCACGTTTACCAATCCCGGTCTGGAGCTTTATCGTGTAAGTACACTTGCTTAGTGAGAGCTAGAAAATTAAGACTGACATCAGGAAACACGCCCCTTAAGCCTAAATTGCAACAGTATTGGTGAAGGCCGAAGAATTTCCTGTTTTTCAGCTTCTTCTCTGGCATTACCTGTTCTCTTTGTATTTGATTTCTCTTGTCCAAATAATCAGCAGATTTTCTACACT
Source organism: Xenus cinereus (assembly GCA_025774025.1). NCBI lineage: Eukaryota > Metazoa > Chordata > Aves > Charadriiformes > Scolopacidae > Xenus > Xenus cinereus. Next base: position 99,847,474 of record JAOXJK010000012.1, on the reverse strand, counting down.
CGGCCCTCACAACAAGAAGCTTTCTTACTGCTCCTGTAGCTTTAGTACTGTACACTGGATATCAGTAAAAGAATTACTTTTCTCTCTCTGATGACACAGGGTACTAACACGAGGCCAAAGTATATGATTACCATTACAACAGGTACACTGTATATTTACATACAGAGAGAGGCAAGGAGGGAGAGAACCAGAGGGAGTGAGGGACATAGATCTTCAGGAGCTTATTGACTTGGTTTAATGAATGCTGGTAATTACAACTGCAACTACTGAAATTCTCCAAGGAACTGAACAGAACCTGTACAATTTTTTTCTTCTTATAAAGCAATGCTTTTTGCACTCTCCCCTTAATACTGTTATCCAAGTAAATCTTCTTGATGAAATAAAATGATCTTCTTCCTTTGCCTCTAGTGAAAGAAAACAGAAAATAAGTGGTACTTGTCCCCATTACGGTTAAGTGCACAGGCGTTACTTCACTACTGTTAGTGGAACTGTACTATCTTCTACATGTCTTTTTGTTTCTACAGTCAAATATAACACAAAGTCTTCTGTAGCTTTTCAAGTGTAATTTTAATTTTAAAAACTGAAGGAACAACTACCTCATAAAGCACTCTCCTCTCATTTAACAGCTGGCATCCCCCAGCAACGAAAAACATTTAAGCAAACATTGAACATTTCCTTTTGCCGTCTCAGAGAAGTAAAAGAAAAACAAAAGATATATTTAAGAAATAATTCTTAACAGTAAATAGCATTTAGGATCCTCATCTCTTCCATTTTTCTTTACCACAAAAACATTTGCTACACAAAAACTTGACCTGATTAAAACTTACTTCCCCTGCTTCTGCAATGAAAATACATAACATGCAAACAAAAGATTACTTATTGCAGAAAAATACACTTTTTGCCATTTTTTTAAATACAAAGCTTTAATGATATAATCTATTACAGTTCTTCCTAAAGTATCACTCACCAATGACTGCTATGGTCTCTAAACATGGAATTAATAAGCTGTATGCAAGATAACTTTCTTGCTTGATGAGGCCATGCTTCGCACCTGTCATTCAAGGGAACCCACTGTAAAGCGAATTTACAGTTTAATTGGATTAGCCTGCAAAAACATTGCTCGACGCATACTTTTTAGTCTTCCTGTTTCACCAGCAAATTCAAAACTAGGTAGATTCATTTTAAAGAGGAACACTCTCACAAAGATCCATAGGCTAAGAAAACAAGTGATCCAATATAAGGAATCAGTAACAATGTAGACATTGCCCCTGAAAGACTGGATTAACTATATTATTTTTCTCTGTATTTACCAAATACAGAGATTGATATATCCCACAGATGTATATTCCTAGGGAAAATCTGAAATGTCAAGGCTTTACCACTTCACCAGAGCAGATAATTAAGTAATTAGAACAATTAAACGTTGACAGAGCACTAGCGACCCTCAGGTGAATTACAGCCCTGAATTATGAAAGCATTAGCATGGGAAGAGGGAAGACTTTGGCACATATGTAGGACAGATTAAATGCAGTTGTAGGATTCGTTTTACAATTTATGCACTTATCTTCCAGATGTGCTCAGCAGTCCACAACTTTTATTGTCAAACTGGTTATTTAGGTGCCTAGAGGGAACTCATCTAGGTACATTTTCTCTCTGAAAAGCCAGTGAATTAGAAAGCAGAGAGTATATAGTCATCCATACTCTCACCCTTTTACACCACATGAAAGGGCTGATTTAGTGTAAAGAGTGCCCTAAAAGATCTGCGTCCATCTGAGTAAAATAAGTCCTACAACCCAGGCACCTGGGGCAGCTGATGTTCAAGGGGCCCTTTTCAAGAAGCATACAGAGGATATCAATGGCTAAATTATGCCAGAGGCTTTTAATCTGTGTTGAGAACTGCCTGTGCTTCAGTAACGGCTCTGACTGCGTTCATGCAGAAGCACCCTATTTGCTAAATAAGGAATATGAGAGGTATAGCCATCACAGCATGAAGTTTAGGACAAGCTTCCTCTCTTACTGTTAGGACAGGCTAGCTTTGCTTAGCCATTTTGGAGTGGGGGTGGGGGGTGGGTTTACAACACTTTGGACTGCCTGCTGTGATGAACCAGCTCCAGGTAGAATGAGCTGGCCCTAGGGAATGTATGCATTATCTAGATGGACAGCTGGGACAGCAGCACAAACACAGCCTGAGAGTACGGCAGAGATGGGTAACACATGTAATTCCCAGCAACTGTCAGCTGTGAAGAGTGCAACTACCAGATTTGTTGCAAGCAAGAGTGCGTGAACATGTTATAGGCTACAATCCTTTCTAAGTGGAAAGTTGTTTTAAAAACGAACAGACAGCAGGGAGATGTTGTGAGAGAGATCTACGGATACTCACCAAAAATTCAATACAAAAAAGGCCAAATACAGGAGATTTCATATTTGTTTCTCAAAAGCACACTTCATATTCTTCTCTTCTGAAACTCTTAACAGCTCATTTCATTGCCTTTACAAAATGGGAAGAAAGACCCCTGAGAAAAGAAGATTAAAGTCTATTAACTATTTGTTTCTAAAATGAATTAAACCATTTTCATAACAAAAATATAGTAAGAAGGCAATTTGTAAATAACTGAAATATGAAATGTACTATTTAAAAGCTAATTATAGTTTTTGACATGAAATTATATAAAATCCTTAGTTTAAAGTGGGTATTTACTTAAAACTGAATTTTTAGAATATTACAGCTTCAAGCAAAATCATATATTGATATGACTTACCATAAATTACTTTAAAAAGAAGATATATAAATCTGCTGAAGACACAAAATGGGTAGAAAGTATCAAAGATTATAGGGTAAGGAACAAACCTTTCAGAGTGGTTTCTGTAGATTAACCGTGTGGGTGGACAAGTAGTTCTCAGAGTTCAGAGCAGAGAACAGAGTAGTGTTGATGTAATGAACAGAAGTAGGTGGATGGTTCCAGTTCGAAGCAGAACATCTCCCACTTTGTCAAGGCTGCTGAAAATGATTCATTCTATGCTACATCATTTTACATACCATGGCCCGTAGGTTTTCCTTCCTACATGTCAAAGCCATCCACGTATTCAGAGGAGGTGGCAAAGGCTCTTCTGATTATGCTCCAACTCTTTGCTTTCATTTAAAAAAAATAATAAATCAAAAAACCCATAATTTTGGAAACAAGGAAGGATGGTGAAACTTAAGCCTAAATGAAAGTCATACAAATAGAGGGGAAAATACAAAACTGAAACATGAAATGTACTATTGGGAAAAAAAAAAAAAACCTTAGAGGGAATGTGGAAAAATATTCAAAGAAAGAAATTCTAAAAAGCAGTGTTGTGGAGAATACTTACCTTGTGTTTACATATCAATCCTTAATTAATACCTAGGTTATATATTTGTGTTAATATCCTAGTGAAAGTTCCTCTAGAGATTTCCACTGCAGAAGAGACGAACATCCAATCCTCAGGAACAGCTAGAAGAAATAAAAAAGCAACAACCTACCACCACTACCCCTCAGAACCTCTACAGCTCCAGAAAAGACAAATTTTCTCTCTGTTAAACAGAACAAAATCAATTAATGCCATTGTTTTGTTTAGCAAATAGCCTAGAAACAGGAGTCTTCAAATAGTCATACTAATAGTCATCATTAGTTTAAAAGGAAGAAGTAAATAGGTGGAAAGCAAAAGCTGGTAAGTCATAGCTCTATGAAATAAATGTTGCTGAACTTGCAGTGATCATTGACAATACTGAAGTATAGCCCAGTTACGACTGAACTGACCATATTTTACTTCTCATTATACTTAAACATACTGAAATTTATTATCACTGAAGAAGGAACCCAAACATATGTTTAATTCTCAGCACGTGCTCTGCTAAAAGCAGCAGAACTAAAACACATATCCTATGTAAAGGAGGTTAAGTAGAGTCAAGTGTTTTTTTAGATCATTATCTTCCAGCATGCGTATCTTTTGAATGACTTATGAATATGAGAGTTTGATTACTGCTTTTCAGATCCACTCTATATTGCTGACAATGTTTAAGTTCAATACATAAGGCTAGCAGTGCTTTCTTTTGGAATAACTGCAGAAATTAATTTTCAGAAAAGTTCCTTATCCATAAATATTTTGCTGGCTTGCAAAGTAACCAGAAAGAACAGAATACACACACTTTTTAATTGGAGCTGAGAAGCCTAATGGCTATAGAGAATGCCCACTGGTAGTGGGAAATTAAATGAAAACCTGAGGACCTAATCCAGCCCATTTGGCAGTCACTGCATAGCATGATGAACTGCGTACGGGGACTGGGCGAATGAACAGGAGCATTCTGAACTCCTGGCCATCTAATGAGTCACACAAAAATCTGACTCGTAATTCACAGGTAATTTTTCATACACTATGACAATCAAAGAATCAGTACCAAGAATAGACACTTGAATTTGGGGGGTGGAAGGCGATGCAAGGGAAGAAATAGAAAGACATAGAGAGAGAGACACAGAGAAAAAATTAAGACAGTAAATAGAGCAACAAAGTTAAAGTACAAATATGATCACCAACACTGAAAGTTATAAAGAAGAGAAGAGATTAATTTACAAGTTCAGGATTTAAGCAGATACCACTCCCTGCATTTGCAGTTTTGAGAAAACTGGAGTGGCTAAAGATTAGCAGCAACCACTAGAGCCTTCTGAGAGCAAGTCTTCTATTCATCATAGCAAGAAAGTCATGTCATTACTTCTTGGAATAAAATTTAGTGGTAGTACATGGAGTCCTCTGTAATAAAAAAAATACTAGCAATGGGATAAGTGTGTGATAATACACAATTTGTCTTTGTCACATTCCCTGTAAACTAAATAGCAGAAAACACATGCACCATTTTAATGGCCAGACAGACCAAAAGAACATTTGCAGTTTTGCTTTCATCCTCTTTACCCAATACTGTTAATGCATGAGAGCTACTCCCTAGTGTTTTAAAAATCAAAATGTAGCCCCTCTGTGCATGTATATGATTGTAGTGTATGTCTAATTTTGTCATTCGTGGACCCCTTGCACCTACTGCAACCAATAAAATTCAAACCATCAGGAAAATTTTATAGATGGGTCTAAATTTAGTTAACAAATACAAGATAAAAAAATTCAGACCTATCTAAAACACGTCGCTTCTACATCACTTCTCTTTTCTTCCTTTTTTTTTTCCCAACTCTGTCCGTTTACAGGCCCCGACTCTACAAACATTTTGCACAAATAAAATTAACTGAATTGAGTTTAGTTATTTACCTAACATGAATCTTTACAGATATTTCTCTTTTAAGGATTGATCTGAGCATCCTGAAAGCGCGTGTAAAGCTTCCTAGTAAGGGTCCTGTAAGTTTGACTTGCAATTTTTTTCAGACTGCCATTCATGGCTTCTCAATTTTCTGAAAAGTATACTCTGTGGTATACTCAGTAACAAATACATAGAGATATAAGGCCAAAGAAGCACTATTTGGTCACTTAAGCAAGCTTCAGGTCAACAGAATCTGGTTCTTATGGGTGACTTCAGCTACCCAGACATTTGTTGGAAGAATAATACAGCAGCTCACATCATCCATCAAGTTCCTGGAATGCCTAGAGGACTGCTTTCTCATACAAAAGTTAGGTGTGCCAAACAGGAACAAAGCAGTGCTGAACTTGCTACTCACAAACCAAGAAAACCTGCTTTGTAATATCTCAATTAGTGATAGACTTGGCTGCACTGATCACAATATTGCGGAGTGTGGGATCCTGCTGAGCACACTGAAGGTTAGTACAAAGACAAAGGTTTTAGATTTTAGAAGAGCAAACTTCAGCTCACTTAGGGTTCAGTTTGGAGTGATTCCATGGGAAGCTTCCATGGAGGATGAAGGAACTAGAGAATGCTGGGAGTTTTTCAATAACGCTCCCCTGGAAACAGAAAAATAGTTCGTCTCCTTTAAAGGGAAGGGAAGTAGGCAGAGCAAGAGATCCCCTTGGCTAGACTGTGAGCTTCTTAGTCCGCTCAAACCCAAAAGAGAAGTGTACCAGAGATGGAAAATTGGATTAATACCCATTAATAACTATAAGGGCATTGCCGAGGTGCATTTAAAATATGACCAGTTTGGGGTTTTTTTATTTAATTTTACTCTCCAGGTGAAAGGGCATTTTCTCCCACAGAAGCTAAATATTTTTTTTCATTTTGCAGCTTTCGGCAGGCAGATTCAAATCTCTGGAACTAAATCTGAAAAGAACTAAAAACTATTGCAAACTTCACTATCTTTTAAGTGCAATGTGTCTTTTTTGATGTGTCCTCCCTGACAGACAGAGCAGGGTATTTGTTTTCTAAAGGACTTGTATCAAAATGAAACCTACTACAAATAAAATTCTCCTTCCGTGAAGAAGATAAGAAACGAGTAAACAACATATGACAGATAGAAGTTGCATTAGTAATATACTAGAAGGCTTTTTTCATACTCCAGAGGAACATATAAGGATATATATTGGGGGGTGGGGAGCAGGTAACAACCCTGTATATGGGTACATTGGTGTGTACATATATACAGACAATAAATAAATAGATAAGACCCAAATGTCATCTCCTGTCATCACGTATTCTTTTAGTCAGTGTTGGCTCTGATGACATTTAGTGGTGACAATCTCAACGGAAAGTTTTACAGTAGCCAATGCATGTATATATACAGTGCATGAGAACTATTTTAAGTTAAAAGGACAGAGAGTGAGCACTGTGTAAACTGTCGTTACAGTGATCTTGTTCACCTCTTGTGGAAAGAATCCAAGCCGTTTCTAGTGCTAACATAAACTCTGAAGAAAGAAACCACAAAGGCGCATCTTTATTTAGACAGCCCATTATTATCACAGAATCACAGAATCACCTAGGTTGGAAGGGACCTTTTAAGATCATCTAGTCCAACCAATTAAACAAAACAACAAAAACAAAACAAAAAAACCAAACCAGTCTCTAGTGTTGTTTCTGTGTTACTTAACACTTCCCTGTTCTGCTGGAAAGACAGTGCTTCTGTAGTAAAAACTAAGGATCTAGAATCAGATACCCTCCTAATGAGGGTGAGGTGTTACATCCTATTAATTCCTAAGCTATAATGTGCTTTGTGGTATTGTCAACACAAGCTGTCTTCAGCAGCTTCATCCAGAAAAATACAAGACTTTTCATTTGTTAGAGAAATGTGTCCATAGCGTAGGGCTTTACCCAAGCAGTAATAACACAATACATTCTGCAAAAGAGAACAGGGCGAATTGACTTGGGACCTAATTACTGCAAGAAGGGGCAATTCAATACAGAGCAAAGAATCTTACTAAGATACCTAACACAAGCATATCATAAATTGGTCGTGCCTGCTTTTTGTGGGCTTTTTTTGTTTTGCTAGTCTGGTTTTTTGGGGGGATGGAGTTTAATATCTTAGCTTTGATAACAAAGATCTAAATGGTTAGGGATGTCTGTGTTTTATGTAATACTAGAACAGTGGGAGTCATCAGAGACGGCCGAGTTAGGAATGTCTTGATGAAAAAAATAAAAAAAAAAAAAACAGAGGAGGAAGAGAATTAAAGAACATTGCATTTTGAGGCAACACCTCACATTTCTCCAAGGGTCTTACCCTGCTCGTGAGGATGTTCCTCTAAAGGCACCAGAGATATTAGCAGCAGCAGGATCAGAAGTCAAGCTTTTTCCACTGTGGATAGTAACAAAAATGTTCTTTTTCTAATGGCTAATGTGACGCCTGTGATTCTCAATATGTATATTTCATTTTAATTCATTTGTTGGCTTATGGACTCAGAGTCACAAATCACAGAGTCCCTGAGCACTGGGCTTCATATTTAACTTTTGGAATTAGCTGAAAGATGGATAAAAACTCATTTGGTGAGACAGCTTCGTTTCACTCAAATCATTCATCTAGGGTATGTTGTTGAGCTGTCTAGAAAAATGATGGAGGTCTTTTTTTCTTCTTTTTTTTTTTTTTTTCCTCTCGGTATATCTTTTTACCAAGACAGAAGTACAAATGCAAAAGAAGACACTAAACAGCATTGGGAAGATTTCTGACAGTCCCTAAAGTGACACAGACTGATGAGTAAAGTGTAGCGAACCAGAACTATTGTGCAAATATCAAGAACCTAGTATTAATCAAACTGTCACGGACTACTGCTGTTACTGGATTACTTCTCCAACAGAGTTGATTCCACAGGTGATGGAAAGAGTTAAAAAACATGTATTCTTTTAAGGTCCCGACCTTTGAGACATCCAGCATCACAAGCCCACAGAACTGCAAAGATAAACAGGTATAAAAATATATAAAGACCCTTCCATTCTGGAAATAGGCAGAAGTTCAGAGAGTTCAGACAGTCTAACTTACATTCATTTGTGATTTACAAAATGTCTACTTTATTCCTTCTTTAAAAAGAAGGCAATGAATTTCTAAGGTGAGAATTTGCTTCTATCAAATAAGGGGCTCCTAAAAATGAACAGAGTTCTTTTTGTTCCTCTCAGTACCATGACTTCAAAAATACAGTCTTTGAAATCTCTCAGACTCCATTTTATTTGCCTCCTTATTTGTTGCCGTTGTCCAAAATAATTAAGTAAATCCAATCCTATCACAGAAGTAAATAAAGTAACAGATTAAGTGTTCAAATCTAGTGAAACAGTTTCATGGAGTGGAAGTCATGACAAATGCATGAACCATCCAGCCCAACTTCTTGTGACACTAGTGACTTAAGAAGACAAAAGAACAATACAGGACTGATAAAGTAAATTGAGTTTGGTGGGTATAATTTTTTACTTTTTCAAATTGTATTTAATGTTTTTTACTCAATAGTTAACTATATACTAAACAGCAATAAATGACTATGTTAGTGCAGGTACTCTCTCCTGCTGCTGAGGATGTTGAGCCTGGTTTTGCTATTTCTTGTGTTTCATGAGTTGCATAATGCATTTTATTATGTAGTTCATGCTGTTTCATGAGTTGCATAATACAGTTTAATACCATGCTTCTTTTTTAAAAGATGTATATCTTGAGATCCATCTTTTGAGTGTTTGTCAGGTCAAGCTTTACTGAAAACCTATATAAAATATAGCTGCCCCAAACCACAGACAGGGAAAGCATTTACTGCTGCTTCATACCCCCCAGGTTATAAAACACCATTGTTGGTATCTGCATCAATTCCCTTTTAAATCTGGAACTTGCTGCAAAAAGTGTTTCTACAAGCAATATGATGCATATATGATTCTTATGTATGCATATATGCATATATAAGAAACAGACCCAAGCAACGAAGGGGAGGAGGATGATACAGCATCATGGACATAAAATAGAACAGTTACGGTTCGCTAGATTTTGGTGGGGGCAGTTTCTGTAATGAGCAAAATGTGTGATTCCTATGTATCAGAGAATAGCACATCCCTTCCTGTTACCATTTCTGCTTGGTTAGCTGCCTGCAGTGGCTTGGCTGGCAGCCACCCTGAGCGGTGGCAGGGTGCACAGATGTGGGGACTAGGCACCCACCATTAGGCACGAAAGGCTGTGATGGGCAGGTGGAGCCTTGGTGCAACTGTGTGCAAATCTGAGCAGAAAAATAAGGATATCACAGGAAAATCAGTAACAAAGTCACTTTCAAATTGGTCACTGTGATGTTGTCTTTCTCAGCTTGGTCTCTTTTGGGTTAGGGAGCAAGGACAGGGGCACTGCTGCTCTGGGATCATTTATTCTGGGGATGCAAAACCAACTTGTTCTGGACTGTGACAGGCTTAGTCATCATAGAGTTACCATCATCTGCTTCCTGCTGACTCCAAACTCTTTCATTTAGCAATATTCTTCAGTTCCCAGGCAGGTGCTGAAGCAGAGGACATTTAGCTGCACTCATATATATTAATTTCCATTGTTGAATGTAAATTTCATTTCCCCACCCACCTGGGCTGAAACCTTCAGTTCTTCCATCTTTATTCTTATCCTAATCCTCATTTAAGGAATGTCAAGTCAATGGCAAATTGTGCCATCTTGCAGTCCTCTTCCTTTCTCCCAACCTCTGCAAAAATGCATTCAGCACCATTAATCACAGGATTTTATACACTCCCAGGTACCTTGCCAATGGATTCACCACAGTTTCCTGACTACTTCTTCACCACTACCAACCTAACAGATGGGGACTCATCATGTCAGAGAGGTCTATCTGCCAGATGCTTCCCGGGAGGATTTCCTCCTCTTCGCAGCAGTGTTACATTTCTACTTCTGTCTCTGAGAAAAGCACTTTCAAGTCCTCCAGAAGACTGATTTGATTTTACTCAATTTAAAGGCATCAGAAGTATTTTGATGAAGATGTTTAAGAAGGAATTTTACTCATCGATCTTTGGATTAGTTCCTGTTTTAGACTCCCAGCTTTTGGCAGGCAGATCCCTGAGCCTGGATGGAGAGACATTAGTACGATTAAGGTCTATACCCACATACATTTACCTGAATTTATGTTTTTACATTTTATCTCTTGTAATGCGTAAATTAATGGCCATGCATGTATCTCTTTGATTTTTAATAAGATATTAAACTAGATAAATTATCATTTAAAGCCATCATTAAAAAACAAATTAACATTTTAATAAGTGCAGCCAGTAATTTATGTTGGTGTGAATTGGTCCAGAGTCTTTATTGTGCCGATAACTCCAGCTACTAACAATAGCAACCTGTCTCATACAGTCTGACATTTTCTGGCAGCAGAGGCCTAACATTAGAAGTCTTGTGTTTCATTCTGCATACATTAAACATTTGAACTAATTGAGACAAAGCAAGACCGTGTGCTTGAAAATGTACATGAGACTTTTTTTTTTTTAATATGAATCAAATTCAACAAGAAAAATCAAGAAGACAGGCACTTCAGAAAGCTAGGTGTAGAGGGAGAGGGGGGAGTCCGTTTATACCAGACTTCAGAGGATTAACTGCTAAATGTAATACTTGACTCATTAAACTAGCTCTTTCTTATGACATTGTGAACATGAAAATCACCTAAATTTATTGGTATGCTCCAGCTGTTTTGTGGCAGTCCAGCCATAAATCTATTTTAATACTTAGAAATTGCTAGTGAATTTGTCTCAGTTACTCTTCATACAATACAACTGTTTTGCTGCACAGTTTCTTTAAAGATCTGTGACAAAAATTAAGGAACTTGAAAAGGATTTAGCAGCAATCAGTTCCCTACACACACACACTTTGGTGAGGAAAGTATAGAAGTGAGTCTTCAAAGCAGAGAAACGAGATTTGGTTTCAGCAGGTCTCTTTCCTGAGGTGGAGCTCATTCCATGACAAAAAGAGGGCTGGAGACCTTTAAACAATAGGCTGAAAGTACCTCTAGTCATAAGTTGTAGTGATAAAGCTTGTGCTGTTAAGGATGACCACAATACTGCAAATTAAATCTTGGTGGTGAAGAACATTGCTTCCTACCTTACAAGGCAGAAATTAAAGGTTTTCATGAAATCTCTCTCCAAGCAAAAGGAGACATAATAATCCTGTAAGTCCCAAGGGCTCTCTACCTATCTCTGAATGGAGAAGAACAAAAGACAAATACATGATATTTCTTTAGACTGAAGTGATAAGTGGGAAAATGAAGTTTGAGTGGCTTGAAAATAATGGAAAGAAAGTCTTGATTTAAGAAGAGTTAGAGGCCTTAGGGAGGCTTATAAAAAGGTTTAAATTTCCAGGCCCATCCAACTCAATTAATCTTTCAAGCATGAAGGATTTTAAAGAGCTTCAGGTGCAACTATAAAAAGTTTTTGCAGAACTAATGATCTCCTGTAGAAATTTTCTCTGTATGGAGTAAGGTACACACAACAGAGTATCATACAGCTTTACTCCTCTGGGAAACCAAAAACTGTAATTTTATAATGTGACAGATAATTTGTCAGTATCCCAAAACACTCTCATACTAAGAGCAGGTTGAATATATACAATAGTATGCTTCTTATGTAATCCTTGGATTAAATTAATTCCAATTCTGGGGGGTTTTCTGCAACTTTGTTTTCCCCTCTATACCAGTGAGAGATCTGGGTACTGAAAACTGATTGCGTCTCTCAGATATTGTGAGTTTATGTGGTGTTTTTCACAATGGAACTCAGTTTGCTCATGTTTTAAGCACTATCAATACATAAATTTAATATATTAATGGTAATCTGATGCCATTTCTTTCCCTCACATAAATTAATGTATTTCTGTGAGAAGTCTCTTCATTCTGCTTGGCTCCACTCATAAATTTTAATATGAGATGTGATGGTAAGATGCAGAGATTTATGTGAAATAACTAAGTGCTTTCAGTCTATTTCCAGTGCAATGTGTGTGTGGCATAAACACAGTTCTAAGTATCCTAAATTTTGACAAACTTTGGGGTTGATCACACTAGTTAAGGCTGATGTACACTTCTTAGGGAAAAGAATATGTGCATTTTCCAGTGCTCTTCCTTGGGAAGACAGGTAAAAGTAGCAGGTCAGGTAAAAGCAGCTGGCGGAGACAGTACAGAGAGGGCAAGAAAGACCAAGCAGCAACAGCATAATGAACTAGATCACCTTTGCTATCTTATTGAAAAGCTTTTATTCTTTGAAAAAATTGAAGAAAACTCTAGGGTTATCCACAAAGGCCATAGATACCCACTGCTTTGGTGAAGGTGGGTGTATGCCAATGTATGAGCCATGTAAAAAAGTTTATTTTACAAGCCTGAATATTTTTCCAGTCAGAGGAGAATAAGGGCTCCCATGCTGTAAAAAGCCTATATTAAATTTTTCTGTCCAGCCAAATTCTTTACTGCTTGAATTGTGCTGTCTTGTCTGGTGCTTGTCATAGTTACAAAACCTTTGTCTGAGGAATAAATAAAAGACTTCTGTCTCACCTTTTAGAGGACCAGAAGTCTTCCTTTAAACTATTTATGTCGTCTTCTTGTTCTGCAGTCTGCTGAGCAACAGAGCAGACACATATACTTTTTAAAGAACATTCCACAAATACCTCACAACTTTTCAAAATTATATTGTAAAAGCCTGACATTTTTTAGCTGTTGACTTTGTAAACATTTATGTTTAACCATTGTTCCTCAGGATGGTGGAAAATATCCTAGCTATCCTAGTCTTATTCCAAGAAGAGATAATAGAATTTCTTGCTACTATTTACATCTTCAATTCCTTAGGGATTTTCAAAGAAACGGGGTTGAATATCATGTTATCGTAAGCACATTCTGTCTTTATTCACTCTACAAGATATTCTGCCTTTCTGCATGATAATTTATCTTTCCAGAAACAGGACAGCATGGTCATCATGGTAGATGTTACTGGTATGACACTCAGCACAGGGAAAACTTGCAGTTCTTCATTTACATGGCAGAAATTCATGATGACTGTTTTTGTTTGTGTATTTGCAAGTTTAAATAAACAACAGTAATCATGGTAAGAAATACTTAAAATAACTTTTGAAAGGAAAGCGTAAGGCTGCATATGGAAGGAAATAAGGAAATACAAGGGTAAAGCTGGCAGCAATGGAGAACATCAATTTTGTTTTACTAAAGCTTCCGTATATGAATTTTTGTAACGCTTTCCAAGGCATGTGTAGTAGTAAAGAAGAATGTGCCAAATTTTGGATTTTGTTCCAGAAAATCTCAGAACTCATCAGTATGATCTGTTTCTTTTGGAGAATATCCATATTCTGGTTTTCCTTCAACAAGCTGCTTACCTTTTTGCCCTCTCAGAGCTCCATTCATCTACCACATCTTAGGCAAAGAGTAGGTGAAGGTGTCTGTTTGAAGCTTTTTTCTGGGGTGGCAACAGCTTGTTTTTACAGTCAATGTCTACTGATTGCAGGATGGGAGTAGATCGAGTGGTGTTCCTAAGCCCATGCTCTGCGTAAGGAGGCCAACCCTCAGAAAACTGGACACCTTCCCCCTGTCCCCAGCATTACACATCCCACCTTTGTAGCTGCTTCCCATCTCCATAGCTGAAGTGCTTAGTGATGCAAATGCTTGCTACCATGTAACACCCTGTGTTATTACTCTTGTGCAAAAGTGAACAGTGGCAAGGTTGCACTCAGAGCCTTAGCACGCTAGTACTATACTGCCAGATTTGTTTTCCTAACTTGTGACGTAAAGTGACCTCTTCCAGCAACATCAGGCTTGGAGGAGCTGAGGGGAAATAAACATTATTGAGAGTTTGGCAACCCTGACAAAGAGGCTGTTAAGTCTGCATTAGGGGGTGAAATAAGAGCTCTGTACCGTGATCCTAAGGAGCAGACAAGGCTTGTGGCAAAGGTACAAAGAAGGCTAAAAATTATCTCTTGTTTGAGGGTGGGGGTTTTAATCATAAAAAAAGAAAAAAAAAAAAAAAGAGGGGGAAGGGAGAAGAAGAGCAGGAGTTGTCAGAGCAATTGACTGTTCTGTTTGAAAACTCACATCTAATAACAATACAGCTCTCGTTAGTGGCTGGTTATTCCATATTCCTCTATGATGACTGAGGATATTGTCAGAGGATTCTTACCATGCTGGTTGTCTTTCATCAAACACTTATTCCTGGATGATACTAGGATGAACTGTATTCCCTCAATAGTGCTTTTAGAGGCAAATCTATGCTTAGGAGGTCCCATTATCTATTTTAGTGTTGAAAAATTAACTTTATTTCTCTGAGAGGATGCTGCTGGTCTTCCTGGTTTTTGAACCAATTCCTATCAAATAATGATAAAGTACTTTAATCTTGCTTTTTTTATTCATTTATTTACCTCTGTTAATTCGTTTGCTTTCTCAAACTTCTGACTTTCTAGTGTGTCACTATTTTTATATGCTGTATATTTTTAATGGCTAAATATTGATGTAAAATATGTCATCTACATGTGCAATTATACCTAACAATGGTACAGTGATATCCTCTTTCTTGAACTGGAAAAAATTACACACCAATCTCTTTCCAGGTATAATATGGCAAATTTGACCCTGAACCCATTTATATTCAATTTACAATTCAAAGCTTCTCCAGAACAGCAAGGAAGTCCAATAGTGCAGTGAAAACTGCATCTTCTTCTCAATGCCCTTATATCCTGGTTTGCAAAACTTTTTGCAAAATCTTGTTTCACCAAAACTGAGGAATTGTCAGTATACTCAGTTAAACAGAGGGTATGGCAGTTGTTTGCACTGTTTTTTCTAACAGCTTTTGCAAGCCTGAGGAAGCTGAACAAGACAGGCAGTTTTACATTTAACAGGAATTCTTCAGTGTTATTATGCCACCTAACTTATACCCGAAACACACCCATTTCTAGACTGAGTGCTGCAAAATAACACCACAACAGTTTGCAATAATACATCTATCTCACTGTAACATCTGGCAACGGCTGCATGTGTTTTGGACAGAGAAACATTTAAGTTGTCGATAGTCTAGGGCTCACTCCTGGAGCCCTGCAATGTCAGAATCTCAAGTTGGTTTGAAATAAAAAATGCAGCGCTTTTATGTTGTTAAAAACTGTTCAATGTGCAAACTAGTAGACAGCCTGAGGATGAGGAAGGGCTTTTCCAGTCGTTGAAATGAGGAGGTTACTATCCTGCAGATGCTTTCCATCACTCTGCTACCAGGTGCCTCCCAAGGGCACAGACATGGAGTGACACCAGAATGGTCCTGCCCCATCTGGGACTGGAGGTGTAGGAGAAGGCAGTGCAGGCAGGTGAACTGGTGATGTCTCCGCAAACCCACAGCCCCAGCTGCGTGGGGCAGTGCTGTGTGCTGGGACCCCAGCACTGTGCTGCGTGCCCTGAATGGTGAGGGACAGGAAAAGGGCTGACTACAGCCCCACCTCAGCAGCCTGACCTGTTCCAGATCTGCCGGTCTCTCTTTTGCTGAAATATTAAAAAGGTCATGTTGTATTTAGGCTATCGGTTCTGCAGAAATCAGATCTCAAGGCAGTGTCATAGTTTTCCCAGCTGAATTTAAAGCTTTGAGAGGAGTAAGTAGGGCTTAGTTTGTGGATTTTAGTGGGGGTTTTTGATTGTTTGGTTTGTTTTTTTTTTAACTCCATTTTTTTTTTTTTATGAATACAAGACTGGAAAATTTGTAAACGTCTTTATAAATTAATCTTTTAGATTTGGCCTTTTATACTGCTATTGTAAAAAGGAAAGCCCCCAAGTGAGCCAGTAAATCATTAATGAAATTGAATAAGTTTGTGCATGATGAATTGGTAAAATAGCTCCACTGATTAATTTATCCTTGGCTTTGCCACTAACATCAGCCAACACAGTAAATATCAGCTGAGCTAAAGCTTTGAACAATATTGGTCTTCAGTGCAAAAGGAAGTTGCCAGCTATGCTGACTGATTTTTATATAAGGCAGATGTGGATACTACAGACAAGTAAATGGCTTCTTTGCCACCAGTGGTGATATATTTGCAACACACATTATTATTTTCTGATTACAATGAGGAACAGTAAAAGAAGAGATACTCTGAGGGAGTGAGATATTGGAAGGGATAGCATTTGAACAAAATAATACTACACTGAGAACCAAAGCATGCAATTACTCAATTAAAGGATGAAATCAAGAGGACTCCTGCTCTACTTGATTACAGGTTATGAGATGGTTTGTTATACAAAGGGTTACCAGTCCAGACCTGTTGCTAGGATTGTGATTCTTATGTATGAAACCCTCCTGAAATTGAATCCTGAGCAAGATAACTGATTTCTAACCTGAAATTAATTTCAAGTGAACATATTTCATTCCGCAGTTTAACATTAAATGCAGACCAAAAAAAAAAGGGCCAAAACCTGTTTTTTGAAGGAAGAGGCAACACAGGTTGCAAAGGAAGAACTTGTGTAGCAGCAGGACTCTCTCACCTGATAACACTGAAAGCTGTCACAGAGCTTGTTACGATCTTTTCATTTAAGGAAAAAAATATTGTCCAGATCAACAAAACACATTCTCTGCTTTGTACTTTTCTTTGTACTGGCTCTTACTATTTCCAACCAAAAAATTCCTAGCCAATTTACAGTCATACCATTTTTTGTCAACACTGACCTCTCTCTCTCCTTAATGTTTACCTCCCAATATATTTATAGACTGCAATAGACTCCTCTCAGACTTCATTTTGTTAGGTGAAAAAAGCTAAGCACTTTTATTCTCTTGTGTAAGACAGGTTTTTTTCCCCCTTTCTATCTTCACAGGAACTCCGTCCACCTGTTCCATATGGAGGAAAGGTTACTTGAAGGTGAATTCTGGTGTGAATTCTGGTGAACTTACACAAAAACATAGATATTTTTCTTTTGCTCTGGAAAATACCTTACTTCGCACTCTAAGATTCCAATCAGGCTTTTTACAGAGCCTTCAGAGCATGGATCAAAGTTATTCTATTGTCCACAAATCCACTGAGCTTTATTTCTTCCCCTTTTACTTCCAGTGAGTGATTGCCCAACTTATGGCAAAACTTTCCAGTTTCCAAGTGTAAATATCTGCACCTGGAATAGACACTGGAAGAAGGATTAAAGGAAAATGGGGTGTCTAAGGTTCATGGCTATGAACAATTTTCTCAACTTCTTTCTAACATTGGTGACCTCCAATCCCCAGGGTATCTTCTTCCTCAATGCACTTTAGTGGCTGTCAAAATCAGATTCACCATCTGCCCAGGTAGGGAACTAGGAAGTGAACTCACAAGCACAACATGCAGAGTCTCTCCAGGGCCATTGAACTGCCCCACTGGAGTTCCCAGCCGGCTTTCCATGGGATCTCCTGAGGATATTACGGCATGTAGCTTGTACATTGTTGGTAAACTCCAGGAAGCACGTACGTTTCAGAGTACACTGTTCCTAGGACCATCCTGCAGAAGGGATTTAGGCATAACTATTAGAGCCCCCTTTGTGTTTGTCACTGAGAGTGGGGTTTGGAGGAGATGTTGGCACTGTGAGCAGCTGCTTTCCTTTCAAAGACCAATGAAGCAGCTCTTGAAATGCAGCTGACCACAGTAATTAGGGCTACATGTCACCTCACTCATATGTACTCTGGGAACATCTGAAGTTCTTGCTATTCAGTACTTCATTCCTTGAACGCCAGAATCAGAAAATGCAATTCAGATATTGCAATTTTCTTCAAAACGAAGCTGATGATTAAATCTACAAATTTTCCTCAGACGCTCAAGCACTAGGAAACCATCCATGTTTCCTATCAATTTAAACAGAATTAAGCAACTCCACAGATGATGAATATTTTTTGTGAAATGCAAATGAACAATCCCCATTATTATTTATATCATGTCTATACTTTGCCATCTCCTAGCATCACTTGGCAAGGTTTATAGTTCTGCTCTACAACACCTATGCTACGTATTAGGGTGAGCATATTATTCATTGTGGATCATTCTTTCAACTCTGATAATCCTATTGATGTGCATGACTCTGACTTAACTCATTTGGTATGGGTCTTTGAAATAGCACAGACCAAGTGTGTATATATTAAAGAAGAAGGGAAGAAAGGGAAAGGGAGATTAAGGATAAAGAGGAGGGAGATAACAGAGCTTAAAGATCAAGCTACAGCTGATAACATTTAGTGAGCATTACAGAAAAATAAATGTCCACTGGACTAAGAGTCACTAACCACACACAGGCAATGAATACTTGCTTGCAAAATATTGCCGTTACAGGTTTTGGTTAACTGTAATGTTACTATCTAAATGAACAATGGTATTGTTGACACATTTTTT
The DNA here is from genome assembly GCA_025774025.1 of Xenus cinereus. Lineage (NCBI taxonomy): Eukaryota > Metazoa > Chordata > Aves > Charadriiformes > Scolopacidae > Xenus > Xenus cinereus. The sequence continues at coordinate 99,828,782 of JAOXJK010000012.1, read as the reverse complement.
CTGTTGCTATTGTTCATGCCACTTAGAATTAATGTCTCAAACAACTTTTGAAAGTGCTGCGTATAATTGCAAGTCTGAAATAATAACAAAACCAGTAATTGTATGACTTTTAAAATAGCAATGTATTGAGGAAAAGATAAAAGGAAATAACATTTTTTTTCTTCCGTGGGGAGACTAGAAGCAGACAAGGTGTGTCACAGGTGTCAGTTCCTGTGCCTATGTCCATAGACAGCTGTAAAAGTCTTATATGCATATTGCATTGATAAAGAGTAATTCAGTGACTACTTATTGGCACTGAAGAAGGAAGAACACAAGCAAAGTTTGCAATCACTATGGAAACTGCCTCTCTGGTTGCTGTGTTGGCAACCGCACATCTGTCAGGGACAGCAGTTGTTCTAGAGGATTCCTTCCAATAAAGCTCTTCCTGAGACTTGTCTCTGGGACTGGTCCCAGGTCTGCAGGGTTTATTTCAACAAGAATCTGACAGCCTACACAAGCATGATTTTTTTCTTCATTCTGCCCTTCTATATTTTATTTTCATTATTTGAAGAACTTGCAGAGTAAAACACCTGGAGGGGTGACATGCAAATTTTTTCTACTATGTGGTTCACAGCCTAGATATTATGGAAAATGAAGAAAGAGTCCAGCTTTTGGAGAGCTTGGCGTTTCTTCAGCCTGGTATGTGGTCTGTAAAAAACCCATTACTCCTGAATTTAGTAATTTTTTCTTTTATGCTGCTTTATGCATGAGATGTCACTTTGTTTTCTTTGTCAGTGCTCCAACACAGATTCATCAGTGCAGTGTGACTACTGTATACACCAGCATATCAAAGTACTTTCTGGCATCAGGCTCAGCAGAACTGTTCCGTGAAACAGAACAGTTTTCCCCTCTGAAAGCGGAAGGCAGGGTGTCTGGGGATGGCACCACGCTAAGGGAAACCAGCCACCAGCAAAGGCATAGAGCCACTTATGGCTTACATGTGAAGGCAGCCTGGAATTTTCATCAACCAGGGACTCTTGTTAAGATAGTATTTGTCTTTAAATACCCCAGTCAAATTGAATTTTATTTTGTTTAATTTGAAATATATTACCTTAAATTAATTAGTCTTTAGAGCAATGAATAGGCATATTGAAAGAAAAGTACATTCTCGGGCATAATTTTCCAGTGCCAATGACATCCATGGGGCTTCTGAAACGAATGGTGAAATCTCATGAGACCCTGCTTACTCAGTAGATAGTAGCTCAATTTCTTTTGTTCTGGGAAACCTTTCAAAATCTGGCCATGGTCTTTGTTTCCAGTGATAATGGGCCTCGTATGTTTTGTTTCATACAAACTCTTCACTGTTTGTAGTATCTTTCAAAAGAAAACCTTTTAAAAGAATATCTTGGGGGTGAAGGTAGGGTGCATAACATCCCCGTGGCAATGCAGCAATTGCTCATTAAAGAATGTAAGACTACAAAAAAACTTTAAATTTAAGCTGGTGCAAACCAGCTGTCTTGACTGATACAGTTAAAATTTAATGTAATTAGTAGGTGAAAACAAGAGGAAAGAAGACTCATGCAACCAACTTATTCATCACAGACCTCCACAAAATACTCTGTAGTTTCCCTTTCAAGAACTGGTGTCATATTACAATCTCTCCCATTATTTATCTATTAGGAATGCATATTTTCTTTTCTTGAGCAAGTATGTGCCTAACTTTCTTAAATAAAGTGTCACATGCAAGAAAGCAGATTGTTGAATTTTCTGATCCTTTCAGAAATGTACTTTCGTAATTGTACTCTGAGTTAATATTGCAATATCTAGTTGGAAATAAATTTCTAAGCCTTCATTTTTATGATTTATATTGCACCAGAACCCCCACTCTGCTATAACAAACAGTTACTCGTTACTTTTGTTTATATATAATTGACTTCAGAGAGAAGACATTATTAATTTTTCAGCTAACAGTTTATGTAATTAATGGTGCATTTATATCAATGTACATACAAACAGTAGTGTTCTCATATTTAATCATTGAAAGCTACCAGGGTGGCACGTTTTGCAGTGGTTAGAAAGAATTCAGGCATGGAGATCATTGAAATGTCGTTTGATAGCTAAATCTTTTTAAATGCTTTATCATATTTATTAGTGCTCTGAATTCAAATGGAAAGCCTGTTTCTTTGGGAAATCGCTGGCAAGAAAAACTAGGAGGTGGAAAAAGGTACCTTCTTATCTGCCAGAATACAACTTTTGTTATGGAAGAAAGGAAAAAGACAGAAGGTATGTTGTGTTTTGCTGAACATTTTAATAGCAAATGTTAAAATAAAATAAGTCCTTTTTGATGATATTTTGCCATTGCTATGGAGGCTATTCAGATGACAAACTTCATGAAGAAAGACTGTTTCTGTTAAATGAAGTTAGTCAGAAAAGATTTTAACAAGTTTAATTACCGTGTTCAGTATCTGTAGGGGTTGCCCTAGTGTAAGTGGAATCATTGGTTGGCAAGACCTTAATGTTTAAATTCCATTTCCCCATAGTCCTGGACCTGCATTTTGTATTCCACATACAAATGGATGTGGAATGAGACACTCAGCAAACATGGTGCTGGGCTGGAGCACAGACACACACAAAGGTAGTTCTGATGAGTTTATTTAGCAATGGAATGACACCAAGATCCGAGCTGCTGCAGGGCATGGTCACGCTTCACTCTCAGGAGCAAGTACTGCCAAAGGAGGTTCAAAGAGCCATGTTTACAACCATGAAACAAGCTCCCTACTGATTTCAGTACCTGACATTACACAGATATACAAACTCAGTGCAAATTGTCCCATCTGTCCCTCCTCCTTGCTATCTGTAGTAGCAGCACAAGTACCATACTCTCTTCTCCCAACATGCTAGTAGTCCTACTGTATGACAGCAGTGAGGACAATGCAGGGACAGGGAAGGATCTTAAATTTTCTTACTTATGACAGTACACAGTGGTAGTACTGGAGTGTGTAATTGTTCCCTAACGTGAATTACCTCAGGTAGAATGAAAGTGAGAGAGAGTAGTTTGTCTTCCCAAAGCTACACAAACAAGTGAATGTTGCAGGTACAGGTTTAAGTCAGGAGATCCCGGACTCCCTGTGTCTTGTGGACAGTATTGTGCACTTCTGTATGCTGGCAGGTACAGCTGGCTTCAATTGTTATTTTGCTATTCTGCAAAAATGTTATTTTAGTGTTGTGCAATATTACAGTCAATCAAAATGTTTGGAATATGTTTCCAGCTCAGCAGGCTTTTTACAGAAGGTGAAATTAGCCACTGGAGTTAGGTCTCTCTAAACACTCACTGCTGGAGAACCGAAGCACTGTAAAGGGTGTTGTATTCTTTCTGATACCAGCATTTTCTGGAAGTGTTACTCAGAGGAATGAAAATGTCCCAAAACGCAGAAGTACATTTCTTCAGAAAGACTGGAAGTAATTTTGTTGCAGAATTTCAGAGATGCTGCAGGATTTAGGCTGCCCAGAAGGATTTGACTTACCAGATTTTGCAGACCCTTGGGAAAACAGGAAATTAGCCTTCACCCAATTGAATTATCATGTAATACCATCCCTTTCCTTCATTCAGTTTACATTCAGGACTCCTCAGAATCACTATAATATTAATTTTCTGATTAGTTTGATTACAGTCTAAAACCCGTCATTATTACACACACAAAAATCCTTTCCTTTGGACTGCTTGCTCAGTTTCTCCTTTGCTGAACCACTGTGTAACTATGGCAAGTCTTACCAGCACATCATCACACCCAGCGCTGCCTTTATATCCATACTTTTCAACAAGCTGTATTTCAGATTTAGCATTCCACTTTGACCCCATGGATTGACATCTTACCCCAAACCCCACTTTGTTCTGGCCCCTTTTTATGATATCTTTTATTACACATGTGTAGCTTACCAGATCTACCGCTTTTGTTAGAACAGGTTTCCCTCTGTGTTAAACACACTGGTGTTCCCTGGTTTCTCATCAGTAAGACTGTTCCTGTCAGGTAGATCTTTACTCTGATTTTATTCCTGTTTTTCCCCTTCAAGTTTCCTATTTCTCCACACCAGGTATCTTTGGGCACTGATTTAGAATGGATAATGAACTGTGCTTTTCTCCCTGCTGAGGGTTGTATAAACCTTAGCCCTCGTGACATCTGCCAGTTAGAAAATGTTTAATGGAGTTTTTTTCTCAGTAGCACTTAGACTGTAAAGTACCAGTAAAGACATTAACTTACAGCTACTGATAGCAGTGAAAACACTAAAAGGGTACTGTGTCCAGCTTGGTGTCAACAATTCAGCAGCATTGTTAAAAAGCTGCAGAAGATTCAGATAAAAGATGTAAGAATAAATAAAAGGCTGAAAGCTATGCTTTATAGAAAATGGTGTGAGATGTTCAATTTGCACAGACAGCAAAGAAAGTTGGAGTATACACTGACTTTAGCACCAACAGGAACAATTAACTCAGGCTGTTTGATTTATGTTTTCAGAATAAATTCAAGTTGCCCAGCTTCCTTAAATCAAGTCCAAAGACCTTTTCCTAGCTAAGCCAGACAGCTCAGTCTTCAAAAGGTGTTTCTTGCAGACAGTGAATAAATGAGTCTAATTTATGACCAACGCCTCTGCAATGGTAAGGAAATGATCAGATAACTTAAACCAAGATGATTCCAATAGGTAAGCCATATCTTCTGGTGCACCAGAAGGCCGAGGAATATAATAAATGAACTTCATGCTGCATCACCATGACAAGAAGAGAAAGTGCTGTCTAACTTGTTAGACTGGAGTATGTGAGGAGACACACCAATGACACAAATTTTATTCAGAGTAGTGCCCTAAATGCTCTATTTTTCGGTCCAGATGTTGCCAACCACTGATGATTCAGAGGAAGATGAGAAAACAAATAAACAAAACCAGCAGGAAATTTCTTCCTGACCCCCTGTAAGTAGCTAATTGAAACCCTTAAGCTCTGATTAACATAATTAGGTTAAAACTTAAGCATTATGAAAGTATTGAGATAATAGATGGTATCCTGAAGCCAGGTTAAAAAAAAAAAGAAGTGGGATCAAGAGACAGAAATGGAATGAGATTTCTTAGTTCATAAAGAAGAAGATAAAATTTGGATTTATTGACAGTTAGAAAGAACAACTATGTAGAAACACTGTCATTAAGCCAAAAATATATCTGTGAAGTTGCATACAAAGTCCACATTTAAAAAACATAGCCTATACCCCTCAAAACTCTTTATTGACAAGCATTTTAACTTTATTTTAGAGTTGAATTTTTCTGAATTCTACTGCTAGGCACTGATTCTTGCAATACCAATAATGGCAATGATGTAAAATGTCTTTTATCCAGCATTTGCAGACTGTATCTCAACAAGATTCACCGAGTTTCTCAACCCATTTTTAATGCACAGAATAAAACAAACTCCTTCAACAACACTGTGAGCACAACAAGGCTGATTTTCAAGCTCTGTGACCACATTTGTGACTTTTCATTTTAAATCCTCTCTTTGTATGTTTGCATCTTTCAAGTTGTGGTTACCAGAGCTGGATATAGTTACCAGCTATGATTTAATGGAAGGCTTCATTTGCCCATGCTGGGAAAAGGAATTTTTTTATCAGCTACTGCCAGTCTACCGTGTAAGGGTACAATGAGGATCACAGAGCTGCAAAAGTAGGGAAAATCATACTAGATGTTTGCTAAGAATGATGGTATTTAAGAATTGCAACAATTTAATTCAGGTTGTAATAAGTTCTTCATCAGCAAAAATATTGCAGTCAAGGTTGAATGTGTCTCTTGATAGTGCACTCTAGTTCTAAGTGTACTATGGAGGAGGTCAACCCAGAGCAGATAGCAGTGGACTTTTCTGGCTTTATGACCTGCGAGGCAAAACCTACAGGACCCTGTACCACTCTGTACTGATGGCAGCCCTGCAGCACAGAAGCACAACCAATCTCTCAGCCTGTGGTTGACAAAGGTGGCTGAGGTGCCCTTCTAGATGAAGGGCAGTCCCCCTCCTCTTCTGCTTTCTTGTAGGCATATTTTCAACATTTTTATCTGTGGGTCTGCAAAATTCTGTAAAAATGGGTCATAGCTGGGCCTGTGTAAGCGAGGCAAAGACCTATCTCCATATTTTTATGCAGGTGTCCTGACTGATTTATCATCACCGTGGGCACTGCAGATGAAGAATCAAATGAGGTGTTGTCAAGAAATAAAAAGGAAACTAGAAGACAGACTAGTTAGTGTTTCACAGAAAGTTTGTTGATGTGATGAATACAAATGAAAGCTATTAGCTTTAAAGCAAATTATGTTCCGACTGCAATCTATGTGCTTTCTTTGCACGTCACTGCAGCCAGAGCTGTCAGCCAAGCTTACTGGTAGATAGGATCATTTTGAAACCTTTTTTGCTTGAATAAGAATCTAATTCATTTAAGGGAGACAAAGAGCTGACATACTAAGAAGTGCTGTGGTGAGATATTAATTTCCCATGGGCAACAGGGGCTTACAAACCTTGTGAAGATACATGCTTCAGAGAGGCCCAGATGTTTGGACACTCCTTTTTTGTCTCCTTGAAGATATACGACAGGCATATTTCCCTCTCTGTTCTCTTCCATTTCTAAACCAAAAATAATTTTTTTCCCTAGTGCTCTCAATTCCGCATACTCTTTCCTCCCCAAAGAACATGGTAAATGAGATTCCCTGTCCCACATGGGCGTAATTTTCTTTGTTTATCAGGACAGTGCATACCCCATGGTGGCCCCCTATATGCTCCTCATAACCAGTCACGCACCTTCCTCTCTATTCTGCACAGAATCAAACTCCTTAGAAAACCACTTTCTTACAAACATCCTTCCTTTAGGCTTGGCCCTGGGTGATTTGATGCAGTCCTTGCTTCCCTCCATGTTTTTTGAGCGTGGACTCTGCTAACATGTCGGATCACTCCAGGGCTACAATCTGTAGCAAACCAAGTAGCCACCTTGCAATAGAACAGACACCTAGAGAGAGGGTCTTCTGTTCCCAAAGGCTTGTGCAGGTAGGACACCACAAGCACTTACTTGTGAACTCAGGAACTCCTTCACTTATTTTTCAGTTGTTTGGCTGAATAAATAGGCAACGGGTTTGGGGTGTTGGTTTTTTTTATTGATCAAAGCCTGCTTTGCCTCCACTTAGAAGGTTTTCTTTGAATATCATAGTAGGAAGCCATGGAGGCCTGGCATAACTGAGTCAGGCTTTCCAAGTATGTTAATTCAGTAAGTTTGGAAGATTTGTGATAATAGGAAATGAGACAGAGATGCATGTGGATCATTGTTATAAAGTTGAATATTACATATTTTGACTTATTTAAATTTAATGAACCCCAGAAAGCACTTTTAGTGTTTACTTTTTCCTTGTTTGATTCTAATTAACCTTTCCCATGATTCAGATGTCTGACAAATGTGGAGGGCTGCAGGGCTAAGTGCTTTTTCCCATGATTGACTTTAATTAAGCTTGCTCTGGGCTTGAGACCCTTGTAAAGTTAGAGAACTTTATTTTAATTGCCTTCTGCCAGATTTACTTATGCTAGACAAATATTATAAATCAAATACTAACACTATTAGAAGAACGAAGAACTGACTTACAAAGTAGCAGTCTGCCATGGTGAAATGCATTACACTCTAAACCTGACTAGAAGGTGCTATGGTGGGAGAAAAATGGCTGATTTCATAAAGGCAATTTTTGGAGCATTAACAGCTTTTCCTTTTCTGATGGGTAGATACGTTAAGACAACAACTTTCAAACTAGTGTTATTCTTCTCCAGTTTCAGCGGTAATAAGTCATATTCATTCATACTAGAAATTACTAAGTGGATACTCCAAGAACTTATTTGATGCTTTGGACTGCTCACCACATCTCTGTTGCAGCTGCTGGAATGAGTCGGTTCAATCTTAATTAGGGGACTTTGTCACCTAAATCACATGGCATTTCTACTCCCTATGAGTCTGTTCTAAAAGAGTCTTCAGGAGAACCACACAAACAGAAAGGCACCAATATTTGTACAAATAAAAGTACTGATGTTATTATTCAAAACATTGCAAGCAGACATGTGTTCCAGTAGGTTTTTGCAGAAATAAATGAAAGATCACCCATAACTTTTAAGTGATATGATGGTTTTACCCAAACAAATGTTTGTAAGGTGGGGTTTTTTTAGTGCTTCCTGTCAAATGATAGAATTTTAAGTTAAAATTATGTCAGCTTGTGGACTGGGAACATCCCCACTGTGCAAAAGAACAGCAAATCTTATTTTCATTCTACATTGCATTGCTACAAATTGAACTGTGAGTAGTAGATAGGTATCCTGAGCTGCACATAGGCAGTCTACTGCAAGTTTTTGTCCTTTTCCATCATACAGTATATTCTGAAGGATCAACTGAGCTATATTTACTTAGTTACAGTTCTCCTATACAATCTCCTTATGCTTGATGGGAATGGTGTCACTTGCATGCCAGAATTCCATCCTGAGAAATTCTTTTGCATTTACTTTGGCTGAAAGTGCTTCTCCTTAACATAAATGGTTCTGGGGCGCTTTTGCTGGAAAGAAGCCTAAGATTCCCTTTGTGCTTAGTTACAGTATAGCAGTGGTCTTGAAATAAGGGTCAACTTTTTCCTTCAGTAACCAACATCCTGAAAACAGATGTCAACAGAGGTTAACCATGGTGTCTCACCTTTGACGGTTCTGGGTTTCCTTCCTTTTTTTTCTCCCTTTTCTAACACAATGCAGAATACTCTAAATTATAATCAAAATTATTATGACTGTGTCTTAGATCAAGTTAATTCCCAAAACAATATCCTTGCATCTGGGCCTATGAACAGTGCAAAGAAATGCCTAAATATTTAATCATATTATATTAACATTATTAATACATACATAAATATAGACATGCAGCTATATATTTATATATGCAACTATTTAAAACAACTATTTTATCTGAATACAGATCCTGCACGAAGTAGTAGACTGATGGCTCTGTTAGCTCTATTTATCCAGCTAATGTGTATTGCCAAAGCTGCTGCAGCAAAAGGGTCTCCATGGGGATCACCTTTGGCTTAGAAAGAATAATTATGTTTCTGTAGCCTGTTGATACTGAGCTTCCAAGAGTGCTAATAAAAACACTGTATCAAGGTGGCAACTTTCAAACCCCAGCACAGGAAACCAACCTAAAATCAGGTGCCAGAGGAGGACAACTGTTAGTTTTCATGGAGCCTGCAAGGATAGTGGTTTAATTCACGAGTTTGACATATTTAACAATGCTGGAAGACTTCAGAGCATTTTCAAGGTAAGCAAAGATTCATGATGAGAGATGCACAGTGTGGAATTCCACACCTGGTGCAAAAAGCCATTTGTTTTAAAAATACTCAGAGCCCTTTAAATAGCAGAGTATTATTTATAAAATGGAGATATAAAGATATTTGATATACTGTGACTTTTTTATGCTTGTGTGTCTTTGTTTAGTCACAATCACAATTATTCATGGGAAAAAATCTACAGCCATTTCCGAGTTTTAATTAATTCTATTTTACATCCTGACACTTTAACTTGCACTTGATCAGCTTCTAAGTGATCTGTTTGACATGTCTATCTTTAATTCAGAGTAATTGCCAAATCAGTTTGCAATTTATCAGAAATGTGAAGAATAACTACAGCCAGAAAGAGCTATTTTTCTTTGAGAGTGAAAGTAAGCTATTACAAAGGGCCTGGGAGATTTAAGAAAAATGGTAATGCCATCTGAAATTTCTGAGTGGGAGACCCCCTTCAGATTTCTACCAAGAATTTTAAGTAATTTCTGCATTCCATAAACATTACAATTATCTGACTTGAATGAAAAATTTAGACTAAGTTGAAAGCCCTGCAATCTATTACAATCTATCATATGTGCTTGTTTAGTGGAGAAGTTTTGGATGCAATGTTTTTACTGGGTGAGAGTGTTGACAATTGGAATTGCTTTTCAATGACACTTCTAATTATTAGCTAAACAGTAACGTCTGCCTCAAAATTTCCTCTTCATATATTGCTTAAAAACCCTGTATAACAATTATAATAACTGAAAAAAGAGCTTATTTTCTCAGCTTGTTCACTGTACACAAAATCCCAGATAGGGTCACTTTTCTCCCTATTGAGTCATTGTTATTTGTGTGTAACTCTTTTGCCAGCTGCCAGCAGTGGGAAAATGGACCCTAAGCAGAAAGGTCCTTCTCTAAAACCTATTAGACTATGACCTATACACATTTATGTTTCTTCTTCTGGCTCTGGGAAATTAAACTAGAGCTGTAGCTGCGCCAAACATTTTAATAATTTGTAAGTATACAAAAAAAAAGGCAGATTAGGACAATTTTGCAACTTGGTGAAGCTGGGTCAAAACTGGCATGAAGTTTTGTTACAGAAGAAATGGAGGAAATACTTTCTAGGAGCCATTTTATTCCAAAAAGTACACCATGTATTGTTGTGGCTTTTCACACAAAAATAATTTTTTCAATTTGAAACTCACTAATTTCTTTAAGATTATTTTTAAAAAAGCACAAAACCAGAACAAAACATCTGTGGCATGAAAACATGACACTGAAGATTTCTCCAAAATACATTTTCCTTCACATTTTGGTTAGGACACTGAGCAGAAAATCGATTAGTCACACAGAAGCTCTCTCGTGGGCAGGATTTGGTTATTTTCAGAGTCATGAGCACTGCTTAAACCATGCAACCAGAAAGTCTGCCCAGTGAGAGCACATAAGGGATGAAGCTATGTATATTGGTATTTTTAAAGACTGAGCAGAGCAAAGTATGTAGGGACTACGAGCAATGGCACAGCCACAATGTATTCATTACCCAGCTGGTAGACACCAAGGATCTCGACAGAGAGTGACTCCCTGTGGCACTCACAGTTTGACTTACTGATAATTAGAGGTGATGCGGACTGGTGCCACTTCCCTCAACTCCAGTGAGCACCATGCTTCCTCCTCTAACATGCGCTATCCCTTCTTCTTTTCTATGCTGCCAGTACAATCCCTTTTTGATCCTTGCTGCAAAGTCTGCAGTACCCTGCTACACCTTCCACCAGCACGCCATTGCTTATCAGAGCACAGCACAATTTGGTCTACAACATGCACTACTTGAAAAAGCCAGACAAGATGCAGTAAGAATTATAGGGCACAGGGGCACAACAGTGTTTCTGTGGAGAAGAGAGATGAAAATCAATCCCTCATGTCCCAAGACCTCATATTTGTCTTTCATTTGTGTTACACATGGCTAGATTGTTCCTTCCTTTCCAGGAAAAAAAACAACAAACAAACAAAAAAAAAGAATGTAGAAAACACACTGAAAATAATGAAGGAGCATACAAGAAAACCTACTGGAGGGGGACATGGTGTGCACATTGCTTTTAGTTAGATGGGGTTGGGTTTTTCTAAAATTTCCTCCTGAAAGCAGCAATTATTTGACAAAGTGCAAAAATGTATTTTTGTTTAAAACATTTCCTTGTTAAAACAATACTGGTTGTTGCTATGATTTGGCTCATATCAAACTTACCTTCGTAAAATAACTTGCCATATTGCTGCAGCTGGCTGGATAATGTCTGTTCCTGTGTTTGCCATTACCAAGCGAAGAGACCTGCCAAATTATTCAAAAGTGTATTGCATTCCCAGCACCTCTTATTATTCCTTGCACTCCTTGCTCCCATTTCTTTCATGTTGTTCTGGTACACAGGGATATAATGAAGAAGTTACATAACTAATTAAAGCAGATGTATTTTTAATACAGACTTTGGGATTGATTTTTTTTTTTTTGAGAATTAACAAATTAAATTCTCCAGTGTTTTAATTTATTTGTTTTGGCTTTGAGGAGGGCTGTTCTCATTCGAATTTTCCCAAAGACTTAAGGTCTTTTCTTGGGTTACTTGCACTCAATGTAGATAACCCATGACTATTTAAGCATGCTGTCAGATCAGAAGCAACGGTGTAACTAATGTAGCAATCAAAGGATCTCAAAAACTGACAGACTGCCTCTGCAGGATTTTATAATTTTTTTTATTCATAACTTTATTAAGATGTACGTATAGCTTCATTTTTATCACAAAGTGTATAAATTTAGTGGTTGCTAGCCAAAAACAGGGCATTGAAATCATTGAAAAGACTCACACTGGCTCCACTGATCATGGATGAGTATTAAAGATCACATAGACATCCTATTGTGATTAGTTGTTTTAATTTAAAAGTTTGTAATTAACATCTGAAGATTTGTACATGTACAGGGAAGAAGGATTAAGAAAACTAGGAAAAAATATTTGTGATGTAAATTAAGGGTTTTGTTAGTCTGGGGCAGAAAGTGGAACTAGAAATCTTGAGTAAAAAACCTTCAATTTCTGATTATTTTTCAGGTTGGATGGCTGGTGGTTTCTTTGCCACTCTTCATATTTCCTTCCTTTCTTCTTCTTGATTTCTTTTCTCTGTCTTCTTCTTGGAGGAGTTCAGAAGGGTATAATAAAGACAACAAAGAAAAGGTAAGTTACATTTTGGGATCAGATTTCACAACCAAAGAGAAAGCTCAATAAATTTTTTCACCCATGGCAAGATTTGTGAAGAGAGAAATGACAAAGATTTCCATAATCATTACCTAAATAAAAAAATCATTATCATTAATAGCAGTGGAAGTAGTGGTATTTGAAGAAAAATCTCTCTCCCTAGTCACTTGTTAGAAGATAAATCTCTACAAAATCTCAAAGGCCAAATTCAAAGAATAGTAAATACGCTTATTTTTGAGCCACTGTGTTCAGGGCAAGAGTTCTCTTGCTTTTTTATGTATTCGAAATGTTCATCTGAATTGGAAAGCTTGGACTCAAATTGCTACTTTGCCATTAAATATACATTGTAGATTGCACATTTTCAGACGTGGCAGACTGACCCCAGGATGAACTTCTCCTCCCTTCTCTTAAACCCATAAATACTGCTCTGCATGTTCCTTTTGTCTGGAGCACCAGGTCTTGCTCACAAATGACTAGTCACAGGGAAAAAGTAGGGATGAGATTAATCTCACAAGAGTCTACCTCAACCTTGGGCTGTTCACTAGTGACTGGTGATGTATGTGGGGACTCAAACACTCTTTTTCTCTATACAAATGATGTTGACAGTGGTCAGCGAGGACTTCCACTTTTTGATCATGGAGTTGTCTTTCCTGTGGTCTGTGGTTTTTCCAAACCAAGTGACTGAGTGATGAGCAATGGGGGTGCTGTAATCAGTCTCTGTGTACACGGATGTATATGTGCATACCTCCCACACACAGGCACAGAAGAAGAAACCCTGAAGCTTCAGGTACTTTTTTTTTGTGAAATAGCTGCAGGGTGACTGAGATGAATCAAATGGCTTGAAAGAACAAAAGTTCAGGGAAATAGTTTCGGCAGTAAGCCCAGTGATTTATGAGCAATGTGAAGGATTTACCACATTCTTGCATCAGTTCACATGATAAATTTGCTTTGGTCACTGCCTTCTGACTCACCATGAGAACTAATTTGCAAACCTGAGGTATCTGAATTGTAAATTATTCTGTTTATTATTCATGATGAATAGAAAATCATTGTATTAACATTCACAATTTTTTCATTTAAGACTTGAGATTGATTGAGAATGAAAGTTGTTAAGGTAAGTCTTCGAGTTGTACAAAACTTGGCATATATAATTTTCTTCTGCTCACTATACCTGACATTATCTTTCAGCCTTCCCTCATTTGAACTGTTCTCTTTTTCCCAGTTCTTCAAATATGCAGCAGCCTGCTTTCCAAAACAGAGAAACACTTTGAATTCTTGTAAAATCTGAGGTTTCTCTGCCTGGCTACAACTGCAGTTTCTTCATAGTTTATGTAGCTAAATATTGCTTTTTTTTTTTTTTTCTGTTCCCATGCTTCTACCTTTGCTCTCTGCTATTCCTTGAACAGTGAAAGGTGTGCTGATTAGCACCAAGACATGAAAAAATGTGCAAGGAAATGATTCAGAAAGTCCATTCAGATTTCTCTGAAATGTTTTGGGAAGTCTGTAGCAGGAACACGTATGTCACCTCCTGCCATATGTATAAATTGCTTCAGCTCATTTCCTAGTTGCAGTGTGAGTTGTATTTCTAAGGAGTGGGTTTTAATTTTTAGTTATTATTTTAAAGGTCAGCCAGCCCAGACAAGCAGCATACCAATGACATGAGTTAATAATTTAGCCATCAGAAGATAACAGAGTTAACTCACATGAAATATAGGGACAGCATCACACTGGCAATCATTTTCCTTGGAAAAATGGTATTAAATTTTCATGTGGGTCCAGCTATGGTAATCAAGAAGTTGAGTGGAATGTGAACTTGCAAGCATGTAAGGTACTCCCCAGTAATTTCACATGTATCCCGTGATATTTCAAACGCTTGTGGTAAATGCAAAGTACTTTGCACAACCTTCATTAAGGGACAGCAGCCTTTTGTTTACAAGTGCATAATAGAGAATTGTAGCAGCAACTTCACAATCAGCTTTGCTCCTGATTACTTGTTATTCTACTTGTATTCTAAGAAGATGGGCAGAAATATCTCAATAACCCCCACCATCTTGGAGGACAGGATTGAGTAGATACTGGTATTTTGTGAATGCGTGGACAAAAGTGAGTAGAACCTCCTAAATCCCATGGCTCTTGCAAAAGTAATTATGCATTACTTATTTTCATGTTCTTTCTGCTTCAGGAGCCAGTCTACAAAAACCAGAAATATACATCTTCATGCATTAATAGCACACTGCCTTTTTGATGAATCAAAGATGCTCTGGTCAAGATTTTAAAAATTGACAAAGCAACGCTGTTTTCAGAAAGTGCCAAGTACTGACTCTGAAAAATAGGCCAAGCAAGGTATTTGATGCAGCAGGTGTCCAGAATGAGACACGGGGAAGTCCTGATCAACCCTGAAAAACTTGGTCAGTTTTCTGGAGCCACCTCAGAAAGCTATGTGGCAAACAGGAGATTTGATTTTTGTGTTACAGGGCATCACACAATTCCTAGTCATTTGCCTGTCTGCTGCCCACTGCTCCAAAAGTGAAACTCATTCCTTGGACAGGGCAGGCAGCAATATTGACATTGTTCCCTGCTAAAATAACAACTTTAAAATCTAGCTGAAGTTTCTCAGGAGTCCATTGAGCTTCCTGGCATTTACATTCCTAGCCAGTCTTGGCAATACTAAAGCCATTTCTCTTCTCTGGGGCAATAATAATCACTTTGTTTGCAATTCAGACAAATGAATTGATGGTCTACAATTGAGATGCCCAAAGGAAGGGCATAAGGATCATGACAGAAGAATTGCCAGAACTGACACAAACCCTTGCAGGAGTGATGATCTTAAGGAAACGCATTTGGCAGGGAAATTGAGACTATGGTGAGAAGAGAATATGGTGCTAAGAAAGTGAAAAAGGAGTCGAGAACACTGCATGACAACTGAGGTCTGTGTAAAAGGCACCAGTGAATAATTACACATGTAAACTGATCTTGAGCAAGCACAAAATGGAAAACTAGAGCTTTTTCTTTAAGGATGTGCTTTCATGTATGACTGAAAAGGCTTTGTTTCGTGTTTGTACTTTAGTGACCACCTATTCACCAAAAGACTTGGTCAAAATCCATTTCCCCATCTGGACTGGTGCAACAGTTTAACCACAGGCAATAGCGTGTGCAGTGAATGCTGCAGTGAATAGAGCTCCCCACGTTTCCCACCAAAGAGCAGTCTGCTGATTCACCTTGAACTTCTGTCAGGGGCCCATGGAGAACAGTAACTCCTCTGTGATTTCTTCCAGTGAGAATGATAGCTTTACTATACTGTGATCTTCCACACTAGCAATGAGGCTTATCTGTGGTGGAAACAGTGACCTGAAGGAACAGAGAAGGAAAGGCTGTGTCTCAGGAAAATATGAACCTGCTGTGAAGGTAAGTGTTTAAGAAGTGTGGAAGGACACCAACAAATTACTAAGACTTGCTATTGTATCTATCATAAAACTGTAATAATACAGAGGGGACTTCTGTCTGCTAAAAAAATTACTCTCTATATTGCTTATAATTAAGGAAAAATAAAAACCATATAATAACCTAGGCAATTCAAGCATCTTACAAGGTTTGAAAAACAGCTTCTGTAGAGCTTGTGGAAATACAGATTAACTTTGAAAATGTTATTCTCCCCAGTGGACAAATGTTCAACTGCTGAAGTCAAGAGACAATCAAGGATAGTAGATTGCATGCTGAGTGCTACTGAAGGGTTGTGAGTGAAGATGCACATTATAACATGTTGACGACATCAAATAACTCTCCCTGACTCAGTGCCAGAAACCTTTTTGACAAAGCTTCATTGCATCTGGAGAAACAGCGAGGAAGTACCTTACCCAGTCAATCTCTCCTGGGACATGATATGTTCATGGGAGGACACACAGTTTGGGCATTTGAGTTGGTCACAGCTTGAAGTTAACCTGATGTTACCTTGGTGGTTTCTGTAGCTTTAGTCACTCAGTACAACAAAAGACTCACTAAAAATTTGGATCCTGAATGTCAGACTATCCTTTTCTTCCTCAGACTGTACCATTGCAGAGAACAACTCTACAGCCACAGGATTTCTGTAGTCCAGGGGAAATGTTCAATCCGGGAACAAATTTAGGGCCCAAAAGCCACTTCTCTGTTGTAGTGGAAAAGCTTATATCCTTCCTATATGCTTAATATTACGATGTGGATCTGGTAGTACTCTTTCCTTGATATATGGTAGACTAAAATGTCTAGAGGAATAATTAAAGTTTCAGTTACTTCTCCTAGTATATGCTTTTGCACATTTTTAATTTTGGGAGCTGGAAACAGTTAAGTCAGCTCTCACATTAGTTTCCAGTCTTGTTTGTGTGCTCTGCAGTAGGCACTGGAGGCTGACAAACAGCCCTGAAAAAGGGGAGGAGGAGCTTAATTTGCTAATGATTGTTTTAAAAATACTTATGTATTGGGATAGATGGGAAAAGAAGTCATGAATATATGTCTTGGTATGGCTGAAACCCTCTCTTAATAAACCCTAGATTTTATGCAAAGTTAATCTGTTATCATCCTTGCAATTGCCGTGGAAAAAAAAAAAAGTTAAAACATTACTACTGGTTCCAATTCTTCAATGTGATGAATTATTAGCGGGAACTGGGGAACAATGAAAAACTGAGCCCCAGAAGGTGATGAATATTTCTATGAGAAGTGCTAAGCAATTGGAATAAATCATTATGAAAAGTGGGCAACATGTGAAATAGGCAACAAATAACTGGCGGGCGCTTTGCTACTGGTCAGTATGAAGTCTGTTTGTAACCATGGCAACTGGGAGTCCAAATTTACAACATTGCTATCAACAGATATTGAAGGGTAACTTGCGGCACTTTTCTCATTCAAGCGATATTACCTGCTTTCCCCCCTGTGCCCTACAGACACGTCCTCTGACCCCAGGCTTCTTCCCTCACAGGGACAATCTGCAATAGGGCCAGTTAAGCCCTGCAAGTATGCATTCCTTCTCCTTCATGTCGAGAAGACTGGCACGCGTCATGCATTGTCTCTTTGGCTATTTGTTTTTATATTTTCTCCCAAATTTGTGTGGCAAATAATAAAACTTTCTTCAGGCAGTAAGATGAAATCTTTTCCAAATTCTGAGATCAAGCAGAGTTTTGTCTGAGACATTTTGCATCCTCTGGTTTATGCCCTAGTCACAAACAGAAGTCCACCAGAATGTTGCTCAAGAACTGCTAGAAAATTAGTGTTGCTTTTCAGCTGAAACTCTCTGAATCCATTTCTGAATAATCTCTGTTGAAAAGTAAATATGCATTCACCAAATGAATTTGTTTGCATATGAAAAGTCAATATGCCTTGGTTTTCCTCTCCTAATTAAATTGTCAGAAACAAACAAATTGCTCTGGATATAGAACACGTAGAGACAGGATTCAGTAAAGGTCCTATTTTGCCTGGACTAAATGCTAATCCACAACGTATTTTTCTTCTTAAGTAATTATTTTTCTTGATTACAGAAGTCCCTTAAGTATTTCCCTACCTTTTAAATATATGAGCTGTCTGTAACTTAAAAGATTCTCTGCTCTAAAATGTTCTACAACCACATATATTCATTTTTATTGGGAGCTTAATTAAATAACTTAATTACAGCTAGAGATGTACTTAGGTGTTTCCTTATGTTAACTTGTTAAATCAGCACTTCAACCTTTTCTAATTATTCAGAATACCAATGCTGTCTGGGCAGGTTTAATTATTCCTATGGTATTACTCAACCCTAAGCAAAGACAACATTTTCCAAGTTCCTGTTTGATTCTATGAGGCAAAGAAACTAAATTGCTTAAAGCTAAAGCCTGATTTATTCCTGTTCTTTGTCATACCACAGTTTACATACATGTAAGTTTCAGTTTTTACCAGTGCATTCCATTTTTCTCATAGCGCGAGCTTCACCCAGACCAGGCGGACAGCGGCAGCGGTGAGTACTGCAGCTTTAAACTCGAGCTCGAGGGGGCTTCCCGGAGACGGAGAGGCCGAGGGAAGGCGGAGAGGCCCGAAAAGGACTCGGGAATCGCGAGAGGGAGCGAGAGGCTGACGTGCCTGGGGGCGGGCCGGGCGAGCCGCGGCACATTTAAAAGCGGCCATAGCGCGAGCTTCACCCAGACCACGCGGACAGCGGCAGCGGCAGCCAGCCACAACAAGGTCAGAGCACGTGCCGGGTGTGCGTGTGAGTAAGGACGAGTATTTTAGCGCGCGGGATCACCCGTGCAGAGCGTGTGGGGCTTGTGCATAGGACAGAGGAGAGTCAGCGGGTGACTGGTCCGTTCAGGTTCACGAGAGGAAATGGCAATGAAGCGCCCCAAAGCCCCTGTGAAGAAGAATGTGGGAACTCAGACTGAGCTCCCACGCCAAGATGCGGCAGTGCAGGGCCCTGGCTGCACTGAATGCCTGGGCCTGGCTGCGGTACCACAGGGACCCAGGGACACCCATTGTGTGCAATGTGAGCAGATAAACGACCTGCTCAGGGAGGTGGTGGAACTGAGAGAAGAGGTTGAAAGGTTAAGAAGTATTAGAGAATGTGAAAGTGAAATAGACTGGTGGAACCGTACCCTGAGGCAGCAAGAAGAGGATCCCCTCCTACCTTGTCACAAGACAGAGAGAGAGGACTTAATAGAAAGGGGGGAATGGAGGCTGGTCCTTCCTCAGAGAGGGAAGCAGAACCCCAAACAGCCTCCCTCACCTTCCCAGTTACACCTGCATAATAGGTTTGGACTTCTAGATTTTGGGGACAAGGTAAATGAGAACAGTGAGGACGATCTACCCAGTGAGGCACCCAGGAGTAGTCACCCACCCCCATGCCTCAGGACGTCATCAACCAAGAAAAAAAGAAAGGTGGTTGTAGTAGGTGACTCCCTTCTGAGGGGTACAGAGGGCCCAATCTGTAGACCGGACCCATCCCACAGGGAAGTCACCTGCCTCCCAGGGGCCAGGATTAAAGATATACAGAAGAAAATTTACTCCCTGGTTCAGCCCACAGATTACTACCCACTTCTGATATTTCAAGTGGGCAATGATGAGGTAGCCACTAGAAAACTAAAAACAATGAAAAGGGACTTCAGAGAGCTGGGAAGACTGGTCAAAGGATCAGGAGCACAGGTGGTGTTCT
>JAOXJK010000012.1:99779687-99808984 GCA_025774025.1 Xenus cinereus | reverse complement strand
CAGGAAGTTATCCCCGACACACTCCAGAAACCTCCTAGACTGTTCCCTCTCAGCTGTATGGAGTGCCCAGCTGATATTATAAATGCATGGGGGAAAAAATTCAATAAAAATTAAGTTAAAAGAGGAAGAGATTATATCAAATTAGCATACTACTGAAAACAACATTATTTCCCAGGTTCTCCTTTAGTGGAGATGGCCATTTACAGCATTAGGTTCTCCTCTGTGAAAGCAGGTGTATTACTAACATCTATATAAAATGCATATATAAAATGTAGACATTAAAAAAGACTGTTACTATACATGCATCCCAGAGAATATTAGAGAATATTGAGGAGAATTAAAACTATTTTACCAGAAATGGTTGTATCAAGTTCATATTGCTACACTCTTCTTTAAGAAAATGCAAAAGAAAATACCACATCCACAACCCCCAAACTCTATAAGGCTTACAGAGAGGGTTGTCTTTGTTCTTCCTTATTAAAACAGTTAATTTCTCCTCTCTGCAGCTAAGTTTCTAATGTAAATCCAGTAGGCAACTCTTAGCTTGGAGACAGCAGAGATACATTCCCACCAAAACTTAATGACCCTTGGTAAAATCTTTGAAATTCTTTTCCCTCTCGCATTAGGCAAGGATGGCATATGTGCTAGCACGCCTGGCAGCCCAAAAGACAAGTAAAAGCAGCATACTGTGCCTGCCCAGTGGCTCTCAAAAGGTAGTTCTTTGGCTATCCATGAGTTCACAAGTTCACAGATAATTCAGGATGAGCACAAATCAGGGAACTTCAGACAAAGTGAAAAGGTTCTTCACAAGGTAACAGCCAACTTTTCTGCTTCCAGTGGGTACCAAATTAATATTTCCATCTTGTTCATATTAATTTGTTGATGAACAACCTGTAGTGTTCTTACCATACATAATGTTGTCCTCTTCACACTCTATTGCATATGACTACTAAAAAATTTTCTGTTAAGATCCCCACTGGTTAAAAGGATCCTTCATGACTAGGAAGGATGTAGGGCTATAGGGACTTAACAAAAGATGTCCACTTCATTTCCCATGTTGCACTCAACAGAGGAAAAGTAATTTCTTAGACTGCTTGTGTTGAGCACAATAGAGACAACTTTGTCAGTATTCCCAAATACTGTGCCGGAAAACTCAGCCTGAAAAAGGATATAGCAGGAAGAGGAAGGACTTGAGGGGAGCAGCCATGTTTACACAATTTTTGTGCCATGGATTAAAAGATTTACCTGCTACATGCTTTGGAAGTATTGCTACATTCTTTCTGGTTCCTGAACACTGAAGAAACAGAGAATGCCAAAAATTTTATTTACTTTTTGCACAAATGTAAAAAGTTCCTCTTTCCCATCTGAGAGCAGTTACCACCAGCTTTTTTGAAGCAGTGCAAGAATTTTTATATAAAGCTAGACCTTACAAACATTCAAAAATGACAGATATTATCTAAAACATTTTCACTTTCATTAAGTTCTATTAATGTAGGAAAGAATTAACCAGACTTTCACTGTATAGAAAGCCATTGGTTTTTCCAGGATTTTTTATAAAGAGATTTTCTGGTTGGCTGGCAACTCCCTTAGAAACTGTTCTCTTTCACTGTGTAAAATGAGATACAATACACCAAACACTCAAGATAACATCTATGTATCTCATCAGGATAGGGACAATAACAAATACAGGTTTCATTATGACTAGAGGCTATTTTTCTCTGAAGGACCCTCTCTCACACAGAGCATAAGATAAGCACATTGTAAGAGTAAGTAAGGATCACAGAAAAAGCTTCTATCTGTAGAGCTTCTGTTCCTTTGTAAGAGTTAGAAAGTGTGAAAGTGAATATGGAGAAATTGGAAGAATTAACATACAGTTACTGTAACTTTGTGCCCTCTGGAGAAATAGATCCCATCCTAGCCCAAAAGATCCAAGGTAGTGCTGAGTTGATTTCACCTCTCATTAGTGGCAATTTCACTTTTGACTAGTGGTAATTAACCATGCATTCTTCACACAATTGTGATATTCACAGCTGACTTATCTTGTAGGAGTCATCCACAGTTAGACCACACTTTTGACTGATTGTGTGAATTCACTGTGAAGACTCGCTATGTTTTGGAAGACAGAAGATCAGGCTGTTCTTGTTGTGCGCTTTCAACAGCACAGCATGGCTCCTTAGAGAGCTTTGAAAATGTCATTAGCCATGTTATTGTGCTCAGTCTCACACAAGAGACAGCTGAACTAGTTCTCCCACCTGGTGGGAACATAAGTAAACTGTGGTCCTCAAAGCACTCTTGCTGTCACAGGAGACTCAGCTTCACCCACCCCTTCATCACCAACATCAGCCATAAGAAAAAAGATATGACTAAATGTACAGTCTAGAAACACTTAAGACCCTTCTGTGTTTGTCATAGGGGTTGTGGGGCTTAAGCCACCAGCTGCCGACATGTATGTACCTCACCATCAGCCAAGGCAACACCAGTATCAGGTCAGGCATGAACCTTTGGTTCTGATGGAGATTAGGAGTCAAGAGGACAGAAAGAGATTCTTCTGTGTTTTAGTGTATAGGTTATCAGCAAACAAAGGCACTAAATTACTGATAGAAAATAACTAATATTTTGCTTACCACTAAGTAAACAAGTCAAGTATCTGCAGATGAAGCTATATACAAGTGGAAAGTATAACCAGAACAGACTGCAGGGAGAGATGAGGTTTTGGGGTTCATCAATACCCTCTGATCAGCATTTTCTGTCTTGGCAGTATCTTGGTCCAAACATTGTCTGATTCTCTCTTCTTATCAATAGACACCTGTTCTGTGTTAAAAACTTCTGCTCTTGGGACTTTTGGATAGGTAGCTGAAACCAGATCTCTTAGCTGGCAACTGGGCAAGATTCAACATGCTGAAAAGAAGTTTTTCTTAACTCTAGTGTATGCCCTGCAGACTAATGAAGAGTTCATGTGCTCTGTGGTACATGTGCTGCTCTGTGTTCGTCTCGTATCCTCAACTGCTGCAGAGGCCTATGAAGAAAAAAACCACCAATTCAAAAAGCACCATTCAAAAGTTTGAAATGTGGAAAATGAAAATCTAATTCAAAACACAACAACACAGATAGGTACATAATAACATGCTGACTAAATGAGGTTACGTAATGTACCAAGATGTTTAAACAGCACCATATGCCTATATGCACTCTTAATTGTTGAAACGTGTAGCAACAGCTTACGGAAACAACTGGCCCTTAAGCTCAGTGATGGCGCTAAACACAGCTCCTTCCATGCTGTATTTAATCTTTTGATCAGGTTGGAAGAGATACAGGTAAAGAAATCTAACTTCCCACCTTGCTTGACAAGAAGAGAACCCCACTCCCACCATCACTTCTGCTGAAACCACTCCATGAGCCTGTAAACCACTCTAATACAGTAGCAAGTTTACCCAGGTGGCAAGAAAAAATATAATTCTCTACATAATAAACTGAATTGACTCATGAAGTGGCCTAATAAGTGAAAAGAAAGAAAAAAATCCAGTGCACCAGCTTAGCTTCTTGTGAAACTGCAGTCTTAGTTTCCATGTATCTCAGTTCCTTCTCTGTAAAACAGGAATATTCAAAACGTTGTACCTCAGAGGAGTTTGTTGGAAATGTATTCAAATAAATGCCTCAGAAGCACTGAGAAAAGCATGACGCACTATACTGACTACTGAAGTAAAGTCCATGAGGAAATTAATAATTCCAGCTTCAGTGCATGTTCTTGTAATTTGAAATAAATAAAATATAAAGCCAAATACTGAATGAAGAAGATAAAAGTGAAAAATTAAATAGCTGGTCATGAATGGTGAACACAATTCTTCCTGTATGCTAAACAACACACTGGTCCTATTAAACAAACAAACAAAAAGAAGAAAAAAAAAACCAAACCCAGATAAGACTATTTAATTAAAACTTATATTAAAACCCAATCGTACTTTCTGGTTTTTGAAGAAAATATGAAAAGGCAACAGTAGATAAATTCTAAAAATGATGCCAAAGCTCACTGTAAAACTATTAATGTTGAGAACACTGTAGCTGGTGATGCTCAGACTGGCCGGCCTGGATACCCTGTAAGACAGGCTCACCTGAACAACATGCCCTTCAGAACTCCTAAAATCCAAAGCCAGGCACTGTGAAACAAACAACAAGCTACCGTTATACAGTACAGTTGTACAGATACACAGTACAGATGCCATGCAAAGGAGAGGCAGATAATGAGATCAGATTGAGCATAATGTTACAAAACCAACAGAAAGCAAGCCAGTATGAGGCTGTAGCTAAGACATTAAATATAAGGTTTTGGTGCATAAATGAGGGGAATGTTATATAGAGCAAGGAAATGACATCGCATAACATTAGCGTGTTACTGAGTTGCTGTTTCTCTCTCCCTGAAATTCAGCAATAAATAGTAAATTTCACGAGTCCACCCCAGCAAGAGATTTTACAAGCTTCTTCAGCCAAGCCCTCTCACCTTTGTCAAAGAAACTGGTGCTGCCAGGTGTAAGATTCCCACTTATCAGCTGTGAGCACAATCAGAAGAGAAGCCTGGTTAGTTACTGTTGGTGTTTTGCTTGCTACATCAGTGAAGTTGAGCATGATTAGCCAGTTGGCAGAAAAAAACCCTAATATTTATATAGAAACATATATATTTATTATTTTTTTATATATATATTCAGTTGTGAAACTCAAAAAACATTTGGAAAGTGCTGATTAAAGTCTTGATCTTCATATGTAAGTACATTCTGCCATGTCTACCACAGCAACAGGTATGTTAGAACCTGCCAGGATCTAAAAAAAGTAAATCAGCAATGACAGACAATAAGTGTGCAGGCAAAAAGGTGGCTGAATAGCTTCTTCTCAGATGCTCTGAAGTTTTTCATTTGCAGGGCCTGGAAATTTCTGGGTTTCAGGATGTATTTCTGATAATATGCTGTTTGGGCTTTATCTTTTTTTCCTTAGGAAATCTCACTGATATTTCCTTATTTTTCTTGTTTACCAAAAGTTAGAAATCATTTATTAGTCTACACTGACTTGCACAGAAAGTCAGAAAGACTTCTTTCGTTTACATTTTGGGCATACAAAGATAAAAATACATCCCAGTTCTTGGAAATCTCTAGCACATGTCATTAGAAGCACATTATGTACTTTGGTTCCAAATGTATCAAGGACAAAGCAAGGATGAATTTCACCCCAGAAGTATGGAGGATTACAGCAAAAATGGTTGAACCAATTAGAAAAAGTTAACCTTATGTCAAATGCTAAGAAGTTTTAGATTGTCCCATTAAAGTAAAGGTTGCAACAACTCTTCAATGAGTTCAGCTAGCTCGGTTGACAAAAAAAAAAGGAAAAAAGGCAAAAAATTCAATCCATTAAAACCCAATATCAATACTATGCTAGAAATTATCAGTTTGCAGGCAGGTGATTTGTTATTTTAGGGGTTTTTTTGTGCAGAAGACAAACAGCAGGTAAGAATGTTGACCCAGACTAAATTTTGCACTCAGAGACATTGCAACTATGGAGAAATTATCTGTCAAAGGAACGAGAAAAAGACATGTTTTGCCATTTAGAATCTGTGTGTTTCAGAAAGAAGAAATATTTGAGCTGGACAATTTCACTCTTTGAATCCATCTGAGCCTGATTGAACTGACAACATCTTATTTTGCGATGTGTGTTTGCTGGCTGTGTGCTGACCTACATGTTATTTTTCACTTTTTACAGCTTTTATTTGAAGTATTAAGGCCTTGAGAAAAGTTCTAACGATAACAACTGTATCACCTTAAAGCATCTTGCTCACTGTTTATTTTTTCTTTCATGGCAAAAGCACAAATTTTTAAAAATAAGCCAAATTAACAGCTCATTGAAACTCTTGAGAAACATAGACAATCAGAGAAGCGTGGTTACCAGTCCTATTATCATGTAAAAAGACTAAGGAGAGATGGTTAATATAATGTACATACTAACGTGTCAGTCTCTAGATTCAGCAAAGTATTTAAATATACCTTACAAGGTGTCCTAAGTGTCATCCCATCACCAAAAATTCCTTAGAAGCTCTAGAGAAATCAGAGTGAGTTAAATTATGCAGGTAGAGCAAGTAATTGGACAAATTGAAGCAAATAAAGACACTGTGTCTAACAAGGCGACAGTACATAGAAAAACATGTTGCACGCAGAATGGCACAGACCCCAGCAAACCATAGTTGCATTTTCAAATACACACATCTTCTCTGGAAACAGAGTGAGCAGAAGCATACCAACACGCCTGCATTTTCACAGTGTGACATGGAATTTCTGCTGTCATCACCATATGTGTATGTGCATAACATAATACATATATAAAATACCTATATACGAAACAAACTGTTGTTAGTTATAAAATTAAATCACACCTTGTCCATCACAGGAATGAGACTCACTGAGATCTTTCTGTGTCCTGGCCGGATACTTTACCCTCCTGGCAGCAGTGAAATAATTTGATGGTGTGAATGGGATCATACCAAAAAATGTCTTACTTGAAAGAACATAGGAGAAAGCCCTGTTTCCCTGAGCAATGAAGGACCTAGGAAATAACCCAACTTTGTAGTTTTAAAGATGTCTTTCAGCCAGCATAGCTCTCTGCATCACCCACAACAGTTTCTTTCTGGCCCACTACATTGTGTGTGGGATTTCTGCCCTGACATCCACCATCTGCCCCAGCAGCTGACCCCCTGTGGTGACATGTTTGAAGGGTCCTGTCAGGAAGCTGCAGGAGGGGACTGCCAGGCAGCACCCAGGAGGCCAGAGAAATGGGCAGGATGGCCAGGAAGTGGCCAAGGAGACCCAGGCTGGGTTGGGCATGGTGACTGATCTGATGTCCCTTGAACAGGTCAAAAAAACAGGCACTTCAGAAAATGCCTTATTTGTTGATTTATTTTAAGTGATGCCTGCCTTGTAGATAATACCTTCATAATTCAGATATTTATTCAGGAATGGTAAAATTTGATTTTCATGTCCTGCCCATCTTTCACCTCTTAGAAAGATGTCACCAGCCACCAAGTCATCAGTATAAGCTAGGTGAATTCACTTTCCATTTTGAACTGTGCTTCTCACAGGGAAGAAAAAAATAAAAAAGAAGCACCCTAAGAGAAAGAAAATATTAGTGAGCCAAGTCCACGTTCTCATGGTTGGGACATCAACTGGGACACGAAGGTAGGATGAGGAAATCCAGACCCCGGTTCATGCTTACAGAACAATCTCTAGGACAATCTCAATGGCCACTGAACCTCAAATCCATAAATGGTTGTGAAAACAGTACTGGAAGACAAGATTCCCCTCCCTCAACCCCACAAGGTAAAGGTCCTAATTGCTGGACTACAGAGCCTTTCTTACTCTCTTCTGTTCCTCACTAACTGCAGATCATTAGATAAAACACTTTCATTGGCAGAACTGTTGCATTGACTACATCTGTTTTGATGGAAAAAAGGAAGATTTTCTCCATTTTTTCAAAACGAATGCCCACGTGTATCTGTCTTGGGAAGGCTTTTAGTCTCCATGCCTGGAATCAAATAAGTTTCTAATATCTGGAGAGAAGTAGGATTTGCGACATAGTCTTGTGCTTGGTGTTTTTTATGGCTGTTTGCCCAACATTCAGGGTTTTCTAACCTGTTTTTCTGAGCCATTCAAATAGCACACTGCTGTTTGTGAGTCTGCATTCCTGATTTCAGATTCTGCTCTTTTGCCCTTCAGGAAAGAACATTTTAAGTGTGGGCAATGTCTAACTCATGGGCATTTAAGGCTATTTTTAAAATTCTAGGTCCTAGCATAGTAGAGAGTAGCTTCTGTTGTGTCCAAGTCTCTCATTTCTCCTTTATTTTGCATTCCCACCAGTTTTAGCAAGGCATTAAGGCTATCTGTAGATGAAAGTCACTCACATTTTCTGGCGTAATTAAGTATATTAGCCTCTTCACCATGCAAAATATTGAAAGGTTCATCAGTGGTAAAATGAAAGTAAAAACTAACAGAACTGGACAACCAATACAGTGAAAATAATAACCATGATAATTTTGCCTATCTGGGGATTCTGGTGCCTTTTTGTAGCAAACAAAGTGAATTTACTAAAACATCTGAATGGACTATTCAGCATATATATAGTATTCACCATGCAATATCTAGTTAAAGAGCGAAGCAAAAGAACTGTTCTACTTTCTTTAAATCTCAGTTTGTAAACACCTGATGATACCTAAGTAAATCCAGCTTTTCAAATATTATCAAATCTGTCCTGCCTGAGATATGTTATCCTGCCAAAACACTCTGCAGTATCAATAATTTGAGCTATAAACTGATCAGCAGGAGAATCATATTGATGACTGTATCATTAGGATAAGACAATTGTCAAGCATTTACTCTGCAAGAAAACACAGAGCTAATGATGGGAATCTGCAGAATTCTCTACTTGCAAAACAGCTGTTCATGTATTTGTAAACACTGTTTTCCACTTTCCTCTTCTCCCTTCTATTTTAGCTCTAATGTCTTATTTGCAAGATAACTAGACACATCAAGAAAATTGTGATTTTATTTCCATGAAAAACATAACTTAGAGGGAAATAATAAATCTAATTTAATTTAGTTTGGCATACAAATTGAACTATTTCCTATATAGCTCATCATTAGACCTTCATCTATATCCATTCTTTCCTTTATGTATTTATAAAATTAGCCAGATTTGCAGCTACTAAAACTAGCTACTATCATAGCTCACATCACCCTCAGTGCCATCACGCTACTGGCAAGGGAAGCTTTGCCAGCATTAAGACACAGGAACATTGACTATGAAGAAACAGATTGTAGTTTGTGGCACTACTATTGCCTCCCTCTGCCACAGGTAACACGAGCTGTATCTTCTCTGATATGCTAAGCAGCCCCCAGGATGCCCGTGAAGCTGAGACAGTCCAGTTGCCTGTCTGCTGAGAAACTCCTGGGGGCCTTCACATGCCAGTGTGGTGGTTATTTTTGAGCTCTCTCTCACTGCATGTGAAAAGCAAACTGGCACAGCAAATAATTCTGACCCATCCTCACAATATCCCTTAAACCCCTAAAAACGATATTGCTATTTTTACAGGTACAAACAACTCCTAGGTATATAAAATGAAATTACATCAGTATGTTACAAATCACTTTCTTTTCCTGAAAAGGAATGGATAAGAGGTAAGAGAATGCACTAGAAAAGAGAAAAGCGTTAATATTGTTTTGTTTAAAGGAAAAAAATGCATTTTAACCTGGCTGACAACAGCCTCAGAAACTGAGAAACTGCAATCAAAACATATGATTTTGTGAAATCAGAATCCAGTTGATGATTATTTCAAAGCAGAGCTAACTCAATTATCTGACAGGTGTGAAACTACCACCTTAATTGCGTGCATTTAGCTGATGCTAGATAGAACACTGAGGTAAACATGAGAGAATAGAGATATTAATATGAAGGAAACTGGAAAAGTTAGAATGTCAGAAACGTACTGAGGAGACAGTCAACTGAAATGTCACTGGGAAATGAAAGTCAACGCAAAACTATTTGTATAGTGAAAGGAGAAGAAATGCTGGGAAAAATAGCATTGACAGTAATTTATACACATTTAGAACTCAAGATAATGAGGGAGCTAGAGGAAGGAAATGCAGGTGTAGACTGTTATCTAAAAGACATTGCACATCAGAATCAAAGGGATGAAGAGCCTTTTGATAGCTAGCAATAAATCCTGCCCAAGAAGATAATGCGATCAAGCCAGTTAGGAAAAGAGTAACATATTATTACTGGTAAAGAAAGGTCTCCTGCTGTTAACTTATGTTAATTTTACTTCCTCCACCTCCCAGCAAACCTGCTCACACCCTGTTTAACTTGTGTTCAACAGGATTTCTTGAAACAGGGTTCTAGCCTTTTTAGGAAAAGATCCTGTTTTCTTACCTCATCAGGGATACATCAGGCAGGGATACCCAGATTGGTCATTTAATATTCCCACAGTGAGCAAGTCCTTAGACATTCCTTACCATGCATAATGTAAAGACTACAGAACTAGAGGCAAATAAAAAGAAAGAACAAAAAAGATCAAAATCAACAAAGAACATTAAGATAAGTGCTTTTTTTAAGGTGTAATGATCAAGAAGAAAATCACTTTCTTAAAATTACAGGAACGTAAGTTGGAGAATCAAATAAATCACAGGTAATTAAAAGTAGTTTGATTAGAGAAGAAAATGAATAGAGCATGTGCTTTATAGTCGCATAGTATAACTTTCAGAAATATTCATAGTATGTTCCTTGAGGAAAACAATCTGATTGGAAAATTCAATCTTGCCAAGATCTAGGTGTAGTCCAAACAGCTTTTCTGTTTCTAAATCGTATGGTTCAGAGTTATACAAACCTTGCTTTAATGATATCCATTCTCTGATGTCTTGCAGCGTGAAGGCAGACATTTCTGGTTATCTTTAGAGGGGATACAAGTACTGTGCACTGTGCATAAAATAGAAAATATACAACTTTTTTAAATTAAATTCTTCTCTATGTAGTTTGTAGATGATACTAAGAATGGTTCTGTGACTGTTGTGGTTTAACCCCAGCCAGCAGCTAGGATCATGCAGCTCGTTTCACAGTTCTCCCCCTTCCTCCCAGAAGGGCAGAGAAAAGAGGGAGAAAAGGAGGGGAAAGGGAAAGGAAAAAAAGCCTCGTGGGTTGAGGTAGACAGTTTAATAGAATAATAACAGAGAAGGAAAAAAACAGTAATAATAATAATGACACAAATCACGCTCACCCCCCAGTGAATTTGTACTTTCCTGAGCAGTGATCACGGATTCCCAGCTCTGTCCCTGGCCAGCCCGCATTTATATACTGAGTAAGATGTCTATGGTATGAAATATTCCATTGGACATTCCCTTATTCTGTCTGTGCTCCTTCTCATCTTCTATGCGAAGCTGAAGAGTCTTTGAAAAATATTAACATTGCATAGCAACAACTAAAACAATATGCATTATTGACATTCCTGTCACAGCAATCACTAGAAAGAAAATTAACTCTTTCCAAGATGAAACCAGGACAGTGACCTTCTGATTCTGAGGAAAATAAAGGACTCCACTTTTAAAGCTTTTATTTGGGAAAATTATGTTTTGTGCAATTTCTATCAGGATGTTTGTGTACCTCTGAGAAAGCAGACTCTAATAACAAAGAGGAGAAACACAGGCAGTGGTATACCTACCCGTCAACTTCCACTAGTTGTGACAGATTTTGCTATGATGAAAAATATAATAGGATATATAGATAAAACTTGATTACTTGTTTTGATTTTACATTCTTTACTTGTTCAGTCAAGTGCACTGAAGCCAAGCACAAAATGACTCACCTGGACCGTTCAAATTTATCTAGTTCTTTCAAAGTCCTGGTTTCTCTCAAATATCTGCAAGAAAAAGGGGAAGGAGAAAAGGAAAATACAACAATGTTATTTCTTTGCCAAGAGCTAGTCCCTAGGTCAGAGAATTCTTCTTTAAAAGGCAATATTGCTATATTTCATATAGGATGCAATAAGAAAAGTAATTTCTACAGGCACTTTCAGGGTTTCAGGTTGAGTTTTGTAATTCCCATTGATGTGAAAGGAAGTCATGTCAGTAAAGCCCAATAATGTTCATTTGAAAACAGGAAAGAAAGACATAAAATAGAGCTGAATGAGAATGGGAAAAAACCAGACACTCTGGATTCCAGCTCTAAAAAACCCCCAAACACCTACTGTTGCTTCTGTGACCCAATGCAAACTGTATGCAAAGTGTAACCCCTATCACAGCCCATGGACAAAGGTCTAATACATGGAAGAGATTAAAAGAGACAGTTTTTTATTAGGAGGAGAGTGTGAAGCAAGTTTGGACCCTTCTGTGGAAAAGAGAAGGTTAAAGAAGCAGATGGGTTTTTCTGAATCAGTCTTGACTAAGATAGCAAAATAACTTCATACAATTGATTCTCTTTACTCAATCACTACAGAGGAGGCAGAGTAAGGAAAGGAGTAAAAGAGCTTTAAGTCAGCTCTGTGCTACATTTGGTAGGCCTAGTCAGGACTCGATACGCTCCTACTATAAAACATCAGCTTCACAGACAGCTTTGCATGCAACGATTTCCCCCATTACCTGACACCTGCCCCTCCCGGAATCATGTGCTGCTACCACTTTTCTTGTAACGTTTCAGATGCTCACTGCCCACTCCGAAGATGATTTAATTAACTAATACAGCAGAAAACTCATTTGCCTAGAGGAAAAGGAGGCCATATCCTACTGGGACAGCAAGCTGAACTGGTTCAGAGAAAAGTTGCCAATGAGTCGTCACTGGGGAGCAAGTGGGATTGCCCCTTTTGGCAGCAAAGGACAATTAGCTCAGCCCACCTGTGCATACCTACAGCTAGCAGTGAACTCACTAGCAGAGAATGTTTTCACAGAATCACAGAATCATCATGGTTGGAAGGGACCTCTGAGGTCACCGAGTCCAACCATACACACACAAAAAACCACCCGTAAAATCTCAGCCACTAGAGCATGCCCTGAAGTGCCACATTTACACATTTCTTAAATACCTCCAGGGATGGTGACTCAACCACCTCCCTGGGCAGGCTGTTCTAGTCCCTTACCACTCTTTCAGTAAAGTAATTCTTTCTAAGAATCATCCATCTTAAGGACCTTTACATAAAGAAATAAAGAAAAGGCGGTAAATCAAATCAAGCTCAAAGAGCTTCTAGAAGCTCTAATCAAAACACAGTTACAAAAGCAGTCATTACTTCTATCCCAAATAGGTAACAGATTGCAGATCAACCCCTTGTTCTTGGTTTGCACAACAAGAAAATGCACTGGCTACTACTTTGCATTTAGCTCAGAACAATGCACTAGGAGCTTGGTGGAGCACAGCTACTGAAATAAGGACTGAAAATGCCCTATACTTTTAAGATCCCTCTTTATAACGAGCTGGGGCATCAGTTCTGTCTCCCCTTCTACATTTAGCAAGCTCGGCAGTACCCAGAGTGAAGCAGGTGTTTCCTATGTATTAAGCTCTAGATACTTTTAAGTAAAATGCCTCAAAACAGTTGAGACTCAGAACAGGAGAAATAATACTTTATAAAACAAAATGCTAATAGTTTCTCAGACCTCTCATTCAAGATAAACACGCTCAACAGATAAAGCCATGAATGAATTGCTGTTTATGGAGATAATTCCAGGGGGCTATTCAACAACCGAATATTGCAAGTTCTTTCCTCACGCATTGGGAACAACAACCAAAAATACAATAGAAATAAGAATTTGAAATAAAACTTATGTTAGGAGTAAAACCAAATGAACTAAACATAAAAGATACATAGTGATTTGCATAATGTAGACTGTAACAGTATGATTGAAAAAATAAGTGAAGACAAATTGAAAATTGTAAAACATTAAAATGCAGTAGTGTAAATACCATTAAGGTTTAGAGGGTCTTTAATATGTTTCCTTTAGTTCAACTTAAGGATCCTTTCTAAAACACAATACCTTCCCCCCTCCTTTTTTTTAGAAGACAGACATATAAATCCTAAAATCTCATGGATAAGTTCAAATCAATAAAAATGTTTAAAATGCAGATATTCAGTGTCATTACTAGGTAAAAATCTTGTAATCAAGAAAAGATGCTTCCTAAGAATGGTGCAAGGGATCTGGACCTGTAGGAATATAAATGTTATAATACAAATTAATTCATAGATCCGAGAGATACTTATAAGAAAATATTATCAAGAAGTACAAAGAAACACAACCTGAACACTTGCTGAACAAAAAGAAAACAAACACATAGCTGTAGAGTTTGAAGATAAAAACCATCATTCCAAGTAACTCACCTGAATGAATCAAAGCACAGCCCCCAACACATCTACATTTTCACATATGTCAGTGGGGCAGTATTTCATTCTGTATCAATAGCAAAGCACATTGCAATGAATATAGCACCAGTCACACCTTCGCCATTTTGTTACGTGTTTCTATTTTATGAAACTGCTTGCTTTCATTCCTATTCATGCCAGCCCTTAAGCATGTAGACAGAGCTTATCAAATCCTAAAGTGTTCTCTTGGATTGAAAGCTGGAAGCACTTTCTTGTAATTCTGTTAAAATCATTACAGTGATTTAAGCAGGATTTCAGCACAAAATGTACATATATAAACATTTCACATGTTTAAAAACAGACACTTCTCATTGAAGTACCACCTATGGATACTAAAAGCCATACACGCATGCAGCCAAGTGGAGAACGCGCTAACTCAAACCACCGGACAAGGGAGTGTATCCACCTAAGAAAGCTGCCATAAGAATTATCCTGCCATTGCTCCTCTTAAAAGTTGTGCTCTAAATGGCCTGTGACAGCTGCAGGGAGGTAATCACATTATTCAATCTAAAATAAGTTGAAGCTACACTGAGAAACTCTGTGTGAGAAACTCTTTGTATGAAAAAGATGGATATGGGAATAGGACATAAAATGCAGAATGGCCTTGAAAAGTACAAGCAGAGTTACACATTAGCATGAGGGAAATGGCCCAGGTGGCAGGGACTTTAGATCCTGCAGTACTCAAATATAGCTCCCCACTATTCCTCCTCACGCAGCACTATTCGTGCCAAGGTCAGATCAAGTCACAGAAGACATCCATTTAAGGACAAGATAAAAGTTTTACCAGTAGATAGACAAAATCACATGCTGGAGCACTTCAGGCCTCGTGAAGTTTACTGTGGTAGAACTACCCTCCAAATCTGGAGTTTAGAAGTGCTCCTGGATTCCTCTTCCACACTAAGCTAACACATCCCCCAGCTATGCTTTCTCCTATATTTGACTGGCTGAAAAATCCATCCTGTACTAACTTACTAGTCTTCAACCATGTGATGACAGGAGTGCTTTTCCTGCTTGTTTTTGAAAATTAATCAATATCACAAACTGTTGGAGGCTTTTGTCTACAGAACTTTTATCCTATTGTTACATGGAGATATGGAAACAGTAAGGAAAGGTGTTGTAGGTAAAGATGGCAATCCCAAGGTGAGAAAGTGCAGGGAATGACTGGATTCCATCCTTTCATTTATAACAGAGCAAATAGGGAGGTCATGGTCAGGAACAGCACATTATTTCATGGATATCCAGCTTGAGGTGTTAAGATGTGATTAACTGTTTCATACCCCAAAGTATGAACTGAATAAAATCAGGGTAAGAAATTAAAAGTGGGATGCCACTGACCTGAGCTTCGGATGCTCCTTGTTAAATAGAAATGTCATCATTGGGAGTTTGTGTAAATGGCCCAGATGAAAGCCTTGGTTTGCATTCCAGCTTCACTCCTTTAAAAACTGTGAAGTTTCTAAGACACAGGGTCTTGACAACCCCTAGTTAACAGAGGAAAACCATCCCACTGCCCCAATCACTTCTGTGGAGGGAAGCGAGAAAAAGTGTTTCTGGGAGCTGACCCTAATTGCTGGTGAGTTCTTAGCTGTTGCTTTTCAGATCCACTCTTTCTTCACACTATGCCTCTGGGCAATAGCAGACTGAGTTGCCAGTCACACACAACTGTTGCCTGCCCCCCAGCCCCCAGCACTTCAAAGCTGCATTTTGGAACGAATGATTAATATAGAAAGATACATATACTTTTACATGACACCAATGCTTTTAAACATTCACAACAGTACTCCTAAAGTCCCATTTCAGCTGCTGATTGCATATTCATGATCATAAATATATTCATTATGGTTTTAGTTGTAGCATGTTCCTCAAAGTTTTAAAATGTTTTGTTATAAGTCCACTCACACTATACTACAGGTAATTTACATAATTTGCCTTTTTGCAAATTTATGAGAGGTGTTACTGTAAAAAACAACATCATTGAGCAGACCACTGTCCCTGACCATTTTACATAAGACCATTTTTATCCTTCCACATAGCCTCTAATTTAATATTAAAAGCAATAAAATATATAAGTAGCTGCCATAGTCCAGATAAGGCAATGTTTTCCTGACCCTCAAAGTCATAGTTTGCTTGATAGATTGATGTTTCAATCAAAAACATTTTTTTCTCTGTGTCAGGCTGGAAAGATATTTGATACAGAACTGAACAGACAACATATCTTTATCTTTACACAATCTCCAAAATTCTGACCTAAGGTTCTATTCAAATATAGGCAGTGTTACAGATACAATGGCACATGCTGCTGAATTACACTTAATAAATGTTTAATTTGTTGATCTTCATACCCACTTCATTATTGGATCCATATGCCTCAGGATTAGTCAGGCTATGTCAAGTAATTGCAGATATGGAGAAAACCAACTTTCTACTAAGATAGAAAAGTCCTGTCATTACAGTGTATAAACGTGATCAGGAAATGCACTTCAACAAGAAACAATGCTATAGATTTTCAGTCGATTACAGCCCAAGCTCTTGAAAGATAAGCTCAGAAAGCTGCTTAAAGATAGGTACTTGCTTTAGCATTTTCCTCCATGAGGCTTCATATCAGTTCCCCTCATCTGTTAAATGAAGGCAACATAATTTCTTTGCAGAGAGTTACAAGGGTGATCTTTTTTCAGGCTAGTTCTGTTTATATGGTCCTCCTATTGCTTTAGAAAAACTGAGGGTATATGGGTTATTTCCATGCCATTTAAAAACTGCTGCATCCCACTTGTGTTCCGATTATTACTGTTGTATAGATAACAATTATAACAAATACGGTCTCATCATTTCTTTATAAACTAAAGCATACGGTCTCCATTTCCAAGAAGGAAATTCTTCAGACTATTAGGACAATGCCTTTTGAAAAGCTACGAGTAGGTGCTCTTTTAAGGCTCACTTGTTCGTCTCATCCTATCTCAGAGTGTCCTCTAAAGTTCTTAAAATCCTAGTGTTCTATTAGACTATGCAGGAGAATTTTAGCACTGAAGTGCTTGGATGTGATATGTTCTTATAACAGGTATGAATCTAGTCTGCATTTGGACTAGCACCTTTACCACATCTACAAATACAAGTTCACATATACAGATACATAGAGTTTATAGATGTGCCAAAGCTATGTGCGTGCATAATACATATACATGAATTATGTTACTGTCCCAAATTTTCCCAGTGGGTGAGAAGCAAGGAGGCTTCATTTCAGGTTTTGACATCAACTGAAATTGTGAGGAAAAATCTGTGACAGTGTGTGTGATTCTGAGTTCATTCCTTTCCAGTTTACAAAGTATTTGTGAGCCAAGGAGATCTTCACCTACTAAAACATGACCAAGTAGCACATCACAGGTTTAATCTTACATTTCAAAAGTCCCAGCAACATTAATTAAAGATTTGCATTCAACCATGTACTTCCCAACTCTTCCTTCTCTTTATAGAGTGACATTATAAACAAACACAGTTTCTGTAGCAGATTCACATCTGAGCTATCCATATATACCCCTTCCAATTTTTTATGGTGTCCATTAATCCAAAGCAAAAGAACATCAGAGAAGAATGACCTGGCCCATCAAGCTCAGTCTTTCATAATCACATGCGTGAAAATTATTTTTAGTACTGAGAGGTTGTGGAGAACCTGTTTCATCTCCATAAGACATTCCATCACCCAAAAAACAAACACAAAAATTATAATAGATGACAAACAAACATTTGCTAGAGGAATATGCCAGGAAAGATCACAGGCACTGTTGTGTCTTCCACCCCTGCAGCAGAACAAGCAAACCTAAGGTCCAAATCTGAAGTTAATGGCAGAAAACTCTACTAACCCTTCATAAGAATAATCATGTCTTACAACAGGATTTGCTTTGCTAAAGGCAGGCATCACTCACACACAGTACTTGCTGCATAAGCTTGTACATTACAGAGCATCCATGTTAAGCTGCTATAAAGGAGGAGGCTGGATGTTCTTCCTTCCCATCCCATTTCTCCTTTACTATTTAAAGACCACTTTCCTTAGATGTTGGACATCTTTCTTTTAATATTTGCTTGAACTTACTGCTTATTGTGCTACTACTCACAAGAAATCCACCTGCAGGTTTTGCACTCTCATTATTCTTCCTACACTTTTGTGTGCAAAAGACTGAAAAATAGCTAAATCATTTCCCAGGACCTGATGTTCAGTCACCTCTGAGGTCAAACAATAGCTGTTTAGACAACACACAGTACACATCTGCACATGAATTTAACCGGAGCTGAACAAAATCTCCAGAACAAACTGCAATTGAAGAGAAAACCAGTTATGCATGACATCATTATTCATAAAAAGTGTCCTGAGAAGTTAACAACATCAGTTTTACATCAGTCTCACCGTCTACAATTCTACAGTGAAGTGACAAAACTTTCCATTGTTTGCCCTACTTCAACTAGAAAAGTCCACTTTACCCAAACTTTAATTGGTTTTTGATCTGTGAACTTTCCGATTTTCTCTACTGTGGAGATACAGATCAGTCTGGACATTTATAAGGAAGGAGAGGTATACATGCATCATAAAATTAGCTCATATCTGACAGCCCGACACAGATATTATGGCTTATATTAAAAAAAAAAAAAAAACAAACCCACAATATATCCTGGAAAATGATGTGTCACCATTGATGTATAACAGTCAAATGATGAAATGCTTGAATTCAAGCACCAAGGGAATGCTGGCTTGCTATAGGTTCTAGATAACACGGCTGCTTCACCTCTGTCCCTTAAGTTCATTTTTTGTATTTCATGCTCGAAAAAAGCAGAATTATTTATTTTATTTTTCCATTGATTTTTTTTGGCTATTCCATAACCCAAAGCCTGTAGCTTTAGATCCAGTCATATGTAAAATCACTGTGAGGAAAGTTGGATTTTATCATGACATTATATGAGACACAAAGTGATATGTCGTAAGTGATAAAAGAGAAACATCACAAATACAATGTACAGAAAGGATTATTCTCCCCTGAAGATACAGAACTCCTGAATCTCTGATTATTGGTGAGGGATCAAAGTACACTATCGTCCAAAAAATGCCAGCTTAAGTAATGGTACCACTGTGCAATAAAGAAAATATATTGCCTGAAACAGTAAGAGTTTCTCTATTTAACTGATTTTCTCTATACCATTTCAAGTAAAAAATAAATATTGGAGTATTAGGTAAACTGTATCAGTCTGATAAAAATATATTATGGAAATATATTATGGAAATGTGCATATACTAAGAAGCGATGAACATACTTATTGAAAGCTATTGAAGAACCAGTTTTTACAAAACAAAGAATATAGTATATGAAATGAATTTTAGGATGTTAGCAAGACTTGATATTGAAATGGAAAGAAAATGCCTTACTAAAAATTTCCCATGCTTTATTTTCACTTACCAGTATAAATATAGCCATCTTGCTAAATTGATATATACAGAATATTCCAATAATACTTACCTGTAATACTACTGCACTGAAATCAGAACTATGATGAATAAAAGTAGACCAAAATCATCCAAATAACAATTGGAGTTACGAAAGCTGCACTGAAATTAAAAAAATACCAACAGAGAACAACAAAAAACCCCTGTAACCATACTGTTGTTAGCATGTTGGATATGACATTTTCTAGAATAAAGGGAAACTGTGCCACAGCTGACCTGAGATACTAACCCCAGAAAGCAGCTAGCCGCCCAAGTCAATGGCAATGGGCAAGTCCTGCCAATGTTGACTTTTTTATTTTAACTGCAACTTAAAATAACTAAATGTTCCACATATCTTGCTCTAAAAAACTAGTTACGCAAGGAAAGCAAAAGCTGTCTCAAAAATTCCTTGTCTTCTCTCATATTCTACGAACTTCAGGTTAAACTGTGATTTTGAGACTCTTGCCTACATATGATCTACATAGTCAGAGAAACAGCAAGCCACTCCTATTGCTGTCCTTCTTCAGTATCGTTAGTTCAAGAATGCTTTGCAATATTTTGATAAAGCTCATTGAATTTTTCTGTCCTGCAAAATACATCCTCTTTTTCATGTAGTTGATTAAAGTTATCCATTCATAGGGAACATAAATTAAGAAGGAATAAAGAGCATCAAGTAAACCAACCAAATTCCACTTTCCTAAATTCAACAAACAGTACACTCCAGTATTAGTCAGTTAACTTCCCCGATTTAAAAAATAAAACATTTATTATCTGGTGTTACCCATAAAAAATTATTTTTAAATTGCTAATTTAGAGAGATCAGTCTCAATACAAGGAAGTATTTATATAGGTTGAGCCAAATCCAAAGCACATGAATGTCTTTGAGCCCTTTCACTGGAAAGAAGAGAACTTTTACATCCATCATAGTCTCAGATTCTGTCTTTTCTTATCATCTCCTTCACTCTTCTCATGTTTTGTCTCTTCTGTTCAGATTCTTTGTATGTTCTCTCAAATCATTAGAGTATTAAAAGATTCCCTGATCATAAATAACTTTGTAAACAGAGTTAGTCACTTGTAGGGCAGAATCTAGAGATGAAAATGAGCCAGAAACGCTCTTAGAAAGCATATAAGAGTCTTCAGTTAACAAAAGACTAGGTATTCTTTATTAGCATATGTCCTCCTACAAGCCTATTTTATGGAACAGTCAGAAAAGATATCCCAAGGAAGCCCCAGATGATGGATGCCCTGCAGGGACTAAGGGAACAGTTTCCAGCATTGTGTTCTCAAACTATTTTTCAATGCTTAACTGAACTGAGCTTCCCTATTGCAGTGTTGACCTTCCCCTGTGGAAGGATGCGCATTTATATCAAGTAGGGCTAGGTAAGAACATGGCCACTGAAGAGATCCTTCATGCCATTTTACCACAGATGAGTCTGAGTTTCTGTTTCCACAAAAGTTAGAGCTGCGTAACACTTTTCTGTACACCTAGTATAAATAGAAGAAGAAGACTTGAGACTGCCTTGTTTGTGAAATAACCCACTTCAGAAAAGCCA
The DNA here is from genome assembly GCA_025774025.1 of Xenus cinereus. Classification (NCBI taxonomy): domain Eukaryota; kingdom Metazoa; phylum Chordata; class Aves; order Charadriiformes; family Scolopacidae; genus Xenus; species Xenus cinereus. The sequence continues at coordinate 99,788,052 of JAOXJK010000012.1, read as the reverse complement.
AGAGGAATTCCTTGGTTACATGGGTTTTTCACAAACAGGATGTTGCTAAACAGTAATGTTGCAATTCATCAATTAAAAGGAGCTGGTGCCGTCAACCTGAGTGTTATTTTGAGATGCGTGAGCAGCCGCTCTGCTCTAGTTAATTGCAGAAGCTGACGTTTTTGCCACCGTATTGACTCTCCAGTTCCTGCCTTTCAGCCTTAAGTGAATATTGAGTCATTTCTCAGGAACTGCAAGAAACAGCTAAGCAGATGCGCTCAGTCAGCCTTGTCAGCTTTTCCCTTGTGCAAATCCAAATGTATCAAAGTTTGATTAGCACTGTAGAGAAAAAGACCATCTGCTAACAAACCAAATGCACGTCCCATTGCAAAAAAGGAGCAAAGACTGTTAGGTACCTGCTCTGCTGAAATATAAAGGGAGCAGGAAGTTGTTGTTTCTCTCAAACAAATATGTGCCCAAAATAATAAGGTAAACTGTGAAACCAACACAGCAAAGGTAAAATCACACAATCAGAGCACTTCTTCTCACAGTCCATTTTTGCTGTATGTAAAAACACAGCAAGTAGTGCTGTTGCATCCAGTTTTCAAATCAGATTAAGGAAATCTATTATTCACTGGATAAAATGATCATGATTATTTTTTGTAGTTAATCCTAAACAATTTAGATTAAAATCCTAAGCCTGTGTCTGCTTAAATTCCTGTGGAAAGACTTTTGGAACACACTTTATAGCCATCTGCTTAAGTGGATGATGTAAGGTCACATTCAGTAGAATTCGTCAATGAAAGATAAAAAAATCTTTTCACAGTTCTTGGTGCTTTTGAAACATTGGTTTGGGGTGGACAGGAAAAAGAAAAAGAGGTCCTCACATCCATTTTGTTTCTGTTTATCCAACAGCTATTGCTCCAAAAAGATTGTTAGCAAAACACAGAAGTTGGAGTGATATTTCATTCATGCCTGCAATATCTATTACTTCATGAAATAAATGACCCTGAGGAATGTCAGTTTATACATTTTAAAACAAGTTTTAATTTAGGCCTGTTGTCACAGTACAGAGCAATATCATAATTAATGATGTGAAACTGGTAGCTGAGATGTCATTACACATGGGAATGTCACAGTGAATCAAGTTCAACTAGCTACTAAAGAAATTCACCAATGGAATATTAGTTTTTATACTCACAGTATATCAAATAAATCTTTGACAAGCTACAAAAAACGGTATGGATTTAATATGATATGGGATGAGCAGATTTGGTACAAAGCTGGCCCAGAATCTCAAAATGCCAGCAAATCAAGGCCTGTGGGTAAGTCAGGCTATTTATTTGCCAAGCTGACCTACTTCTATTACACTTATCATTCTTCTGAATACCATTTACAAGAGTCTTTCTGTCAGAGCAAAAGACAATGTTAATTCATCAGAGCTCTGATGTCATTTCTAAGAACGCTGTATACCTCCTGAAGACATGTTTACAAACATTTCTAGGAAGTACTCTCAGCTGCTCAACACTCCTTTATCCTGTTACCAGCCAGCGTTTTCTAAATCAAATTAGCATTTACACCTAAAAATTAGGTGCAAAATCAAATTAGCATTTACATCAGATTAAAGAATACTTTCATTTTTTATTTTTCATTATAGAAATATGCTTGTTAGTAGCATAAGTTACTTCTCATCTAAATAGTCATGAACAATACGAAGTTTTAAGAGAGCATAACATAACTGAAACTGCATAATAGACTGAAAGTTCAGTGTCTATTAGAACTGGTTAAGAGCCACGTAGTCCATTCCCCTTGTGGCCCTCTCCTTAGGGTTCCTATGGGTAGGTAGGAGGTGTGTGGGCATGCCCAGCCAACAAAATTCCCAGCCCTAGGGAAAGAGGTGGAATTTAAACTGGGAATCTGAGCTGTTGCTTTTATAAAAATAATTTGCGGCGTACTGCTATTCCACCGTATTCAGTATATCTTCACTCAAACAATACACATTATTCATTGACTGACTGGAACAGAACAAAGTCATTTAAAAACAAACAGCTACAAAACCTCCAAGTTTTACTTATTGTATATGCATTAGCTTATGGCAGGAGACGATTACCTGTCTGCTACCAGCATGTTCTGATGCATAGCCCTTTTCACTTCAACAAATGAGGACGTATAAGAGCTATTGCTGCTCTTGTACACATCAGTGGATTTTTGTTCCATTTTGTAATGGAATTTTTTCCCTTTAATAATCCTACTTTATTAATCTTCTCTTGTTTAATCTTGATTTGTACTTTTGAATCTAAATTTTCCCCTTAACTAAGGACTGCACTCCTGTGGACAGTTTCACTAGCCACTCATATTTGAGAGCTTTGTACCTTCACGCATTGCAGCTACTGGAAGGTGTGATCACAGCCTGGGGGTATACCCAGGCTCATTTTGAACTGGTTTGTTCAGACAAAAACTTCAGTGATGATTCTGCCTCACAGGCTTTCTCCTGCTTTTCCCCTCATTCATCCAAACATAGGCTTACATTTAGAAGCTCACAAGCTCACACTGCTACCACTGCAATCATCAGCTCCTTTAGCCAGAAAAAGCTATTGGCTGCAAAGCTATGTGTACAACAGTCACATATCCACTGTAGTACAGATCCACCTTTAGGTAATATGAATATTTAAATAGGATGTTTTGGGAGAACCCTTATGGGGCGCGCTTTCTCTGCCAGTCTCTTCACAACTAGACATTTTCACTTTCCTCTAACGTTGCCCTGGATAACCAAATCTTACAACTAGTATCTATCTCTAATGAGCTCTTTTGTACACACACTCAGCCAGTCACATCTGCAAGGAACATATTTATAACTCTTGCTGAGGACTTCTGTCTCAGGGAATACCTGGGAGAGAGTCCATCAGCTCCATATCAGCCTTTCCTACCTTGATACACAGTTCAACTCCTGAGTTAATAATGTGATCGTGGCTTTGTGTCGAATATTTGTACAAAAAGTCATGTTAATGAAATGTACAACACTACTGAGTGCTGGTATGCAAGTAACTGTACGAAGAGATGCCCTTTTTTATGTTAAAGAAAGTATGTTTTTGGCATTAACTGCATTTTGTTGTACACATTGTTCCCATTTTGTCATTGTCATAAGGGCTTCAAGCTACACACTACTCATGCAGTCCTGTAGACTACTAAGAAGGAGGAGAAAGGAGAATTTCCTATGCTTTTTCTTCTACTCAGCTTTTATTGTTTTCATAAGCCTTTACAGTCATTACTCTTACACAAAGACAAGGTATGAATGGTTGTATGTATACTTAAAAAAAACATTTCATGCTGTGCATGCTGTCTTGGGTCACCAGTTACCTAACTTGTACCCTCTCATACTCCAAGGGTGTTTTCTCTTGTTCGTTCTTTCCTTAAGAACCAGCAGTTAAAATCACCTTGTCTCTGATTTTGGCATACTAACACCAAAGACAAGACATAAAAAAAAAAAAGTAAGAGGATGGCATAGAGTAACATATCACCACTAGTGTTACCTGTTGGGAAGAGCTGCACACACTCTGAGTTCACAGATAGCATGGCAACCTCAGCTGATGATTCCTTTCATAACCCACAGTCCTTATTCCTTAAGGATGTAAGGATAGGATGAAGCCATTACTTTGTTCTAACTGGGTGGGTTTGGGGATGGGTGGCGAGATGAATGTGCCTTGACTTGCACAACAATAGTTTTCACCACTTAAAGCAGTGCTGGGCAAACACCAGCCAGGCAGGCTTTTAGAGTAGTTATTAATTCTGTACCTAAAATCTCTCACTATGGTGCAGGAAAATGCAATCTGAACTCTTTTCATCATGACCGAAGGCAGAAAACAAAGAACCTCACTGCTCACTGCAATAAAGACAGCACAGAGAGTTTCACAAATTCAGCAAAGTTTCTAGGGCACATACGGGATAACAGTTCATAAAGGTGTGCTATGCATTATCCAGTATGCCTTTTCCTCAAGTACCTTCCAGTTGTCAGATCTAGCAAAGGGTAAACTGAGGGTCATTTGGTTCAAGTGATGAGATGAAAGTGAGACAGGTCATCTTGCCTATATGAAGGCATTTATGGTAAAACACTGGCGGCACAATTTTGAAGGTGGGTGAGGGAAAGAAAGTGAAAAAAACCCCTTTGAAATTCAATGTTATTGAATTCAAATACCCAGGAGAATGTGGTCAGTGTATAGAGGTCAGCTTTCTGCCAACCACTACAAACTGGAAAAGGCTCGGAGACCAAATCATTGTCTTTGTATGCTGAGATGCAGAAGCTATGAGCAATTATTTAATAGTTATAAATAAGGATTAAAGACTGAGTGATTTCTGGGAGGGGACTCAACCTCTATGACCTCCCACTGCACTGTACTTTCCCGCTAATCACTCCACCATCAGTCTCTAAAAAGCAATTTTACATAGTCTTCATTGGGCAAAAGTAATTACAAGTATTCTGTCTGTTCCTATACTCTTACAATCAAGTTACAATGCCATTTATATTCTAAACAAGTATTTGCATCTACCTTTATCTACATATGCACATGTGTGTATATATATGTTTGTATGTGAATACGGACTGAAAGCACAACTCAGTTAATAGACTATGGTGCCAGCTTCAGAAGCTTATTCAAAGACTATTAAAATAACCAAGGCATCCAATAATATATAATGGGAAGGTCAAATTTGAGTTGAGTATATGCACACTTTATTCAGCATATCACACGTATTAATCTATAATAACACTAAAAGCACAAGATAAGAATGACAGTAGTGACCTGAATGGATACTGTACTGACCTCTGAATCCTACTTTATAGGTCCCAATTATAAACTGCACACTGCAAATTCTGGAGGCTCCGGCTGCAGCTGTTTAAAACATATGGCTCCTCCTCTTGAAATTACCACCAGTCCCTTGCAGAAGTTTCAGAAGGGATCACACCGGTTCCTCAGCATCTAGAGCACGTTGCCACCTGATATAAGGCCAGTGCAACCACAGTACCACTGCAGGCTCTAAATAGGAGTGGCTGAAAACTGGGTACATATTACTTCAGCTGCTCCTGCCAGAGAGATGGTAACTCTTAGCTGAGGACATTTTGTCCTAAACTACCACCAAGCAAGACTTCAACTGCAGGAAAATTGACTGCAGTTTTTGGTAGTGTTACTTTACAGTGGGCGACTGGTGATATTCAGGTCTGTCAAATACATGTTTTCAATTAAGGATATCAGTGGATTCCACAAAAGATTTTAGTGATAACATAAATGACGACTATGATGTATTTGAGGATACTTTCCCTTTTGAAATCAAATATGGGGAACTCTTCTCTGTCAGAAGAGCTCAGGGGTTGAACAGAATCATCCCTTTCTCGAACGCTTTGCACATCCCTCTCCTGTGCACATTAGCCCTTTAGCAGAGCTGAGCAGAGTCCTGCATGCAGCTGACAGGGCTGGAGCTGGGGTTGCCTGAGAGAAACTGGGGAGGAACTGAAGGAGCATTGGCTGAGAGAGATGGGACTCTTTAGCCTGAAGAAGAGAAGGCTGAGGGGAGACCTTATCAATGCTTATAAATATTTAAAGGGTGGGTTGAAGGAAGAGGGAGCCAGACTCTTTTCAGCGGTTGCCAGTGAGAAGATGAGGGGCAATGGGCACAAGTTGGAACATGGGAGGTTCCACTCAAATATGAGGAAAAACTACTTCACAGTGAGGGTGACCGAGCCCTGGAACAGGCTGCCCTGGGAGGTCGTGGAGTCCCCTTCTTTGGAGATTTTCAAGACCTGCCTGGATGCAGTCCTGAGTAACATGCTCTAACAGGCTCTAGGCAATCCTGCTTCAGCAGGGCAGTTGGACTAGATGATCTCTATGGTCCCTTCCACCTCTAAAAATTCAGTGAAATTCAGTGAAATAACTCCATATATAAAAAAACACTCTCTGAGGTATACTTTAAATCTGAACTGAAAGAGCTAACTCAGACAATTGGCTTCTGAATTTAATTGTTTGGGAGCTATTATGTTCATTTATGGTGTTTTGCTTTTGGATATTTATCTCAGTATGCAGAGACAGCCATCCTTCTGACAGCCAAACAACTGTAGAAAGTAAAAATCCCTTCACCTTCCTTTTCCCACTTTCCCTTCCTTTTCTCTTCTCCTTCCCTGAAACATGTTCATTCTTTTTAACAAAGAGGTGCTGGAAGTATCCTCGGACTCTCAGGAGTTTTTGCCCGAATTTTCCCGAACTTCAAAGAAAGTTTTTCTTGTCTCTTTTCAGCAGTAAATTGAGAGCTAGAGTTTGGAAAACTACTGCTCTGGAACCTTCTAGGATGAACTAGAAAGCAGCAGGGGCAAATATACATGTAAAATCAAAGAAGGAACCAGTAAAGCGGAGTACCCAACTTCCATAGCATTATATAAAAGTAAGATTTTTTTCAAGATGTAGAGCAGATGAAGGCACAGTGGATGAGCTCCATCCATCCAGCAAAAGGGCATTTCTTCACCTGCATTTTACTTTCTCAGAAAGTAGAGTTTTTTGTGAAAAATATATGTAAGGAAGTGTAAATAAGAGAATATATGTCTTTTTTCTGCCCCTGCTGCCTCAAAGAAAAGAACCTCAAAAGAACATTTTTAAGACTAACTTAATTTTATGCATAAAAGAAGTAGAAAAGATCTCCTGTATACTAGCAATTGTGCTTTTAAATTGAAGAGTAAATTAGGTTATACATAGTATAACATTAACTACAATAGAAAATTCTGCTTGCAGTGTCTGACTTTACGTTTAAATGAATGATGGAATTTTTGGGGGGAAGGACCAAAGAGAGGACTTTGTAGATATTATTAGTGGGATTGTATCTGCTTTCAAATTGACAGGTAAAAATATATATTAATTAAGCTTTTTTCCATTATATGATTTCATATTTAAGGAAAAGAATGTTGACATACAAACCCCTCAAAATCCCTGAAACAGTAACCACTAGCCTTTTGATCAATAAAATCAAAATTCAGCAACCCAAAAATAAAACATTCCAGTAGCGTGCTTATAACACGTACAGTATTCTATAAATGAAGCATGTAATATATAAAAGATAGGTTGGTTTAAACCAAGTTTCATTTCAATGGAAATATTTTGTAGCTGAGCTCTGCATACTTCTCAAAAGCTGTCTTTCTAGTGGAAATACAGACATATCTTCATAGGGAAAGCATGCAAAGTCACCACTACAACAAAACAAGACGCACTTTATTATTATCCTTTTTTTCTGGAGGTTGCTGTGGTTCGAAAATTTATGTTGTTGTCAGTGTGGAAAAACAGTGGCTAGCACATCGAAGGGCATCTTCCCCGACTTTGATTCAGCGGGGGGGAAGTGTGTAAGGGGGAGGGAAAAGCTGCTTCACGCGAGTACTCTCGGCCCATCAGCACTCCCTTGTAACGCTGCTGGTAAGGAATGCTCCAAAGAAATAAATGTCTTTAGAGCAGCCTTCCGCACCGCCCCCGCTCGCTGAGCTGTGCAACTCGCGTGATGTGTAACAGGACAAGGTATTTCTAAACCCCAGGAGTTTACTGAATGCACTCCGAACAGCAGCACTGGTGCATCAGGGTGGAGGCGGTTGTTGCCGCCTCCAATTCCAATAAAAAGATGGTACAAATTCGACATGCTTAAATCCAAGAGATTCCTTGTTCTGGGTTGTGGGTGTTGATCATGTTTTTTTGCTTTTTGCTTTTTTTTTTTTTACTGACTTCAAATATTCCCGAGCATGGCATAATGGCAGGATATTTGGAGACACCCTCATCACTATATGTTTGTGAGTTCCCACTAGACTTGTCCTCTCTCTGAACAACCCACAGAGAAGATGCCTGAAGTCACACGTGCCATCTGACGCTGAGAGGACAGACGGGTTCTTCCAGGCATGATGGCAGCACTAAATCACAGTAACAATTAAAGCTTTATTTTTCTTAACAGGTTAGTATGATTAGTATAGCACAGAATTTATTATTAAAATGGCTCCGAACTTCTACAAGCAGAACCAATGTAGTACAATTTATAAGTAGCGTAATACAGAGTTCATAATAAAACTGATTTCATGGTGGGTGGTCTGTGCTGTCACGCTTCTGCCCCCTGTTTTGAGGCCATCACCACCACAGGCTGGCTTGCGGTCCAAGACCATCAAGGCTGGTGAGGTGGGCAGTAAACGGCCTGGCACCAGGAACCTTGAGGGAAGGGAGGAAGAAATCTGTTTGGTTTGTCTGGTTGGTGCACTGGTAATGAGGGGAAGGGAATGAATGCGTGACCCACATGGTCACAGAGAACTGCTGCATCCCTCAAAAAATGGTGTTAGTCATGCTAACCACATTACCAGGGTTGGGAGCAGGGGGTACTGGTC
>JAOXJK010000012.1:99737161-99771120 GCA_025774025.1 Xenus cinereus | reverse complement strand
GGGATGGGGCATCCACAGCTTCTCTGGGCAACCTGTTCCAGTGCCTCACCACCCTCACAGTAAAGAATTTCTTTCTAGTATGTAGACTAAATGTCCGGTCATTCAGTTTAAAACCATTACCCCTCATCCTATCGCTACACTCCCCAATAAAGAGTCCCTCCCCGTCTCTCCTGTAGGCCCCCTTCAGATACTGGAAAGCTGTTATAAGGTCTCCCTGGAGCCTTCTCTTCTCCAGGCTGAAAAACCCCAGCTCTCTCAGCCTGTCTTCATAGAGAGGTGCTCCAGCACTCTGGTCATTTTCGTGGTCCTCCTCTGAATTTGTTCCAACATGGTTAAAGGACATGGACCTGTTAAACCCATGGATTGCTTACAGAAGTGGCTACTTCACCTGCGCTCCCACAAGCTCATTTGCTGAAGGATTGATGATTTCCCTCCTGCAGTGCCCACAAACATCTTGAAAAGCACAGGTAACTGACAAGTACATATGATCATGTGTGTCTGACCACCCAGTGTGCTGATGGGGACCAGCTACCAATGAGCTGTATCCCCAGGTTTCATCCTCTTATGATGTTCTGCCACAAACTTCGCAAAAAAAACCAGGTCTGGTACATTTTGCTGTCATTGCCCTTCAAGCAAAGTTACGTAAAGTGTGCCACACAGATCAAGGCAGCAGAGAAGAGATGTAATTAGGTAATGTCTTAACAAATCAAAGAGGACACTTATGAAATGCACACACACGGAGAACCCATGACAAGAGAAGCAGATCCAAGGGTTTCAAAAGAAAAAGGACAGGCCTGGGCTAAGAGGGACGATTACTGCAAGAAACGTCAAATTTTAAGATCATATGGAAAAAGGGACATCCAAATTGGCAATCTTAGTTTCAAGGGAGAGGTGAACCAACAGATTTATATGCACAGATGAAATTTTAAATCATCCTGGTTTGGTCAAGTCACATACATTTATGTATTTTTAATCTGATCTGATAAAGAAATCCCTCTTCATGTTAACACTGATCAGGCTATCAAATATTTTTCTACTATTAATTTTTCATTAATAGATTTCAAATTGAGCATTTATCTTATTTTCTGTTTGTCAGAATCACATCCCAGCTATTATTACACAGCTTTTGATGGCTGCTGAGAAAGCTTCTGCCTGCAATTCAAAATCTCAAGAGGTTCTACTCTTTCAGGCAAAGAATTGTTATAATTTGTTACTATAGGTTGTTAGGAACAAATGTGATAGATACCAAATTATAATGTTTAGGCAAACCACATTTACTGATCAGTTAAGTTCAATTGCAATAACCACTGATCCATGTTATAGCTGACTTGTAATACAAGTTAAAATATAAAATGCCAGGTTTTGCCCAAGCTGCTAATGCCTCAGAAGTGAAAATGCTTAGCTGTGTTCATCTAGAGAAATAAAAGTTGCTGAGTTTAAAATATCTTCATTTGAGCTCTACAACCTCAGCAATTCTAAAACAAGCTGGGCCTCTCCTATATCTCTTATATAGCTTTCAACTACCATCAGTGTTAGGCCAAGATTTTTAAGTTTCTCAAGGGAATGGAAATATCAAAAGACAAGACTTTTAGCCAAAAGTTTCAAATGCACGCATTTTAATGCCTATTATACCATTAAATAAATGGCATAATTTTAATTTTTGTTTGTTTTTACCTAAAGTTTGGGGGTTTTACTCTTAGAAAGGTATTTAAATTTGAAATCATCAAGACATTAATTTCCTGTAACAGTGAGGCTTCAAATTTCCCTCAAGATTAATATTTCCACTTCTGGTTCACCATACTTAACCTCCTTACCACTCTTGTACCAACCTCCTAGTAATCTCACCAGATATTAGTATTAGTAGGAATGTTTTCATGTCCCTTAATCCCTTAAATCCTCTTGTCTATTAATACATCAATCTACTGTTGTTGCATATGAAATGAGTACACAAAGGAGTTTTCAGTGCAATGCTAAAAGGAAAAGATTTCTGTAAGAGGACAGCTTAGAGCCTGTGCACTAGAAAATTTTATTCCACTTGCTACATTCATATTTCTTAGAAACACATCATGTCTCCTGGTACCCAAATCGGATAATTTGGAGTACTACCCAATGTCCTGCATGGTCCTTGATGGTACAAACGGAAAACTATACCTAATCTCAATACCTTAACATCCTTTTCCTCTAGATCTTATATTTCTAAGTATAATATTCCATGCAGCCAGTACAAAGTACTAAAAATACTATTAATATGAAAAATAAAAAATTTGAAAAGAACACTTTGAATCCCAGTCCCATGGTCTGTTCCAGCCCCTGCAAGGAAAATACACTCTCACAGTTATTGACGTGAGTAGCAAAGAAATTAAGTTTTATATGTTTGTTCTAATACCTGGCTTCAGTATGTGTGATTTTGTATTTGGTTTCTCATCTGATTTGTAAGATGAGAAAACAAGATTTTTTTTTTTATTCTAGATAAGGAACACGAGTCTTGGATCAAATAGAAGTATTAATACAATATAATAACGGACATAAGACTTGAGCCAGTCAACACTTACCATCTTCCTAAATCATATAGAGAAATGCCAGTAACTGGGAAGAAAGCTGAAGCATTCATGCATAAAAGGGACACCAAGTGCAAGGTTTCATGCCTTCTGAAGTAGAAAGTTCTCAGGAAGAGAATCCACACAGCAGCTCCATGAAGGTCTGTTAATGAAGGTGACCCGCATCTTTTGAAACCTTCGCTGCTATAAAGTCTCTTGACTGTTCCTTTGCTCTGCCAAATTGTTTATGCAATAAATACTTATGATTGCCTCATAGCTCTAAGGCTTTCTTACAGCATACAAAAGCCGTATTTGACTATCTTTCTGTATAAAACCACTACTTTTCATTCTCTATTCCAATAAGAGATGTATATCTTATTTTACATGACTGCTCACAGTAACTTACCAAGCAAGTGAAATTCTAATAATAAAAAGATTGGCAATGTCTACTAATCTCTGTCAGCTTTAATTTTAGCATGATCTGTCTTACCTACTTGTGATTACAATCCTTTCTGCTTGGCCACCTACTTGAATTCATTGATTTCTTAAATACTTGGGCTAAAAAAAAATAATACTTCTATCACGTAGCTAATTCCACCTGCAATCTTTTTATCCCCTTTAACCTTGAGATTCCAAAGACTTCAAGAGAATGCAAAACTCACAGAAATTGCATTGTGAAGGAAAAACCCCAAAATGGCCAAGTGTGGTTTGCAGCTCACCAATGAAGGGATGGTGAAGGCTGCAGAAAACAAACAGCCCAGTTAGTTAAACGCATTTCAAAATAAAATATTATTGCAGGTTTGTTTGTACTAGAAATACTGCTTTACAGATCATCTATCATATTTTCATTCTTCTGATGAATACCTAAAAAATATTAATAATTTTTCATACATGTTAAACAGTTCCCAACAAAAACAACCCCTAATACTCTGTCAAGTATCACAGAGCAGGAGTTTCCTGCAGGAGCTTTGCTGCATTCTGTGTGGCATATGATCACAAAGTGGAAAAATAAGAGGAAGATACCAAGGCTGAATAAGACCTAAACGTCACTCGTATCAATTGTGTCTTTCACTTGGGCTAAGAAGCAAAATAGACTCTCTGAACACCAGCTGGAGACTAATTTATAGCTTTCAGCGCTTTGCTTTTGGTAGACAAATGTTTGGTATTTGTTGATATGAAACTATTAAAATATTACAGCATAGCCATACTTTAAATTCACAACTCCCAAAGAGCATGCCATTATGCTCAGACATAAGAAATCATTAACACACTAACAAAGCAGCAAGAATACTACAGGGAAAATAAAATTTGACTTAGTTATCTGCTTCATAAAGTACATCAAAGAGTACAGAGAGAATGACTGTTTCTGTCAGCGTGTTTACATGGCCCCATTTGTTATTCTTTTCATAGCCTTTCCAACTGTATTTCTTATTTAGTCATTAGCTTAAATCAGAGACCAACAAGCAAGGTACACCATGAATTCACAAGTTTATCTAGCAATACAAGAATGATATTGTACTGGCTCTGTCTGGGATGGAGTTAACTTTCTTCCCAGCAGCCTGTATACCACCGGGCTTTGCATTTGTGGCTATAGCAGTGTTGATCCCAAACAAGTGTTTTGGCTATTGCTGAACAGTCCCCACACACCATCGGGGACACCCCTCTAGCTCCGCTCCACCAAGAGCCAGTAGGATGGCAGTGTATCTATACTGTCCACATTTGTCAGTGTTGTGATGGTGTTACTTTGATTTTGGCATGTGGAATTTTTGTTGCTGATGAAAGCAGTTTGTGAAAAGTGCATAATGAGCTTACATTTTAACGATGATTCATAAATATGTGTTTCAAAGAGGTGGAATGTACCAGGTGCAGGTGCCCCAGGTGCTGGCAGGGGGCTGCAGGGGCAGCCAAGGTGGGGTATTTAAGAAAGGACAAAATGGGCAACCATGGGAAAGAGGAGTGAGTAAAAATGTGAAAGAAACAGCCCTGTAGACACCAAAGTGAGAGAAGAAGGAGAGAGAGTAGGTGCTTCAGGAGCCCGAAGAGAGGCTGCTCTGCAGCCCATGGAGACCACAAAGATTTATCCTGAGGGACTGCAGCCTGTGGGAAGGACCCACACTGGAGCAACTCGTGAAGGACTGTATTTCTGGAGAGGGACCCCATTCTGAAGCAGGGGAAAAGTGTGAGGAGCAGCAGAGGAGAGCTCAAACCACAACCCCCATTAGCAGTTGCCCTGCACCACTCAGGGAGAGTGGCAAGGAAGGAGTGAAGCTGAGCCTGGGAAAAAGGGCAGGAGGCTGGAGGTGGTGGTTTAATTTATATTTGGTACAATTCTGTTTTAATTGACAGTAAATTAAGTATCCCCAAGTTGAGCCTGTTTTGCCTGTGACAGTAACTGGTAAGTGATCTTCCTGCCTTCATCTCAACCCACGAGTTGTTCCATCTTATTTTCTCCCACTGTAGTGTTGAGGAGGGGGGAGTGAGAGAGAGACTGGGTGGGCATCTGACATGACAAAGTCAACCCACCACAGCCGGTTTAGGATACGGACTTCTCAGTCCCAGATCTGCACTGTGGCCTTAGTACATGTTCCTTGTGTGCATATTATGTCCCTAAATACAGCTATGATATATATTTAACAGCACAAAATTGTTGCCATTCCACATTTATTTCCCACTCACAGCTTGAATAATCATTTCAGTCTGTTATGAACATACTTTCAAAGGTCTAAATGTCACCAGTGAAGCTTCTTCCTTGCAAATACTGATATGGAATTTCAGTGCCTTTCACTTCATCCATCAGTGGAAAGCAATATTTTGTCAGTAATCCAAGCAATTCTAATTGACAAAATCTGTGCTCTTAATGTCTGTCATTCAGGCATCATAATTGTAAAATCAATTTTCACCAGCACCATCAATACAACGTAATGAATATTATCGTAGATAGACAGCATAAAACACAGAAGGAAATTAAGCAATAAAGGTAAGGAAAATTTTGAGATTCACAGCTAAAAATAGACAGACACATAAAAGTTGAGTACCATATCAGTTATGGGAATATTTGTGTATATGAAGCATATTGTGCACTTACTCATATATCTCTAACAAAGAAGAACTATAAGGACAATGATTTTACTTAAGTTAGTATTACCATTCTATTTCTAGCCTTCTCATGCTATACTGTTATAGTATATGATGTAATACATGTAATTTATATTATAAATTAGAATTTATAATGCAGACAAAGTAGTAAAGGAGTACACAATGCAAGCAATATAACTAAGAGGGATCATTACCCTATTCTACAAAATTTGTTTAGTATTTGAACTAAAAATGTTCGAGAGAATTGTGGAATGATAAGAAGGCTCTGGTAAAGTACCAAGCATATGCAAAATTTTGCAATGTGTTCTGTGTTGCATTATGTGCAGTATAAGTCACTGAATAATGTCACTAAAATGTGCTTCTCCCAGATTGAACCATTATATATATATATATGCAACTCTTGTTCAAATACATTTGTATTGAAGTAAAATTAGGGTATTATTAAATCGTTTTTAAATGTAACCTCACCCTTAAATTGAACATGGTCTCAAAACAGAGGTGAGGAATTTGCATTGCATATTAACTCACTTTTTAAAAAAGGTGAAAAAATTCCTTTATGATATTATGGTAGCAAATTTCTTACAGTGAGCTAATAAATCTTGCAAATATGTGTTTGTGCACTCTAAAATAGTGCCTTCGTAAATGAATAAACTGGAGGTTAGAATGGGATTTTGCATATCCACAGTCTTGCCCTAGGGCTAAGCCTAAACCTTATAACTGCTTAAAATACTGTGTGGTTTTAATAGAAAATAGCTGCTTTTACTCCCTTTAATAGCTGACAGCTCAAAAAGGTGCTTGCTTATCTCCTGAAATATCTGAACAGTGTCAGTGTATGAAAGCTCCTTTTATATATCTCCTAGGTGACACTTAATATGAATTCCATTCAGATAACATCCTTGTTGCCAGTCAAACAGAAAAAGAAAAAAGGTATCCACATGCCTATACCATGTAAAGTTACAGTAAAGCCTCCACAAAAAATCAGTAAGCAGCTTTATATTCCTTCAAATTACAGTGAAAAAAAAAAAAACCCAAAAAACTCCAACCAAATACAAAAACCCCTAAACCCCTAATAATAATAAACTAAATATTGCATATTTAGTTTAATATTTTGCTTAGTATTTCAACATCTTACACTAATTCAGATTAGCAACACATACACTGTCCTTAAACACAGTCTAATTATAAAACATTACTGCATTCCTAGCTTCTTATTACTGCCTGGAAAATCACAACTGGACAATATCTTCTTTACTGCAGACAGATCTGGCAGTTTACGACCATGCTTTGCTGAGGCTCTTCCTTTTTAATACCTCTTTTAAGACCTCTTCCTTTTTAAATAGAAAGAGTTCTTCTGCATGCTTCAATTTACAGTATATTACTCTGAAGATATCAAAATATGGGAAACAGGTACCTTTTTACATCTTTCAGTCTCACCTTAGAAATTATAGTGACAAACTTTGAAAAATAATAATGCAGTATTTCATCCAACTGAGTTATTGTTGGCTTACACATTTTATTATACGTGCATTTATTTTATATCTGCTTAAGTAGATCTTTAAAAGACAGTTTTTCTCTGCCTTCAGAATTCAAGATTAGTCATTGAAACACTGTGCATATTATTAGCCTGCATAGAGCAAAAAAGCTAATCTAGAAAACAGTTCTCTTTTGCTATTCAGTTTGACAGTTGACAGTGTATTTTGATCTTGAAAATGGAGTTACTGTAGCCCCATCACATTTTTTTTCATGACTCATTCTTTAAAACCAAACCCAAGAGGTACAACCTCCAAGAGGGACATCAGGAATACCCCGACATGAACTCTGCTATATTTATCAATTTTTTAGCTGCTTAAAAATTGAAGGAACACCAGAAAACAGAATTTTTCATCCCTGACTGAGGAAATCTGTCCTGTAGTCTCTCTCCTTACAAGAGTTTTTTGTTCTGTCTTTATTATTTCCCACTGAGAAATTATTCCACAAGGGTGTTGGTATAACTGCTAGTAATTTCATTTTCAAAAAAAAAAAAACCCAACACATTTCCAAGTACAACAGGAAGCTATGCATTATTATTAACTGCAAATTTGGTTTTAGGTATCTTTAGTAATTTCCCCTAAAAATTGTTCCAAGCACATATCCACCATTGCCCTTCCTCCAAACTCTCAAAACATTACAAGAGAGAAAAACTGGATCAATTTCAAAGTGAATATACCATTGGTTTTAGCCCTAGCTGTTTTCCTATCAGCCCTAGATGCTTGCATCTTTATAAGAAAATAAGAGAAACTTAATGAAGGAGGATTTTATCAAACCTATATATTTTAAGATCTTCCTAAAAATTTTACAAAATCTTAAGATGTATTTGCACATCCCTGCCCCAAGAAATGCGTAATTCTTACATTAATATTAACCCAAAACATTCAAAACATCATTAACCAAGCAAAAGCTTTTGGTTTTATACACGGTTACTATTTTTTCCCCTGCGATTGCTCCCCCTCTGGCCCCTGGACGACAGCTGGGACAAGTTCATCTCACACACAGAAAGAGCAGAAACCACTTTTAATCGCTAGAGCTAAGCTTTGGGATGTTCAGGAGGACATTTGCACTGAGGCACACATCTGCTTCACGCACACTCTCCTAGGGGTGAAGCAGAACCCAGCTCTGCTTTAGAATCCATGTTCTAGTAGCAGAGTACCACGTTGCTAAAGCTATAAAGAAATGGAGAATACTAGCCTGATCATACCTGTCTTTAATGCAGCTTCTTAATTTCTGAATCAAAACTTCCAGTTCCTTTGGAGCATCGACTGCTTTGACCCTCTCTGGCCAAACACCTGGTTAAAAAAAAAAAAAGCACACACCTTTAAAAAAGCACACACCTTTAAAACACATGCTTGAACTCCTACTTTAAAATAAACAAGTTTTAATATCAGATTGCAAACTTTTACACTTTTTTTTTCTTTTAGACTGATAACCGAATAAGAAATTTCATGTTAAGCCTGTGTGTTAGAAATCCTGTTGATATTTTACCATGTGCCTTTTACCTAGGGATGACAGCTGAGCCCTCAGAGGCCAGAGGGAAAAAGCACTAGAATCTAAATGAAAACTCCAGCTAGCTTGCTTGAAATGTGAGTATCCTGACCCAGTGAGTAGCTAAAACATATTGGAATTAAAGCTTCCACAAAATTCTCAAATAAAATAATGTGTAAGAACCATAACGTATTTACTTTTCATGACAGATTAAATTACCACATTCTGTTAAAAGCATGATTTTTCAGTCAGTGAAATTCTGTAGAAGGTTCATTGACAGCTGCACTGAATCAGGACAATAAAAATGCTATAGTCATATAAAGTCTTAAATTTGATAATGGGTTATTTTAAACGCACACTGGAACTGCAAAACAAGGTTTTCAACTATTTTCAGCATGCATTTGAGATGACCTTTTTGTTCCACTTCCTGAATATTATTGTCCTTCTCATGGCAATGCAAAATGCCCTATCTTATTATTAGCACTACTGGACATAGAAATAGTTTAGCTTTAAGGTCAGAATCTGACAAAAATCCTCACATAACAAATATAGACTGCCTCTGCCACTAATATGAGTATTAGTTTGTAAAATAGCCATTTCTGTCAGGTTATCTGAAAATATTTGGGTCAAGTGCATTGTAGCAAACTAGGAAATATATTTTCCCCATTCCCTGCTGTAGCAGAAAGGTGAAAGTTATATTGCTACTTTTTGCCCTGGAACAGGCCTCTTTTCCTGTCAATCCAGCATACACATCAGCAAAAAAGAAAACGTAACTACACATTCAAAGGAAGAAAAAGCCAAGGAGAGATTTGTTTTGTATCACT
This sequence comes from Xenus cinereus, assembly GCA_025774025.1. Taxonomy (NCBI): domain Eukaryota; kingdom Metazoa; phylum Chordata; class Aves; order Charadriiformes; family Scolopacidae; genus Xenus; species Xenus cinereus. The sequence continues at coordinate 99,761,645 of JAOXJK010000012.1, read as the reverse complement.
TAATGCATGACAGGAATAATTGAGTGAGTCTTTTTTCTCTTCAGCTTCTATGCATAAATCCCATCATTCAGAGTGAAAACACTACCCCCACTCAAACTGTTTACAGATGTTATTAGAAACCATAAAGTCAAAATCACATGCCTGAAAACCTCTTTTGAAAATAGTGAACTTCTGAAGAGCATATATTAATTACACAAATTGCCTTCGCAGGACAAGAAGTTTTACCTTTCTCTATTAAGAACAATTAATTTTTTTTTCTTTTGTCTAAAAATTGCTTTATTTTTTTTCATTAATTAGTAATCATATATAACACTGATGCTCCAGAAAAATTATTGAAGAAAAATTAAGGAAATGCAACATCATATTTTAGCTGTGTGAAGAGGTATACTACAAAAAACAATCCTGAAATACATTCACATGCTTCAGAAATGAATAATTAACAACCGCAAATGAGTGATTTGGAAAGTTTATTATAGATACATTTGATAAAGTGCATTTATACCTAGCTAATCAGAAAACTACTGCTTAAAACTGTCCCAAGATGCTGATTACCATCAATATGTGAATACTAAAGAGCTAGGCAGTTTTGCTCATAGCTGGAGTTTTGTACATCAGACAAGAAAAGCTTTTTAATAAAGCAGCTCTCTCATTCAGAACGGTCCCCAGTGCTATCCAGAATGACAGCTCAACATTCATTACATTAGGAAGATACAGCTCACACGTAGAATATTGCAGTCTGACATCTTAATGCAACTGATTCCTGCAAAATGCTACAACTGTAGCTCCAGGGAGTGAATCCCCTATTGTTGGCATCGAATCACTTGCTAGAGTGGCACAGTGCTGGCCAGCTGGCGACGCAGGAGCTGGACCAAAGCCCACAGGATGCTCCTGGCTGCCCCAGTTCCCTAGAGGACACCACATGAGAAGCCAAGCCAGGAGAAAGGGGCTGCCATCGCAGCCCTGCCCCCCAGCCAGTGGCACAGCAGGGATTCAGAAGCAGTGGTTGCCACCACCAGCTCCTCAATTGCGTCCCCCTTGACAGTAGCAACCCACCTCACTGTGCCAGGCAGAGCACGCAGTGACAATCGCTAGCAGTGGCAAGAGGGCCGGACAGAGGGAAAGGAAAGGGGAGCCACAGTGAAGTGGCTCTAGCACTCTTTCAGCAAACAGGGTTGTCACATATGGCAGTAAGACCAAGGATGCTGCATGGATGAAGAGAAGTATGTCTTTTCCCTCAGTTTCAAGAAAGTATCAATGTAAAACAGACTCTTAAAAGCTTGAAGGCTGGTATTTCCTGCCTGAAATCATTCAGGTTCATCATTCCTGAGGGTGTTCATATTTCTGCAGAAAAAGGGAGGAAAAGATAATTTTTTTCATCAGTCAGTGAAAGAGATCATTGGATGGACTTACATTTCTACATGCAAATGACCTTTTTTTAAATCCAACTTCGTCCCCCTTGAATCCCAGCAACTTAGTCAGAGATGGGGCTGAGTATAACTACTTTAAATACTTAAAAAGTTCACCTGAAGGAGGAAAGAAGCCAAAGAGTGGGATCAAATTCTGATAGTCTCTCACCTTGCAGAAGTCTGAGGCACTTCGCCTGCCCTGGCATCTCAGTCCTGAGTCATCACCTGCGACTGACGAGCACTCCTTCCCCCCTCCTAGTTCTACATAATTTGAGGCTTTTTTATTTAACAGTTTGCCGTATCCAAGCCCAGGGTAAGTAACAACCAGTGAATCTCAAAAGGTTTCAAGGTTTAATTCAGAGAAACATCTGAAGGGCCTTATATCCCTTCAAACTTAATGAGCTGAATAGCTCATAGGAATCAGGCCTCCATTGACATTTCCAGAAATGTTTTTTTAACAAGGATTGAAATATGACAACAAACTCTCCTGCTGTTTCAATATTTCTTTATATTTTCCTAAGCAAAATCAGACATAATAGATTGGATGTGGGGGAGGAGGCTGAGGCTGAGGGAGGTGACAGGACAACAGAGAATGAAATTAAAGAAATACAATTTAAAGGAACCTCAGGTTTCAAACAAAAAATTCAAAGGTTTTTAGGCAGCTGGTTCATTAAACATACTTTCCAATTTTGTTGTCAAATTTTTCCCAAACATTTTAATCAAGACTGAAGAAACACTCTGACATCCTATCTTAACTATATCACGTTTTTGGCAAAGTGTGAGCTCTTCTTCAGAATTCTTTTACTTGAAATTTTCTGGTTCAGGTTACTGAATCAGGCTAAATCTGAATTATTATTCTTGAATAACATAATCTTTGTCTACAAAGACTATTTATTTTCCATAGGTCATGGCCTGATACCTAAGCTTTGCTTTAGTCTCAATATGGACATAATACAAGATAGACAGAGATGTCACTAATTTGCTATATGCAGCCTTGAAATTCAGTCACAGATGAGGTTTTTAAAATAAACAAAGCTGATGGCATCATTCTGTTCAAACACACATGTAGTTTTTTTAGAACAACCTTTCTAAATGTACCTTTTCCTTGAATGATAATTTGGGGTCTTTGCAAAGTGTCAGCCTGTGTGATTTCCAAGTTATGTGATGGGACTACTCATTACTGACACTTCTGCATCCTTGACAACTGTTCCCCCATGGGGTTAACTTCTGTTTAATAAGCAATTTCATTCCTATTCTGCGTGCAGTGGCTGTCCTCTGCAGTCATGGTGCTACGTCACCCTATGACACAGTTAAGGTAAAAACACATTCTGGAACAGATTGTTCCCTGCTGTAATTCCTTTGAAGCCAACTCATTTTCATCAAGGGTGAACTCAGATCACAGACTTTTAAATTGAACTCCTCAGTATTTATTGAAGGTAATCCAAAGAATGACTTGTTTCAAGAAAATTCTCATGAAACTTTTTCATGCACTACTGTGTACTATTTCAAGGCAAGATTATTTTATTTGTAATATTAGCCTAATCTAAAACATACAATAGTTTCTGAACTTTTTACGACACAATTACCTTTTAAGTACCTGAAGTGAAAAAGTGACAGCAAAGATATTCTGAGTGGATTTAATAAACCGATAACAGGTCTGGGTCTCCAGTCCCTAAGTAGCCCTTTTCTTTGGTTACTTACCCAGAGTTCCTAGAACACAGAAAGTTTACAATCACTTCATTATATGCTAAATCAATTAACCTTACTTTTCTCCTAAACATAACATCTTTTTCCATTCCCTTTCATTTTGCCTTGTGTTGCTCAATCTTTTTGACCTGTGAATGCAAATGGTAGGAGCTATTCCAATTGTATTTGAATATTTTATGGTCTGGAGGCTCTTTATCCATGTCTTAACCTGTCTCTAACAAGGCTGGGAGGTTGCATTAATCTCAGGGATATAGAAATAACTAAACTTTTGTGATTTTCACATCAAATATAATACCAAGCACAGAGAAGCAGTATTTCATGAAATGTCAAAAAATGAACCACGCGAGTCTGCTTGAACTGGAAGGGGCAAGTAGGTAATCCCATAAAATCTAAAACAGTCCACAATACATTTAGTATTTCAATGAACCAACAAGAAGGCTACAGTTGCACAAACTGTATCATGGTAACAGATACCAAATGATTTTTTTCCCCCACACAATATTATTATTACAGTACAAGTAGTAGAACATAAAAGATCTACCATGATACTGTCAAAATGATATATATGGCTGGGAAGTGTTTTGTCTTGAAAGACAGATGCTTTATGCTCAGAAAGGCAGGAATATATTTGAAATGCTCTATTTAACATTGGTCCAGCCTCACCTTGAGTATTGTATGCAGTTCTGGGCCCCACAATTAAAATGCATCCAGAGGAGGGCAAGAGAGCTGGTGAAAGGGCTGGAAGGCACATCCAGGCAGGCCAAGGACATTGGCTTTGTCTGGTTTGGAGTAAAGGAGGCTGAGGGGTGACCTCATTGTTGTTCATGGCTTCTGGAGAAGGGGATGAGGACAGAGAGGTGCTGATCTCTTCTCCCTGGAATCCAATGACAGGAGATGTGGGAATGGCTCAAAGCTGCATCAGGGGAGGTTCACACTTGACATTAGGAAACATTTATTTACTGAGAGACTGGTGAAACACTAGAACAGGCTTCCTAGAGAGATGGCAAATACCCCCATGTCAGTATTTAAGGGGCATTTGGACAACCCATGATATGCTTTAAAATCTGGTCAGCCCTGAAGTGGCCAGACAGTTGGACTAGATGATCATTGTAATCCCTTCCAACTGGAACTGTTCTATTCTTTTCTAGTCTAAATCTTAAAAATTTGAAAGACTCATAGAACAAGACAGCTATCTCCTGCTAACCTACGCTCAAAAGAGTTTTGCTGCTGCTTAGAAAGGTAGGGCTTGACCCATTTTTATGAAGCAAAGAACAATAAAGTGCTCTTCTCAGCCTTTCGAATAGCAAGAGCTGAACACCATCTTTTCTGCTTGGTCATTTCTCCAAACACGCTGCCACGTTGGGTCTGCCAAGCTTGTCTCTCCCTTTCTTGTACCATTCCCAAAGCAGTTTGCCCCAGGAGATGGAGACAAGCTTCAAGTTAGTGGCACTGGTCTGGCAGAGGACTAGGAGACTAAGAGGTAAAATTTCCTTTACTCTCCCAGCTAAATCTACTTCTTAGTCATGTTGCAAAGGGTGTGAACCAGTTGTGGACAGAAAAGGTCCTTACACCCTGGAAAAAATCCAGGTGATAGCCTCCGCTCATGCACACATGAGCCCCACACTCTTCAACACCTGGACTTGCCCAGAATACCACCATATCAGATGAGCTATGCTTGGCCAGAACAAGCTCTATCTTGCCCACCTTTTCCTGTCTCTGATGATTATCAACAGTAAGCACCTAAGTATAAAAACCGAGCAAATATATAACAGTATTCTTCCTGAATATTTTCCCAGCCCTTGACCACAGAAAGAATTTCTGTGGAAATTCAGATTCTGTCCACTGAGAAAGTGTATCCCATTGCCTTCTAGAAGAAAGATACAAAAGAAAATGAATTTTAACAGTTTGTGGTCCCCAGAACTAGTGTCTGTCCTGCTGGGGTAACAAAATGTAAAGGTCAATGTACCATCTCTATTGTACAGTCTCTAACCATTTTTACCATCATTCATGTATCTCCTAAATGTCAATATCTCATGTTCATGTAAAAACAGAAACCCAACAGAATTGCATACCTATTGTAATAATTGATTGCTTTATTTATAATTTCTTTAATTCAGTGGAGAAAAATGTACTTTTTGGTGTACTTGACCTAGGTTAAACAAATAAAAAAAAATATGCATCAAAACATGTTTTCTCCTTATTTTCCCACAAGAATCCACCATTAATATAAAACATTCTACAATTAGGAATAGATTAGGTATCTAATTATTTGGTGCAACCTTAAAACTGCAGGCTTTCCAGATAGATGTATCCTTCCCTGATACAAAATTAAATGTATATTTGAAACTCAGCTTGAACGTTGTACTAATGTTGCACAAGTAATTAAGTATATTTCTTAACAAGGCTACCACTTCCTATGTATAAATAAAACACTGAGACTTGGTATGCATAGCATTATTTGGACATATGCCAAAGTTCCTTATAGCAGCTGGCTAATTGCTGTATGCTTTTAGATACTACAGCATCCGTTTTTAATTTTGTCATTTGTCTGCCATGCCAAAATCCCTCACAGGAGCAGAATCTACAATTAAAACTTCTTCAATATGCAACGAGTGGCAAGAATGTGAATAGCTTCCATGTAACAGAACTAGACTAGGTCACTCTTGGGCCTATGTGTTTCCTGAATTCAACTGATCTCCCGCAAGGCTTCATTGCATTCCTCCCACAACATCTAAATGTAGTCACCTGTGACACAATGAGCTCACTGCTCCAGAAACAGAAACAAAAGAACAGAATGAAAAGTTAAAGTTGCTGCATACACAAGACCCTTGTATAAAGTCATTAAATCAAGGCAATGAAAATGGCAAGCCCAACAGTGTCACTGCCTTGTAGTGTAATCATTCCCCTGCATGCTTTTGTACCTCTTCATCTGAGACCCAATCTACTAGGAGTTAACTATATGAGAACATCAAACCTCATTAATTTCTACAGTCTCTGCCTTCACAGCTGAAAAAACCCACTTCAAATTACTACAGGAGTATACCTTAAGAGGTGAAAGTCAGAATGCATTTTACTCAAACGAGTCGCTTAAGATTTTAATGACAATTATGTGACTTGAGGATTCAGCAATTTCAAATGCTCAAAAGTTGCAATGTTACAAATAAGGCCTTTACTTTGCCTCCGAGACACAAGTTTAATTTCTCCATCTTGCAGCTACCAGATAATCAAGGAGCTCCACCCTTTTCTCCTTAATCACATCAGCTTTCTAGCCACACTTTACCCCACGCACCAGATCATGTGCCAAGCTTCCTCTTTGCGTATTTCTTTCAGGTCACTACCACTCCTGGATGGATGAGAGAGACAGTCTGAGAAGACAGGAAGGCCAGAATCCTTATGTGATTGGTGTTTATTCAATGCAGATATCGCTTTGCTCTTGGAAGAAGCTGGAGAGTAATGTTTATCACCATTATTAAGAGAAGCTTGTAAATTCAGATCCCTTGAAAATGCTGGAAGAACACAGCCATTTTTTAAAAGTTAAATTTACAGTTCCTTCAAAGATGAAGAATGAACATCTCAATCTCTGCTTAAGAAGGTGTCAGTAGCAGAAAATGGTACTGTCTTCCTAATATTTTTTTTGACAACAAAGAACACCAGAACATGTCACAATTTACCCCTGTAATGGCATTGAAACATACACCTTGAGAATGGTTTGTTCTGTTCATTACACACGCTTGCCCGAAGGACTGGATGCCTAATTGAAATGGCAGCAAAAGTTACATGAGGAAAACGTGACCAAAGGACTCAGTCTTAATTATGTGGCCCTGATCAATCACAAAGTCTGGAAAAGAAAAAATCCCCAAGCCAACGATCTCCAGATATCCAATTAATTGCCTATTGAAAAAGAAGACCAGCACCAAAATATTTCTGAGTGAACTGGGGACAAAAAAGCATAACAAAAACATATGAGAAGCATATGAGAAAACCCTCAACTTTAAGAGAACCTGAAGTGCTTTATTTTTTTTCTATTTTGTTATTCTTCACTCTGAAAGCAATTCACCTTACAAGTCCTAACTCATACAGTAGTATATATACTACTTATGTAATGCTTACCACAAAAAATAATAATAAAAAATAATTAACATCTTCCAAAATAGTATTTCTAATATTTAAGATGATATAATAAACTTCTGAGTTGATGGTGGTATGTCATTTCCATAAGTACTGATTTTCTGGACAGCTGTTCTGATTCAGCTATTTGATACTTAGGTAAAACAAACCAGTGTTGCCCCGCATTTTTCAAAATGAAAACAGAAAAGTCATAAGAGTCTATCACCAAGAAATTATTTGATAATCAAATAGCAAGACCACTTTATGTACTCAGGTAGCAATGGAAAAGACTTCAGTGATTGTCATTGGACTGCCTGTCCAATTCTTTATATAGAATTCAGAATTACCATTGGATTTCCCACATTTTTATTTTTACATCTTAAGAAAGGAAATAGCTTCATCCAAAAAAAATAAAAATTATCATGCTTCGTCTCTGCTTACCAGACATCAAAGGAAGTCTCGTACAAAGGAAGTACATCAAAAAGTTGCTGATGGAGATAGTTGCTACAGATCAAAAAGAACTAGATAAGTTAATGCTTATGAAAATAGGATCTCAGTATCAGCGGTTCAACAATTCAGTACCTAAATGTTAATGCTAGAAATACTGTTCTGGAAGAAATTGTTCATTTTCTCTTTGGATTACCACCATCACTTCAGTACTTTAGCAGAAAAGCAGATGGTAATACCCCTCAAGAGATCAGTTGTGTTCTTGTTGAGAAAGACTTAAAATAGCAGAAGAGAGATCAACATTAAGAACTGTATGTGCCAAAAGCTAACTTCTAGTACTGTATGATTACTATTCTTCACTAGGCTTAGATGAGAAAATTTCCATTGTCAAATGTTTTTAATGTCAACCATTACCACTTTTGGAGGTGATAATTAGTCAATTAACACTATATGAGCAACATAAACTGAACACATAATATGTTCATTTCTAACTAAAATAAGAAGAATAATTACTCTTCCACTGCTGCAACATCCTAAAGTCAATAAAAGACATTGGGTTCTGAAAGCTGAGATAAAACAGGATAAATGTAAGGCATGAACTCATTTTAAGTTCCACCTAACTTCCACTAGAGGTTGAATTCCTTCCGAGAAATTCAGTTCTACCAATATTCTCCTATTAAACTCTGTCCTGAAAAGGTTCAACAGATTATTTTGCATAAAAATACCTGCAGATTATCTCATAACCAACTTCTCAGAATTTATTCAGTGAGAATTTAGTCATACACTTACTGTTTTGCCGTGATAAAAGTTAACTTTTTTCATTAGATCCTATTTTGTTTTTTATACTTACTGCGCCTACAAAACCCACTAAAATCAGCTTAATTCCCCTTACTTTAAAACTGAGCTGTCTGCTAAACGTATTGCAGAGATAATAATTTGCTAGACTTATAGTGAGTATGTTCTAAATTGATCTAATTAGAGTGTCTTGAGAATAAAGGTTGCAAGACCTATTCTGATTAAAACACCAATTTTAGCAATTTATGGTATTTTTTTCTGAAATAAACTCCTTTTGGGCTGAGGTTGTTTATTGTTTTGCCTAAGCTCCATAACTTGGACAGGGAGAAGGTACAGTATCAGTTAGTTATCCTTACATTTGTATTTACAAATTATTAAAACTGCTACAATTTTTTGTGATATTCTAAGTATTCCTGATAAGGGTAGAAAATACCATACATTTCACAGCAGTATCAGTATGCAAAGAAATAAGGAGGGGTGGAGGGTGTTAAAGGCCTTTATTTGGTCTTGTGTTTAAGAAAGAGATCCCCAAATCAGTATAAAACAGTGTTTTTTTTCAGTTTTGTAAACACAGTGGCATTTTTTCTTCTTGTTATAAAGTGACAGCTAAACCCACACAATGAAATATGCCCATGGTCTGGTTGAGAGGAGCTGTTTGGCAGGGAGTGGGATCAGGAAAGAGGAATGATAGCAGATGTGATAGCACTCTGAAGTGGATTATCTTCCCAGGATTGCTGTGGTGCCTCACTTTGCCAGGGACTTCACTCGGCAAGCTGCTGGGGGCTTTGGGGACTGATATAGCAAAATACCTGAACATCAAATGTGTGCTTAAATATATCTACACAAAATACCCTAGTGTAACATTACACACACCTTTATACCAGCTTAACCACTAGGAGCTGACTACAAAAATCATGTTGTTGCATATAACCTCCGTACAGAAAAGAACCAGATAATAAGGTTCTGTCACCTGCCCCAGTATTCAGAAACACACTCTGCAGGACAGATTAGCCTGAACACTGCCACACTGCCATTGATAATACCACCACAATGACAGCAAGTATTTCTATACTACCACAATGACAGCAAGTATTTCTATACTATACTCCAGTTTCCCTTATACGCAAGACACAACGTAATGTCCCCCATAAAGTCAACTAGTCAGGGGGAAAAAAAAAAAGAAAAAAAAAAAAGAAAAACCCAACAGAGAGACTTTCAAGTGTGTAACCCAAGAGTTTGCCTTATCTAGATGCTTAGATCGTTACTCCACAACCACACTCATATTCCAGCATAAAGATGCCTGTAGGCATGTTCACAATGTCCCTGGGCACCACCTCAATATCACTGACTATTAAAATTCAGCAAACCACAACAGCAACCACTCAACAGTGAATGAAGGTACCAATGCAGGTACCCTGAATGCCAACTATATAAATTGTTGACAATATAGACAAACTCAAAAAAAGCAAAACATTTTGTGTTTTCTGTATGAACAGCCACACAACAAGGCTACTCTCATGACTGTTCATGGCTCAGTATTTAGTTGGACAGAAGGCTGTTTCTTTTACACAAAAAACAAAAGTCATCATATCCATTGCTGAGATTTCATCTGCCACTATATAAGAGTATCCTGTGTAAATTAGAGAACACACATTCACCTTCAAATGGAGAGACAGAAGATTAATTAATTTCATTTAAAGGTTTCAGACAGGGCCAGGCTAGTAAGGTTAGCTATCTGTAGTGAGGGAACTGAAGCTCATGTTTTTTGAAGGACAGGAAGAACTGGAAAACAATTTCAATGTTTCTCTTTCTTCCTTTCATCTTCTGTCACAAGCAACAAATAAAATTCCTTAATTCTTCCCTATGTATTTCACTGAGGAATGGATAAAATGGAACAGAACAAATATAAAGAAAATTTGTTACAAAACAGATCATCTTGATCAGGGAGGATGCAAGCAAGAGTCTACGATATGAGACACTGGTAGCAGGATCCTGGGACAGGTTCACTCTTAAAGCATACCAAGAGAGATTCAGGGTCTTCACCTGTTGTTGAAAAATGAATGATTTCTTCTCAGAAAGCATAAGCAGGAATGAAATCTCTCTAGTGATTTTTACATTTACCTTTGCATAGTTCTTCAGTAATTACCTTTCTAACTCTAAAAGATAGGGGTTTTAGATCATAACTTTTGTTGGCTGAAGAGATAATGCATCAAGCATTTATACAAGAACCTGCTGTTGGAAAATCTAAACTGTAGTACCTGAGTCTAAGAGCAGAACTGCTGAGCGTTAACCATATTGTCAAGTTCACTGTCAGCACTCAAGATATGGCGATGGGCACTCCCTATTGGTATATCATCAACACAACCCTTCAAAATTATCTTCCCTTTGACTGAACCAGTTAGTCCTGAGAAACGGCAAAGACAAGGAACAGCTTATGTCGTTTACATTAACCTCTTTTATTGAAGACCCAGTTTAAAGTGCCACTTACCAATAAGCTTAAATGTATCCCAATAGCAGGAATTACTTAAATCTCACTGAATTTCTCAGTACTATGTCTTTTTTCCTAATGAAAAATGTCCTTTGATTCCACAAGCTTGTAAGCTCTGACTGATTCTGGCACTGGAGCTGTGTTTGACTATCCTCATGGTACATCTCTACTTTATTCCAGAGGTGTAATTCCAGTTATTGTGGACATATATTACCTTGGCATCTGTTTGAAAGGTCAGCTTGGGTTTCACAAAGCCAGCAAAATTTGTCAGGAGGCCTCAGTGAAAATGGCTCCCACAGACCACAATGCTCCACAGCAGGAGCAGTACAAAATTATCTCATGTAAAGCCAACCAAGGTATACATACCTATATGGGATTCAACCACACTTTGGAACCTGAGCAGTGATGATGTTTATCCTCAAAAAAACCCTGAGGAGTGCCTCTATTTTGTGTCCTATTACATTAACTTCTATACACCATAGTTTCATCTAGGGAGTAGATGATAATTTTGAAATAAGAACAAACAATAAAATTTGAACATTTCTTCATATGATCTCTGAAGGATGGACTTTACACCCAGGTATCAGAGAGGTATTTCTACCGTGACCTTTCAAGAAGTATTCTATTTCAAGTATAAAAAAGTTCTAGCAAGACAATGACAGTACATGTCAAATAACGCAAAGCATTACCATTTTTATTTTGTTAGATTAATACATGGAGCAAATGTCTAGTAACAAACTGCTCAGCAAATATTACATAGGTTACATTACTATTGTTTACAGATGTTTAAAAAAAATGAAGGCCACTTATTACAGGTTGACATGGGACTAAGCAAGAAAATAGAAAGATGTCTCACAACAGCTTCTGAACCAGATTTTTAGAAGAGCTTAATATCAGCTTTACTCACCTTCCAGTGTCAATGGTAGCACACCTGAAGACAGCCAACATAGGGTATGTTTTTAAGAATCATATTATATGCATTTTTTTTTCTATAGTATAGCTGAGAAGAACCTCTACTAATAAATAAAATCTTGGAGCTGAATTTGCCTCCAGTAAAAACAGTGATCTGAATACTGCGGACATACAGTCTGTTAGAAATTTGTTTTTATTTATTTTCACTTAAGAAACAACAAATATATTTTAGAAGTTCATCTCTACCCTTTACAATTTTTTAGAACCACAAGATCACAGAGAAGGAAAAGAATCCTCTTGGGCAACCTCACTCTCTGGTTTGTTAATAGTGAGCATAGCTATTCCTAGTTAGTAACAAGTTTGCAAGCACCAGCTTGGAAACAAGGTGGCATGCTCTACTTTGAGTAGAACTGAGGCATTAGCTGGAACAAAATACCACTTTGCTTGAAGAAAAATCATAGGCTATAGTCGCATTATCCTTTTGAATCACCAGAAGGGTGAGTTTTAGACCCTGATTGATTTCTGGATGCTAAGCTGAAAAGTAAGGATAGGAGCACAGTCCACCCACAGTGCACTTAAAGTAATTCAGAACTGACAGGCAATAAAAGAAATATTGTTCCTCTTCTCATTTAGAAGAACAAGAATAGCTGTATGCAATTTTATTTCTGAATTTGATAAGTGAAAAATGACTCATTTTATTAGACAAAGACCATTTAAAATGTTAAAAAAGCCTGCTGCTATAATTTGCATATTTTGAAAATGAAATCGGTTCATCATAGAACATTTATATATAGTATTATGAGATATGTGAAAGCCTGTAGATATAAAAAATGGTTTACATCATAGGACTTTCCAGTTTTGTGTTACATTAATGATCATTAAAAGTACACAATAAAGATATTATGTAGCTGTTCATATGTCGTTTGACATTTTTTACTATCAAAGAAGACATGATTGGAAGACCAAAATCAAATTCCTCTGCTGATACACAGAAAAAAAAAAAAATTAACTAAAAGGAAGGACCTGTTTTGAAATGTATGCCTCTTCCCTGCATTTACAAATACATGTCCCCATCAAAACTGCAACTGCAAATCAGTTTATCACATATGTGACTCACAAAGCGTGTAAACGAATGACCTTGTAGCTCTGTTGCATAGCTAGTTCTCTGTCTAAGGTAATGAAGGTAATGAAGATTTTACAGGTTGAGATGTTGTCTTCAAATGCACATACCATTATCTCTCTCACATGCACACATGCTTTTAATCAATGCATGTTGGTATAGCTGTATATCTGCATTTCCTCCCTCTATCCTTTTCCCATCTGTGCCGTCAGAAAAGAGTGAGAGGTACGGAGGCAAGCTACAGTTACGCACCCAAGCAGGAAACAGTTCGGTGAGGCTGTCTGGATAAATGTTAATATATATGCAATGTAAAATCTCAAGGTAGGTTTAAAAAAATCATATTGACACCATTAGAAATTTGCAATAGAATTATTACTTTGCTATGCATAGTCAAAACATAAATATCCTCTGTGTTGCCAGTTACTTAATTTTAAAATTTTAATTTAGTAGAAATACTGGGGTAAAAAAAAAAAACTTTAGGAGTTAGAAAACATGATTTAGTATTTAAGTCACTGAGCTGGAATTCAGGACACACAGTTCAACCAAGTTCACTGCAGACTTTTTGTGTAATTTTAAAACCATCTAATTAAGTCTCTCCATAAATCTCTTTTGTCTACACTTTCTTCAGGTTATGAACTCTTTGGGGAAAGAAGCAGGGGGTTTATGTGTACAAATGCTGCACCTAGTTCCCAGGGCCTTGCAATGGTCACTTACACCTGAAAAATGAATAATGAGGTTGTACGACCTTTGTGTTTCCACCATCACTCATGCCTGAGAGAACTCCCAGTGAACATCTGCAAAGCGAATTGATTATCCTTCTCCCAAAAGCCTCCTTCCTTCAGACGCCTACAAAAAACTCAGCTGCAGCCAGAAGCTGTGTGCCCAGAAACCAGTGTTACGCCAACCAGTATCACGTCACTTCATTTTACTATCCTCAATTTCTCTGTGCGTTTAGGAGTGGATATTGTCTCTTTGTCCTGTGTTTTTACACCATCTACAAGAAAGAGAGTCCTGATCCATGACTTGGGGTTATGGTGCTCCTGAGTTACCAAAAAGCACCACTTCCAGTACATTGCCCCGAACGCCCCGGGCAGTCACTGCTCCTCCCAGTCCCTAAGGACTCCACGGCCCAAGCAGCGCCTTGACAGAGATTAAGGTGCATTGTTTTTTACTCATTTGGAAACTAAGAGTACAGTGGAATCCTGTTGAAGCTACATAGCTTTTATAATTCTACATTCTATAGTAAAATAATTTTACATTTTATTTAAAATTGGTAATAATAAGCACTGCAACCAGAAGTCTTTGGCTACAAACTATTTGATAGCTTTATTTTCTGAATTTCTCTCAGTCTGTGGTCTCTTTACTTCTATGAAGACCCTCACTGAAACTTAGCTTGAAGTACGGTGCTCTGAGCAACCTGATCGAGTTGAAGATGTCCCTGCACAGTGCAGGGCAGGTTGGACTAGTTCACTATTAAATGTCCCTTCCAACCCAAACTATTCTATGACTCTACAGCTATTTCCACTTCTTATCAGGGTGTAGGAGGGAAAGGGGGAATTGTAATCAAAAGTGTCACAACAGTTTTGCACTTCTTTTCATTTTGTATTTCTTTTTAAGTAAAAATCATTTAAATGCTCTTTAACCTAGCTGACAAAAAGTTGAAATTAGTGCAAAAGCAGAAGGGGAGAAAATGACCACATCTAGAAATGAGAAAAGGTGGGTTTGGATGAAAACAAACTTATGAACTGAAGCTCTGAAGTGAAATGGATTCATTTTTTGAAGTAAGGTCACTTCCTCTCTGTCACATTTTGAATCAATGTCATGTAATGAATCATTGTAATGGAATATTAATATTGCACATGGCTTTTTTAAGTTGTTTGGTGATGCAACATTCTACACTTTTAATTATGGAAAAAGGAAATCAGTGTTAATAATTTGTAATGTTAATCCTTTACTTGAAGAATGAACTTGTGACAAACGTTAATAATTTTTTCATTTTTTATTTATTTGGGAAAAGATGCATGCATTATACCATGCCAATAGCCTAAATGTTTGTCAAAGTCTATGAAGGAAAGAGCAAAACTGCAACACCCTGAGAGACAGTTCAGCATTTCCTGATGAGATCTTTCTGATGGACCACTGATTCGTGGTTCTTTGTTCATCTCTATCTGATGTCAGTAACTTTGGGAACGTGCTTGGCCTAATAAGTTAGAGAAAATTAATGAATCAATGTGAGATTCAATTTTCAAATGTGCTAGAGTGTAATTTCAATTTTCAAATGTAATCTCTTACATCCACTTCATGACATAAAACACACAAATTTATACACTGACATACAGAGTGAGTTGGAGTCTAACATATGAATGATAGCCAAAATGTTAAGGATTCTGTTCAGAAAAATTATCTCTTTATGACATTTACAGAAAGTGCAGGAGATCTGAAAATAGTCATATCCAAATTCGGATCAAAAATGTTTGGTGGTTTAAGCTCTTTCTGCCAGTGTAATTTCCATTTTAAAGGTTGGAAATGGAGAGAGAATTTGTGACTGGCACCAATTATTAAGTATTATAGAATCATAGGATAGTTTGGGTTGGAAGGGACCTTTAGAGGTCATCTAGTTCAACCCCCCTGCAATAAGCAGGGACATCTTCAGCTTGGTCACGTTTCTCAGAACCCCATCCAACCTGATCTTGGATGTTTCCAGGGATGGCATATCTACCACCTCTCTGGGCAACCTGTTCTAGTGTTTCACCACCCTCATTGTAAAATATTTCTTCCTTATATCTAGAACGAATCTACCCTCTTTTAGTTTAAAGCCATTACCCCTCGTCCTATCACTCCACTCCCTGATAAAGAGTCCCTCCCTGTCTCTCTTGTAGCCCATTTAGGTCATTAATGAAGATATTAAACACTACTGGTACCAATACGGACCCCCAGGGGACACCATTTATCACCAATCTCCATCTGGACATTGAGCCATGACCACTACCACTAGTAGTATAGCAAGAAATTCTGATTTTTAATTCAAATTCAGTAGATGATAACAACTTGCCTTGAAACATCATGCAAGGATTGCATATGATCAGCAGACAATCAAAGACCCTGTTTAGACAAGCTAAAACATTTTAATTCTGAGGATGTGATCGTTACCTTGAGCTGTGAAGCAGTGGAGTAGTCTTTTATTTTTCATGACAGTCCAGAGAACCACTTTGTGATATTAGAGATTCAGCTTTGCATCAGAGCATCCTGAGAAGAAAATTGAGTTACACAGAGAAGAGATCTGAGCGGAGGTTTCCCACCACTATTTACTGTGACTCTAGCTATCAAGACTCCCTTTTTCTCTCTTTCAGCAAGCAAGTCTGAAAGCTTGGAATGAAGGAAAAAAAAAAAAAAAAAAGCCCTGCAGACCAAAGCTTAGAGAAACCCTGCAAGTTTTTTCTGGAAATGCATAGCCATCTTTTATGCAGCCTTGCTCTGAGTATTTGAATGTTGTCAAGGACAGCTCTAGACACAGATGAAGTCAGTAGCTGCCTAAGGCAGGACACTGCAGACGGCAGCAAGAGAACCATGACTACTTTGTCTTGTCAGTCTGTGCCAGCTCCCCAACATGCCAGCCTTGTTATTACAGTTGTCAAGCAGAGAAGCAAAAGGCCTTTCTTTTTTAGAGGAAACAAAAAAGTTAAAAATTTATATGTATTTCCACAACTTCTTTCTTATTCTTCACCTTGAAAGGAGGTTTACAGTGAAGGAAAAAGCGGAAAGAAAAAATATGTGCTATTTATTCACAGTCAAATATCCAAAAGCTTACAAATTAGGACATTCAATGTTACATATCCAAAGTAGAATCCCAAATGATTATCAGCACTTATCAGTTAAGCGAATGCTCAGATATCTGACTCGATCATAAAAAATGGCATTTATATGTATAGGTCCAAGATACAGGGCATACATACCTTTTTTCTTTTCTTTTTTTTTTTTTTTTTTCCTTCTTTAAATATGGGCACGATGGTTTTGAACTTCTAAGTTCTGTGGAAACTTCTCCATCAAATGGCATCTCCTTTTATATTAAACCTACTTTTATTAAATCAAGTCCTGTTAAGCATAAATTGTTCAGTATTGACCCAATTATCTAACTTGTGTGTGTACTTACCTGCCCACATGTACTCTGGCAAATGCTATAATTATCCTGATGAATCACAAATAGAATTTTCATTTTACCTTGCAAGTACCGGAAAGCAGTGGCTAGAGCATGACTTGATTATATAAATGGTACCTTATTTCCAGGAATGACGACAAAGCTGGTGAGAAGCATCATTAAATATAGCTCTAAATGAGCCACTCTCTTCAGCAGATAGAGAGAAAACAAAAATCAGAAAAACACAGTGAAAGAAAATAACAAAAGAGGGAAGACCTGAAAAAAAAAAATAAATCACAAAAAGCCTCCTGTAGAAGCTGGAAGACAAAAAAACACCAATATGCTGAAATTAAAAGCCTTTGTAGGAACAATTTTAATGTGGGAAGATATAAAACATATTACATAATATAATACTCAAAAGGCAGGGAACATGCAGCTGTGATTCTTCTCCTTTAGTTTCCTAATGTACTTAAAGCCACTCATTTCCACATTGACTATGTATATGAAGCCACTGAAAAGCCCCAGCTCTTTCTCCCAGTGTTCATTCTGACTTGCACTCAACAGATTACCTCCAGATCCCTTTTCAGAAGGGCACTTGTTTCAAATGCCATGTGATTGGAGGGTACAAACTTTTTTTTCTTACAGATATGTAATGCCATGGCAAAGTCCAGCTACGTTCTTCTCTTCTACAAACTCTTTAAATCATGAAAACCAGAAGGCGAGAAGGACGTGAGAACATTTGTAAAGCTATTAAGAGAAGTAGATCACAACGTCCTTGAGTTCTGCACAGTAGGACCCAACAGGTAACATCAGCATTGGTTTCATTTCATTTACCTTGGCTTCCTGTTTTTAAAAGGAATGTTATAAAATACACCCAATATTTGCTTAGAAATTGATCAGTGAACTCCCAGCTACTGTAGCTACATCTCCACAGAGTGGCATCATGATTTATGAGGGCAGCTCTATTTAGAAAAATGTTTAAGCAAATATTAACGGGAGTTTTCAAAAGAGCTATTGATGACAATGATAAGTTTTAATCTACCTGAGGATTATTAGGTTACCAATCAAAAACATTTTTTTCATTTAAATTCACATCTTCTAATTATAAAGTTTCGAGATATCTGGAAAAATAAGATACATATTTGGGTATAGTATAGGTTACAATGCATGAGACTGAATTTGAGGTTCTGTTTATCTCTTTTTAAATGTTGATTCTCACTTTTTAAATTTTGATTAGAAGTTACTAGGAGATGGGAGGGTTGGTTTTTTGGTTTTCAATTTCTTTGTACTTTTAGAGGAAAAAGGTACTGTTTTTCCTAGGACAAATCCTAGTCTGACCTTGATAAGAACACAGGAGAACAAATGCAAAGCCATTTTTTAAATTTAAAAAGACTAGAGCATCAACTAACACGGTTTTGTCAAGAACAAAGCTTGTTAAACCCATCTAAATGCCTCTATGGCAGGGTAACAGGCCTTACAAACAGAGAAGACGCTGTAGGTGTTATACAGCTTGACCTTTGGCACTGTTTCATGTGACATTTTAAAAGCAAGCTACAGCAAGTAAGTCTAGCTGAAATTGCTGTTAGGTAGGTGCAAAAGAAAGAAAAAAAAAATTACTTACAGAGCACCAGTGGTTCATAGTAAAACCGTGCTGAAGGATGTATTAGGTTACAGTGGTCTCTCCAGGATCTGGTACTATTCAGTACTGTCAGCAGACAGTAAATGGTAAAGGGAATAGGTTTATGAGATTGGAAAAAGATATGAAGCTAGAACAGACTGCAAATACACTGAGGGAAAGATTGTAACTCCAAACAAATTAGAAAAATGACCTAAAAAAAAAACCAAGGAAAGCAAAAGTCATTAAAGATACATGTTTATGGGAATAATCCAATTCACACAAATAGAAAATGGTAAAACTGACCTCAAAATTTGGTCCATAGTTAATAATGATCTGAAAACAGTCAACATAGTGCTGTAAAAAAACTGGAGAACACCATGCAGATTGAATAAACAGGAACATAATAGACAAGTAATGCATATTCTTCAGTTCACATTGTTAAGCCTCCAGTCTTAAGATCTTGCCCAGTTTGGGGTTCCACAGTTCAGGAAGAGCGCAATCAACTGTAAACAATGCAGAGAATGATCAGAGATCTCAGAAACATATTCTATGAGAAAAGGCAGCTAGGAAAGCTGAGGAGAAATATAATAACTGTCCTCAAATGCATCAATGGATGTTACAAAGAGGAAAAAAAGTACATAAAAGTAACGGGGTGAAAGTGCAGCAAGGAATAACTAAATTAGACATTTAGGAAAACTTTCTAGTGGCAAAGAAAGCAGAACACCAAAACATATTCCCTGAGGAGATGTCTTCCATCACTGGAGACCTTTAAAGATACAATAAACAAACACCTGTCAAAATTTTTATTTATTTATATATGCTTGTTCCATCATGAAAGGAGATTACCTAGGTGATTCTCTGAAAGGCCATCAGATCTTATCTTTAATTCTACAACCTTTTTTCAAATGGGAAGAAAGGGAAAAACACAAAAGAAACAGGAACCATACAACAGATTTTTTTTCTTCATTATTTATATAAAACTACTAATTTTCAACATTCATGTAAATATGAAAGTTTTAAAAAAATATTGCAAAGTATTTACTTGTTCATTAGTATTACTGCAAAATACCACATCCTTGTTAGACTAGTCATGATTTTATTTTGTACCTCAAGAAACATGGTTTCGCCTCCCACTGCTACACTCACCCACCCACCCCACTCATAGAAGAGACAGGATACACCTTTGGTTTATGCAATTTGGAGGAAAAAACTCTTTGCTCCTAATTTAATTATTTTACATGCTATTTTGAATGGAATCTAGGATCATACTACCTATGAATGTGTCATAAGAAAAACAGGCAAACTGGTATGAACAACTCTATATTATCACAGTACTTTATTCTATATCAAGAAAATAATTTCAGCCTTAATTGCAGTATAAACTTGTCAAAGTATCTACTAACAATGGTCTGCTTTAAAATAAACTATGGACTTTCATATCCAGCCCAGACTCATTCAAGAAAGGACATAGTAATACGTGTTTTCCAAAATAGACTATATCTGCTTATTCTAAGCTATTTCCACAAATACATAAAATCTTATTCCTTTCCTACCTTTGCTCAAACTGTCTCCTGATAATTGATAAGATGTTCTAGATTGGGATTCTTCCCATCTTACTCTACAAGTACGCGTTCTTCAGTTGTAGTAAGGTCACATTTCCGTAAGGAAAATAGTTTTGATTGTATGTATTACAAAAGTCCAACACTTGATAAATGCAAAACAGACCTAAAACCCAATAGTCTCATGTACTCTATGAACAAGAGGAGAAAAAACAAATTATTTGTTTGCTTAAAAATATTACTGCACAAATTATAACAGAAAAGATCATCTAAATGTTAAAAAAATGTAGTTTAGTCAGATTTCAATACAACAGTGAGAACAATATATACAAAAATAAACAATTGAAACTCTTACACTAATTACATTTAAAATACAGCCAAATGTCCTAGTTTTCTTCAAAATCTGAAGAGTTTTTCCTTAGAGTCAAAACCAATGAAACATTCTGTCATCATCTGATGTTAATTAATAGCTTTGTATTGACCTCAGTGAGCACAGATGTTTTGCAAGGTGCATTCTGTTAAAAGCTATTGATAGTCTAAACACTTCATAGTAACTAGCTCTATCTTCCTCCTCCTTGCATTTCTCATAACCTGAACTAATTAAAACTAGGAATGATTAACAGTAATTTAATGAAAAAGGCAATAATCTTCACCCTTACTGAAATTGTTTTGACTTGGTACAACAGTTATATTCTTCAAGCTAATCTCTAAAATAAACAATAAAGAGCACTAGATGTAAAGAAGGTTAAAATGTGAAATCCAGAGCAAAGACAATCACTGAAGATGCAATCATTCACAGAAATGCCAAGTGGCTGCAGGAAGTCAAGATGAACTTATTAATTAAGCAGTGCTATTAATGTAACAGCTCAGAAAAAGCAATGTTTTGCTGAATCAAGATATTACTTTGTTGCTAATGTGCAGACAGGCATTTGAACAGGCAGAAAGCACCATGGCCTTCCTGTGGTACTCAGAAGTACATACACTATGAAATATTCCTGTTTGCATACAATTCCAGCAACAGCCACCAACTTAAGCCTAGGTTGTTGTACACAGGCATGCACAGCCATCTATATCGAGAAAAGAAGTCCATGTTTTGTAAAGCCAAGAGGTTAATACTCAGCCTCATGTTCTGACAAATTAATAAGCTTCAGTGAGTTTAAGTCGATGGACTTTTAGAGCAAACCAAAAAGTACACAAAAGACTCTCCAGCAGTCAATAGCCTCACAGCCCTGACATAACCTGGGGAATTGGGTCTTCCACCACATGCTGTTATAAATGGTGATGATTTGTGATGCCAGACAGCCCCAGCAAAAGTATTGGACTCTGCTTTCGTGAGAATAGAGCAGTCAGAATCTTAAGAAGCAGGGGTTAACTATACTATCAATTAAACCATCAAATTTGACATGCTCTTGTAACCCTCCAAATTTCCAGTCCCTAAAATCTCTGCTGCAGCAGACTGGAATTCACTGGTACCAAGTACTCACTGTTGTGGGGATGCAGAAATGGTTCTGTAGCTGCACTTGGAGATAAATGGGGAAGAGAAAGACTTGTATAACCTTGTAGAGCTCCTACCAATGCCACTGACAGCTGTAATCTCACACTTCTGTCAGTGAACATCTTCCCCAGCTTTCTGCCAGGTACAGGTCTCGTGGCACAACTACAGCAGCACACCACCTCTTTCAATACGAAGTTTAGCACCTTGCTTAAGAATACTTTTACCAGCAGCATTCACTCAGTCCTGGTCTTTACCCAGAAGCTGCTGAGGCACAAATACGTTTTGTTCTGTTGGCTTTGCAGTGATAGCAGTAACTTCAAGACGGAAGATAGTAACCATTTGTTGGTGGGGACAATGAAGCCTTAAACCGCTACAGCTGTCTCCTAAGGGATTGCAAGCAGAATCCTAACTGAACTTCCAGGCTATGTCTATCCTACTAAATTACAACTGCCAGGGACATGCCGATCCTTGAAGCCAGCTGACAAGGATCAGCCTGCATTTATGCTTATAGAATCTTTTAGCCTCTGACCTAAACCAGTTACATGCTAACAGCTGTCGGGAGTGCGCCCTGACACATTTTCATCTATTCATGCCCAGGTACTGTTTCAGAGGGATGCGCTCCAGTGCCCAGCCACCTTCCTAGGGAATAAATTAAAAGCTCAGGGGTAGATACAGAAAACCTTTTTGGTATTGTCAAAACCCATCATAGATATGTGGATTGGTGTTCAGCCTGTGCTAGGTGGGGAGTGCCATTTTCTTTTCCTCAGCCCATTAAGGTGGCAAGGTGAAAGATATTTCTGCCAGTTCCTTATTTAATAATGTGTCATAACACGAGTGTATCATAAGATCATATCTTTTTGTTCCTTTTCATTCTTAAACTTGTAAGACCAAACATCAGAGTCATAAAATAATATCAAATTTTCATTCAACATACTAAACTGGCAAATCTTAGTTTATTTACTCTTAAAACTGACACTTCAAAATGTCAGACTTTCATTACATACACTCTTTTCCCTAGCTTGAGTTTATTTATACTTTTAAAAATACTTGGATCAAGTGGCATATAAAGCAAACAAGTCAGATAAACCAAAACCAGGTCAAAGGACTAATACTATTTTCCCCTCAGTGGAAATATAGTAAAATATAACCACCTGCTGTCACAGAACTCTTCCTGGAATTTAATCAAAGAAGGGCTGGAAATGCCACAAACAAAAGCAAAAGATACTGGAAATTTCCAGAGGGACATGTTCATGAGTTTTCTAACTTGACTACAGTTCATTTTTTTGTTTTTCAAATTACATTTTGATCCCCAGCTAGAATGAATCTCTGAAACTGGTGCACTGTGCCCGTGCATTTTCCACTCTTCAGCTTGTGAACAGTGTACTGAAAACCACCTGTATTTATGCCAACATGGCCAAAATGACAGCCAGCTTTAGTCAAGCAGCTGAACCAGATGCTCTAATGCAATTTCTGGAAACTGAAACTAAAAATGCAACAGTTCAGAAACCAGATAGGGAAGGACTAGTACTAAAAAATGCCTTATCTGATCTCCAGACCACAGAGAACAAGAAGACTCCAGGTTTGGAGGAGCTCAGGTAGAGCATCATGGAGCTACTTCAGCACAGGCTGAGTCTGCTGGTTTTTTTCTAGTTCCCAAGCCAGTTCCACAAGCAGTGCTGAGCTCCTCGCTGCTGAATCTAGATTGTTGGCAGTCTCTAAGTTAGCTAACATAAAGCCTATCTCATATCTATATAGATTAGACTGAAGCTTTGATAGTTTTTTCCACAGAGTATGCATTAGTATATTCTATCATAACTGATTTTCTAGAGAAAACACAGATATCTTGCCTCAGAAAAGTTGGAGCTTTTTGGAGCTGCTCTGTAGCACAATGAATTGCACTGTTGCACTCACAATAACATACCCCTGTCTGTGTAATGCAACACCTTTAACAAAGTACAATGTATTATATTGTTTCTGCATTTTATTTTTTACACATGCTTTCTGTACCTCAAGTAAAGCAAAATGTCTTCCACTGGATAGAAGACAACTGCTGTTATGTGGGCTTTTTTTTTTCCACATGGGCTTTACCTTTTTCATTCCCACCTGGGTAGAAAAAAAAAATAAAATCAATGGTACCATTCCTTCTTTTTGTGTTCACAAGTTTTGTGATATTAACGCTATTCTCCATGTTCCAAAAACTGAGCCTAGCAAGTTAACTTCAGTCTGGGAGTAACAGTCTGGGAGTATTTCAGTGTAATTAATTTCCTTTATATATCTGTATCTATACCCATAGAACAGAAATTGTCATCCTGCTTTAGCTCACTCCACCTAGGGATCACCAGCAAGGAGAAGGCTCAGGAGGACATACTCTTCAACAACCATATTGAAGTGTGATGATACAATGAATATTTCTAAATCATCTTTCCCATTAATGCCTCTACCACCACAAAGACACAGTATTTGAGTTTTCAGAACTAAGTGAGTAGGGTAAGCTTTAATATTTTGAAACATGAATGTATTTACTTTTAAAAAAATTCTACACAGTGACATTCAGCCAAGAATTAGACTACTCTACTATT
Source organism: Xenus cinereus (assembly GCA_025774025.1). NCBI lineage: Eukaryota > Metazoa > Chordata > Aves > Charadriiformes > Scolopacidae > Xenus > Xenus cinereus. The sequence continues at coordinate 99,737,277 of JAOXJK010000012.1, read as the reverse complement.
TGAAAGACATGCATCTCAGATGAAATCATCATTCACAAAATTCTTACCTTATCCATAAACCCAGGTTTTCAACTTAAGCTGCAACAAATTAAATAAAACTCTTCATTATTGCAATA